>OX243824.1:189830-739830 GCA_945859605.1 Lumbricus rubellus | reverse complement strand
GCCAAGCAGTAATTGATTTCGGATAATTATGGGTATTTTGATTTGGACTTCAAGTAGTACTAGGACCATGAAGAATCGAACCTTCTCTGTGGTTGGTCCAGTGGTCTGAATAGCCTTACAATCTGGAACTCTACCAGGATCATTCCGTTCTTAATTTAAAACTGTTTTTTTGGGCGCGCCTCTTAATAGTTTTCTTGAAGGGCGCTAAATAAAATGTCCGAATAAATGGAATGAATGAATTAATTATAGTGAACTGGAGTAACGCGGCTGCTGCATTGAATATTGCTGACGTTAATTTAATCCAAACTTTAAGTCAATGCGTCGCCCTCACCCTTTCATGAACCTGTGGACTGGTACTACAACAGATGGTGTACGAATAGTGGTGGAGTAAATTAAAAATTGCATGATAAACACATAGAAAACTGATGCTTGTAATACACAGTAATAACACTGTTTTAAGGTAAACGGAAATAACATCTGACATTTATTGGATTGTGATCTATAAAGCTTATATAAGACAATAAGATATCGATATGTGGGTGTCTAACGGAGCAATGTATTTGTGACGTTCTCAATGACCTGTTGCAGTGATTTTCAACCGGCGTCGGGGTTCCGCGGCAGTTTGGTAGAAATTTTAGTGCACCGACTGAAATCCTAAAAGTATCAGCAATGAGTAGATTCTTTTCCAAACTTCAGTCAATCTTCCTGAAAGGCATTAATAGGCTACTTGAATGTATTGTTGTTTTCTATAATTGGCTGCTTATGTCGTTCAATTCTTGTTTTTCGGAAGGCACGTGCATCAAATGGGAATCTATAGGTTTAGGCCCGATAGATTGCCTATACGTTTCCAACTGTCCAGTCGGACAAAGCATTTTTATCATTGGTTTTAAACTATATGCCATGGACGCTCGCGATCTGTTCTGACTAAACAGAACGAGCTGAGCACTCGGACAACGGATTGCTTGGTTAGTTCCTCTTTTGGTCAGTTAAATTTGGTAGATTCAGAGGTAGCAGATATTAAATTTTTTGCAAATGCAAAGGCTGAGCCTCAAGCATATAGGCCTATTTATCTGTAGTATCTTTAACCGACAGGCCTATAGGCCGTATACTCGCTCTTTGCTTCTTGGAAAATCAGATTAGGTGTGTTAATCAAGATCAGATGTGTGGTTATTGTGACAGAAGTAGGGCCTACTTTTCCAGGTGCTGGGACGTAACCAGCAAACATTATGCGTCTCTCTCTACGATGCGTCCATGACTTAAGCCCGGCAAAAATTCGCATTGAACGTGAAAAAATGCCTTAATACACCTTGTCCTTAACACTGATCCAGCATACAACGTATTTTCAGTTTAAAATATTCTATCCATCTTTCAGATGGATGGATATTTGCTGGCGAAATAGAGCGAATATGCAGTTGTTCTCTGACAGTGCTTTGCTCACTGGACCTACGCTTCTAGAATTCTAGGCCTAAAGCAAGTATTTGTGATGTGATACTTTAGAATGCACCAGGAGTGCAACTATTATATAGTTTACTACATATTACATAATTTCACAAATTACTAAGTAGGCCCTACTGTTACAAGGCTATGTAGGCCTATTTCTTGAAATACTGGACAAGTGAAACGCGAAGGGTTCCGCGAGCGAATACGTGCTTTGGAAGGGTTCCGCCACTAGAAAAAGGTTGAAAACCACTGTGTTACTGCATGACTTAACTGCGAAGTCGTAAAGGTTCTCCACCGTTACAGTTGTATTTAAGATGGCTCGGCCATTGGATGGATCGATAGTTTAGCGACATCCTATGACAACTTAGACGGTCGATGTTGGCAAAAATAAGATTAAACATTTCTAACTTTTTCCACGGCACACAAACGGTTCTAAACATACGTTGCAATTTTGGCACATTTTACATATTTCTTGATAAAAGTGCATTTTAGCGAATTTAATTATGCGCTATTGCAAAGATTTAAGTGCTTATCAGATACAAGTCGGACTGACCAAAAGAATTCTTGCAAAATAGAATAATTAAGTAATTAAGAAATTCGATAACTAAATTTAATTTAATTTAATTGTTATTGTAAAACAATCTCGTTGAAATCGAAGCTGGATTGCTGAACAATAATTTTTAATTAAATAAAAGTGATTTCGATGTAAAATAATTCCTGCCAAGACAGAAATTTGGTTGATGAAACGAATTCTTGCTGAATTCTAACATAGCCTATATAAGCAGAAGCTGGATCGACGAAAATGATTCCTGCCAAATTAGAAGTTGGATTGAATGAGAATAATAATGCTGCAACGAGTCAATAATAATTAAATACGCAAAAGTGCACTATTATTTATTTCTTCATAGCTATTTAAAAAATCTTGCCATTGGTGATTATATAATTATTATAGAGATTGATTGAGGGATTGAGCTAAGTCATAGGCTAGATCATTATGATGACGATTATAATAATTCGGACGGTAACAGACCGATTAATCGCGTGTGTGGTAGCATTTATTCAAAACTTGACAAAAAATTATTTTATAACTTTGAGAATTTCAAATTAAAGGTGTAGTAATTAGGCTTAAAATTTAAAGAATTCAGACGTTTCTGGGCTAGTCAATTATTATTGCAGATCCAACCATTCCTACGTTGACCGTTCTTCAAAACAATTTAAGTGGACGAATAGAAATTTCGCGTTGAAGTAAAGTAAGTTTCGGCGTTGATAGAAGAGTTGCTATTTAGTTCATTCGCCTGTCATGTTGCTTATGTCATATAATAATTATAATGACAACTATTGAAACAACTGATTTTTAGCGTTCTTTTTCACTACATTTCTATAGGAAATACCATTAGAAGTCATCGCATTAGTAATATCAAAATTCATAGGGCGCCAAAACAACCTCAGATATATTATGCTGATGACAATGTTCTTCCCTTTTTTAAAACCATTGTCGTCGCCCTCCTCCATTAGCCATGCTTGAGATTGGCACTGACAGAATCCGAACATTTATTTTGCGTAGTTGTAGTTTCAGTCTTAGGAGACCAAGTCAGGAAGATAGATGACAAAATAATATAAAAATTATGAGAGAACTTACATAATTATACATGTAATCATAGTGTAGCATCGCTGAAAACAGCGAATTATAATTATTGTTAGGTGTTTTTATTGAACACCTTAAGATTTAAAATTCCTTTCTATATATAATATTATTGGGCGTTTTAAATTATGTAAGAAGTATTGCATATGAATTATAATTTTAGTTGTATTTGTTGTGTGTTTGTGTGTGTGTATGTGTTTGTGTGTATGTGTCTGTGTTAACTAATTCTGTAATAGATTAAATAGGCATTGAATAAAATGATTTTTGCTATTATTGTTAAGCTTATAGATGATGGCTGAATGATTTGATTTTCATATAAATGTTTAATATCTAATCTATTTGCTTTTATATGTATTAATTAAAAATAAATAAAATAAAAATCAGGAAATGAATGTATAGTTAAATATATGCATGCATGTTTATGCATGCATGTTAAATAGTGACACTAAATAATGACCAATGCATCAAAGAGGATCTACAGCAACCACCTTATGAACACTGTCGCCATGGACATAGATCATCATTCAAATTCCAGAAAAGAACAATGAAAAGAAAACAGATAGACAATAAAGACAGAAACTGCGGAACATTTAAACAACAGTGAACTGAAATATATTGATACCGTAACTTTAAAGACGTCAACAGCCTTTGTAGCTATAAGATGTCGTTAAACTGTTGAATAATAATAATATTGAACACCTTATAATTCTAGATTCCTTCTAATTTATAAACAATCCTTTCGACAGAAACTTAATGCTCAATCATAGCGGGTGTGTGCGCTAAAAATTACTTGTTGTAATTAAAAAGATTCGTTTACATAAATTTTATTTTGATTGAACTGCACGGATGACCTTATAGAGGGCCAGAGGATCGAATGCGGACACTGAATCAGAGTCTGACGCCGAATAGCTGAGCAACTGCGAGGATCGAGTGCATGCCCTGTCCATGTAGGCCAGAGATTGATGACCTAAGACGTTTCGGGTTTGTATGTGCACTGGTTATGGCGCCCTACTCAGAAGCGCTTCCGTCTACAGCGCGGACACTGAATCAGAGTCTGACGCCGAATAGCTGAGAAACTGCGAGTGAAGGACTTGCCCAAGGTCTCTACGCGGCGGCTTGGGGTGGATTCGAACCGGCGAGAGAAGTCGGGTAACCCATTGACAACGATCTGCTGGGTCAGGAGATCGCCGATATCGTCCTTCATAGCAATGAGTGCATAGACGCTTCAAGACGAAGAATTCAATTGGAAATATCCACATTTCCACATCTGACGAAAGCTTAAAACAACTGTTTCTGCTTGCACTTTGAACGCTATTCAACGTCACCATGCAATAATAACGACGATTTGGCATCGCCCTCCTCTCTTCATCATGCTTTAATTGGGACTGGCATTCTTTAGTTAAAATGTAAATGGTGTGCTGTTGCTTTGTCTATCAGTGCCAGAAGGAATGTTTTCAAACAAACTGCTGAACACGCATTTTAGCGTCGTTGAAACATTTCATTTATAGTATTGGAAAATAACGATAAAATAGTGTCCAAGCAGAGATTTTACAAGTCTTCAAAAAGGCATTAAATGTTCAAATATTGCAGTTAACTTTACGAATCTATTTATTAAAAATTTATATGCTCACGAATTGACTATTGCAATGCTCTCCTCATTGGTCTTCCTAAAGTTCGTCTTTCACCTATTCAGTCTGTTCTCAACTCAGCTGCTAGATTGATTGCCCGCCTTCCCAAGTACTCTCACATCTCTACCTTTATGTTTCATGAACTTCACTGGCTTCCTCTCCGTGCTCGCACACAATTCAAGATCCTCACTCTGATCTTAAAGGCTCAACGGGGTCTTGCCCCAAAATATCTGACTAATGTTTTACTTCGTCCTCACTCGGCTTCCTCCCATCGTCCACTTCGTTCATCCAACAGATTTGACCTCTTGGTTCCTCGGTCTAGAACTACTATGGCTCAGTCTCGATCATTTGTCTCAATTGGTCCTTCTCTTTGGAATGCTCTTTCTCCTTCTGTTCGCTCTACACTTCTTTCTGGTAGTCTCTTTTCTGCTTTGTCTCTTCTCAAAACCTGATTCTTCTCGCTGGGCCTTGCGCACTGGGAGCGCCTCTGAACGGTTCACCCTACTAGAGGCGCTTTATAAATGTTTAAATACAATACAATACAATACATTGGAACTCGTTAATTGTGCATTTCCATTTGTATAATTGTAGGCCTATATATTGCATAGCATGCGGCAGATTGGAGGCAACTGTGAACTACGAACATATGGAACAAAACGAACAAAGTTCAATTTTTTGCGTTTTAAAGCTAAGCACTCGTTGTTATTTTGTCGAAGCCAACCCGTTATCAGGTCAATCCAGAGACTCTGAACTTTCACACTATCGGAAGGCTGTTGACGGGATTCGGTTGGATGATTCTACGTGTCTGCGAGGGATCGCCACTGATGACTGTTTCCGGCTCACTGTGAGTCTGTGACTTATTTTGCTAATTGATGAAATTTTCTTGTTCTTATGACACATCATTTCAGCTAGTTAGCGCAGAGAGCGCCTCTGAGTAGTTTTGAAGAGGCGCTATATAAATACTCTAAATAATAATAATCGAACGTCAAGCGAACAGTAATCGACGACGGCAAATTATGGCCATAAGGCCTACAACACAAAAGACGTTATCACAGAACAAAAAATTCCAAAATTCCGACTTATATATAGCAAAAAAATATCCAACACAAGGGTGTCTTACCGGCGCCACAAAAATTAATGAACCGCATCGAAGAAGTTGTTGAAGTCATCTTGTAATTGTAATCATGATTTTATATAGCGCCCAATCAAGAGAACTCCTCAGAGGCGCTCCCGACCTGACACCAGACCACAATCAAAGAGAATGGTTTTTAAACGCTTGCGGAAAGGGGCAAAGACAGACAAAGAAGTTCATTACGGAGACTAATAGGTAACTTATTCCGGAAAGAAAATAGTGATGATGTAAGTGCGGAGATGTTCAACGCTGAAGGACAAATAACCAAACAATTATCAGTCCAATTAATGTACAGGTTGTTAGAGCTGTTGATTATCTCCTCAGCTTTGAATACCCGTAGTGGTAGATGTTTGAGTCTGACGACAATGTGATAACAATTAAAGATCAGTTGCGTCGCCCTCCTCCTTTATCCGGGCTTGGGACTGGCACCGTCCGGAGGTAATTGTCCAGGGGTAGTTGCTCTGTTACGACTTAATTACTCTTATAATATTTGTATAATTATTTTAGAGTGACTCAGACAATGAACTGGGGAGATTGTGATTCATCCGACCTATGAAAGATATAGTAAAGATCCAATATTAGGATATACGTATATATATAATACAAAAAATAAAGGTGTCTAATGCTTAATTAAAAGAAGTCATATAGCTTAAGAGAGCTTTGTCATCATTCATTCATTCGGACATTTATATAGCGCTCCTTCAAGTAAGAAAAACTACTCAGAGGCGCTCACGACTCCAGCGCGCTCAAAAAGAACAGTTTTAAGTTTAGCAAGGAACGATCCTGGTAGAGTCCCAGGGTGTAGGTGTAGCTCATAAGAAAGGCTATTACAGAACCCTGGACCAACCACAGAGAAGGCTCGATTCTTCATGGTAGCAGTACGAGCAAAAGGAACCAAGAGGACTCCCTTATCAGCAGAGCGTAGCTGACGACGTCCTTTGATACCAAATGTAAAGTTGCATAGCTCACTGAGGGAAATTGGGGCAAGGCCCTGACAACATCGCTATACCAATGCAGACACCCTGAACTCAATACCCTGGCAAATAGGGAGCCAGTGAAGTATATCAAGCATGTAGTTTGAGACATGACCATATTTAGGGATTTTCCCAATTAGGCGCGCAGCAGAGCGCAACACCCGGTCAAGACAAGTCAATTTGCTCGATGGGAGGCCAATGTAGAGCGAAGAGCAATAGTCAATGCGAGATGTAAGAAAGGAATGCACTAGAGTAAGAGTAGCAGCAGATGTAAGAGAACGGATGACAGTGCGAAGCTGGCGCATCTGGTAATAGCAGTCTTGTGCAAGACGGTGACGTTGAGGAGCAAAAGGGAGGTCTCAAAACTTCTTCTATCCGGGGTTTTCGTACTAGAAGCGGCTCTGATTTATGTGCACATTGAGAGGTGATTTATAAATTCATGGATACAATGCAATACAGTAAAATTTCTCCAATGTGGAGGGAACTAAGAGAAGGAAACTGTTCAAATATTTACGCTAATTTATTCCCATATTTGCTAAATATTCAGAGATATTGATAAAATTAGTACCGGTAGTTTAATTTGGAAGGAAGCTTTGGACAAAAATGAGTTTATTTCAGACTTAAAGAGTAAACATTAACTTCAGTTCCTTGGACGATCAGTTGTTTCTTTTCTTCGTCGTAATGTAATCTGTTTCGCCATGCGATACCCAATTCTTCTTTCTCTATTGTAGGAATAAGAATTCCATTCCATCTTAGATCGGAATCCAATAGAATCACTCTAACAATCCCAGAGTCAGCCACAAACACTCGATCCTCTGAATCGATTGAGAGATAAACAGAATTATTCAGTACTTGTGTTTCATCTGAAGGAATAAAACGACGCACTATCTGTCCATCTCTACTCAATTCGCATATGTCCCGCTTTGTTACCCTCGATAACTCATTCGACTCTTTCTCTCCATTCTCTTTTATCCACTGATGAAGTATGATATAATTCCCGATGGATGTTTTCACTGCATGAAGAGGTTCCTTGATGTCTGTTGGTAACTGAATGGATCGAATAAATTTTGCGTCTGATCCATAGATCATCAGAGATGATTTAATGAAAGTCATGAACTGACCATCAGTCGACACAGACAGATTTCGTTGTAGACTATCAATAATTGTCAGCCATTTGATGAATTTGTGTTCGTCATCTCCTTCTCTTGTTATTTTCCAGACGCATAGCTCAAGATAGTCAGTGAGGTAAAGACAATTTTCCTTCTCATTGGATAGAATGTCATTCGGAAATTTAGTCTCTGTTATTTTTATTTCCTTTTGCCAATTGAATGGGTTTTGATCTTTAAAGACATGAATCACATTAGGAGAAAAAGAAGACGATGAAAAGAGTATGAAGATCTCGTTTCGTAGCTTAGTCACTCCACGCAGATACATATCTTTATTTACTTGTGTCTTGATGCTCTGAGTGAAACTGATGGAAATCGCGCACACGACTACAATAATTATACAGAACAAATTGAGAACAAACAAAAATAATAATTCGCAAATATAATTTGACCGCTTGTTATTAGCTTTCTTTTTTACAGTCTTTCTGTCTTACAACTGAATGTTGACGACGATGATGACGTTGATGACGCTGATGACGATGATGACGCTGATGACGGTGACCACGATGACGACGATGATGATGATGATGACGATGATCACAGTGATGATGACGACGACGATGAAGATGATGACGATGATGATGATGACGAACGTGATCTAGGTCCCTACATAACAACCGCCTCGGACGGGGATATACCCCGTACTCTCCGCGCTATTAGGTCGACCACTCTAACCAATCAACCACCGCAACTTATACTTTACGGTATTCATAATAGCCTATGCAATGCATTAATGGCATGTCAATTTCAACATTCATCAAGCTGATCATGGTTGACTTAATCATTTAATAGTAAATCGAAGATGCTAAGTGGAGTTGACTGCATGAGTGCATGTTCTAGATTTCCTTCTATGACGATGTCGTTCAGAAGTACTTGCCAATGGTTTTATTGAATTGATTGCTATCGATGTTGATCATATTTGAAGTGGATGGTTGAATATTTTCAAATAAAACATCTCTCAACTGATTCGATTCGTAAATCTTCTGAATATATTCAAGAGCTGCTTGTGATCGACACCAGTTCCAAACGACCAATGTAACAGTCCTTCTGTCCAGTCGAGAGCTGAGGATTTCAAGGCCTTCTTCCTTCATTTGACTCATGAATTTATAAGTTTGAGTTGACCGTGGTTTTGTTTTGCTTTGAAGATCTTCGATTTTCTGATGAAGCTGCTGTAATTCCGTTGACTCTGTACAGTGTGTACACATTGCACCACGACTTTGCAGTTCAATTTTAGTTGCGCCTAAAAGCAAAAACCACTGTTTTTGAAAAGAATTTCAACCAAGCTTAGACAATTATAGACATACATAGGTTTCGATAACTTCAGTGAAGCTAAAAAAATTTAGGATGAACACACGTTACAAAAACGAAATTTCGTTGAATAATTTGATCAAGAAGTGAAACTGGACGTTTTCATAACGAACTAGTAACATGCTTTTCAAATAAAATTAATGTCATTATTGCTTAAGTAAGCTATTCATAACGGCCAATTTATGAATTTTTAGCCTAGTGTTAAAAGGCAAATCTACGAATAGATCTATTTCGACGATGAACGAAAATACGTTGTGATAAAGATGGAAGGGAAGCAAAAAATAAGAGTCATTCAATTAAATAAATGCACAAACCCTAGTTGTACAGCATGATTAGGATTTTAAACAACCTAGATAGGCTAATAATTGTTTTTAGTCTAGGCTTTGGATCTGAAAAAGTACACTGCTAGAAGCAAATCATGTAACAATTTGCTAACTGGTGTTTTTAGACTAATTTGGCCCTCCTCAAAACCAAAATCGTGGTTAGCAAGCAGAATTTTTAGCGGCTCCATGGGAAAACAAGATGTCGGACAAAATGGCTGTCTATTGCTTCAAATGACTAAAAGTAATGTATTGTACGTGATAGGAACACAGTTTTAGATTGTAAATTAAGACTGTATGGTTCAACACATGCAATGAAATCAAAGACATATATGTAGCACCAGTATGAGAATTGTGGAAAAATAACTGGGGGGGTTGGCCTATGATAAACTTGAATTTGGGGCATGAAAAACATACTTTAACATGGGGCTCTAAAAAGACTGGGGGTTGAACCCCCAACCCCCCCCGGCAATTCTAACCCTGTGTAGCACTGCACTAAAAACCAAAACGGCGAACAAAATGGCCGGCCAGAATCTTAAAATGGCTATGGCTGAAGTCATGTAGGCTATGCAACAAAGCAACGTCGGCGAAACAAACTGTCAAAATTGTCAAATACCGGTAACTTTCCGTCCGAATTTAGGCTAAGCTTTCCTAAAAGTGAAAGAGCCCTGTTAATACCTTTTCGTATGACGCTTTTCAAATGATTTCAAAACTTGTACTGAAGTTTCGAGAGTTGATTATACAAAGGCTTGTATAATTGAGAATAGGGCCTAATAAATATTAGGCTAATCTAAAAAATATTTCAAGGCATCGGAATTATTGTGATGTTATTTTGTAAAAATGAATTATCTATTATCACCACCATTACAGTTTTAGTATTATAATAAAGCCTTTATTATTATCACCATTGTTACTACTATTATCATTCTAAACATCTGCAGCAACAACAGCGCGACATTAATGGTGAATGTAAAAATAAAAATAATTATAAAAATCATAATAATTATGGCAATAAAACAATTATATACTTGAGGACACTCTTAGTGGCATATGGAACGGCTGGCTACGTTTAATCCAATCCTGTTACGTTAAAGGCCCCAAGTATAACAATTATTATTATTAGCCTATATTTATTATTATTAATTTATTATTATTATCATTATTATCATCAGTGGCGGCGCCAGGGGGGGCTAGGGGGGGCTAAGCCCCCCCTATCGGCGGCTCAGCCCCCCCAAACAAAACGAGGAAAATCTCTACAACTGCTAACTTCGAATATAGGCAGCTAGACAGTGACCAACGGCAATGAAATCAATAATCATAGCGTAGAGGGCTTATCCTAATAGAATCCACCGCATATAATATTTTGCCAAATATCCCCCCCGACCCGTCATGAGGTTATGTATACCATAATTTATTATGTAGCCCGCCGGCTGGCTGAGGGTCTACACCAGTAGTCTTATACAATCACATGCGAAATGGGGTTTTCAAATAGCAGCAGCACTCATGGTGAGACTTTTGGGGCTTGGTAACGGTCCCCAAGTTTGTGGTCAAACCCGGTCCTAGGGTGTGCGGTAGGGTGGAGTGAAAAACACGAAAATCAAAATTTTTAAACGTAACAGCAATAAAAAGTTGTCTAATGGTATGGGGTCAAGAAATCTCACAAAAGTTTTGAAAAATATTAATGTCTTCGTTTGCCACTAGAGGGCCAAAGTTTCGAAAAATTGTCTTTTTTAAAGAAAATTTATGGTTTTTTTATGAAATATTTTTTATGCAACACAATATGCCACCACACAATATACCGTTGGAAAGAGCTCTTAAAACTGATTAAAATGATGTATTAATTTTTAGAATAGTCCCATATTTCTAGAAGATATTAACTTTTTACTATACCCCACATTCGCAACATGTCACTATGCCTGAAAACTGTAAAACACTAATAACTTTTTTATCCTTTGAGATATTTCAACTTGTGATATGTCATTCGATTCAGTTTAAGACGGCTGTTTTAACGGTGCATTGAAACTTCCAAAACCATCCATAAAAAGTTCTAAATCTCATGGAACCATACAAAAAGAGGAAAACTAAAGGAAAATATTGGGGAAAATATACTGAACAGGGAATAACTATGAAAACCTTTAACTTTATGTTTCTCAACATTTCTAAGTGATACAGTCATGATCAGCACCCAATATTATGAGGAAGAACTGTTCTAAAGATTTGTTTTCCAATTAAATTAAATTATAGTATATTGCAAATGCATGCAATAAACGAGCATTTCAGTTAAACTTTTGCATATTGTTTTTATCACAAACCTTACTTGATGCAACAATTCTGAGCACACCATCGTGTTCAGCACGTCACCTTCTATAGAAAACAGTCAAAGTTTGTTCGGAAATAAAAAATAATAATTTATAGTATATTTAAATATATACAATATATGAGTATTTAAGTTAAAATCTTGCATATTGTTTTTCTCAAAAACCTTACGTGATACAACAATTCTGAGCACACCATCGTGTTCAGCACGTCAACTTCTATAGCAAACGGTCAAAGTTTTTTTGGAAATAAAAGAAAATAATTTATAGTATATTTAAATATATACAATATATGAGTATTTAGGTTAAAATCTTGCATATTGTTTTTCTCAAAAACCTTACGTGATACAACAATTCTGAGCACACCATCGTGTTCAGCGCGTCAACTTCTACAGAAAACAATCGAAATTTTTTCCGAAATTAAAAAAAATTAAAATTTCTTGTCCAGTGTAATTATTGTACCATGATCATATTGCAACTCTAATTACTCTCATGGGATATTCTGGTTTTGGGACATTTTGCAATTGTCACTGGTGTATTTGCAGGCTGCAATGTCAAAAAAAATTTCTCTACACCTTTTTTCATAGTTTTGCAATTTTTCCCAATATTTTTCTTAAGTTTTCCTCTTTTTGTATGGTTCCATGAGATTTAGAACTTTTTCGTGGATGGTTTTGGAAGTTTCAATGCACCGTTAAAACAGCCGTCTTAAACTGAATCGAATGACATATCACAAGTCGAAATATCTCAAAGGATAAAAAAGTTATTAGTGTTTTACAGTTTTCAGGCATAGCGACATGTCGCGAATGTGGGGTATAGTAAAAAGTTAATATCTTCTAGAAATATGGGACTATTCTAAAAATTAATACATCATTTTAATCAGTTTTAAGAGCTCTTTCCAACGGTATATTGTGTGGTGGCATATTGTGTTGCATAAAAAATATTTCATAAAAAAACCAAAAATTTTCTTTAAAAAAGACAATTTTTCGAAACTTTGGCCCTCTGGTGGCAAACGAAGACATTAATATTTTTCAAAACTTTTGTGAGATTTCTTGACCCCATACCATTAGACAACTTTTTATTGCTGTTACGTTTAAAATGTTTGATTTTTGTGTTTTTCACTCCACCCTAGTGTGCGGGGCCCAAGGCAGCAGGAGATTCTCTGAAAAGGGTTCTGAAGCAGAACATTTACGAAGTTGATTTCCTGCCAATATGGTAAGTAGGCCTACTGTATTATCATAGGCTTTGATATTCTAGAAAACCTGAATTCTAAAGGTAGGCCTAGCCCGGGGCTGAAAGTGGTTTGGAAAGTTGCCTGGTCTGACTTTGAGCCGAAAATTTTCAGAAATCTTGTTTGGTTATTCGCCCAGAATGGTAGAAATTTCTCCCATTTTTGGTACCTGACGACCTTTTTAAGTCATTAATTTTTGCCCATAAAATTTTTAAATCATACCATTTTTACCTATTTCTTTTGTTCGATGACCTGTTGTTTTTAGTCGTTTGCCCACAAATTGCTAAGACTTGCTTCTCGGCTGATTCCCGGCACCAGCAGGTCAAGAAAATCAATGCCGGGTCGCAGAACCTGACAGACCCGGCTCACTTTCAGCTCTGGCCTACAGCCTATACTTGTACACTGTAGTTGTGACTCGCTTTATTTGCAGACTCATGGGTGGAGTTTGGTCTCAGCTCGGGAGGGGGGGGCTAAATCAATGTTCCGCGGTTCTCCTTTATAATAATAGTCAAGTCAACTTCAAAACAGCAGGTCGTTGATAACACCAGAATCAAAATTATGACCTTACCCACCGGAGAATCGTTGGGAACACTAAATCAAAATAATATCCTTAGACACCCGAAAATTGTAGATAACACTAGAATCAAAATAAAGTCATTAGACACCCGACAATCGTTTGCAACACTGGAATCAAAATGATATCCGTAAACAATAAACACCCGAAAATCGTTGATAACACTGGGATCAAAATAAAGTCCTTAGACACCCGAAAGTCGTTGGTAGCATTGAAATCAAATTGATATCCTTAGACACCCGAAATTTGTTGATAATACTGGAATCAAAATGATGTTCGTAGACAACCGAAACTCGTTGGTAATACTGAAATCAAAATAATATACTTAGACACCCAAAAATCGTTGATAACACTGGAATCAAAACGATGTTTTTAGACACCCGAAAATGGTTGATAACAGTATAATCAAAATGTTGTTTTTAGACACCCGAAAATCGTTGGGGTAATACTGGAATCAAAATGATATTCTTAGACACCCGAAAATCATTTATAGCAATGGAATCAAAAAATGTCCTTAGACACCCGAAAATCGCTGTAAACACTATAATCAAAGTGATGTTCTTAGACACCCGAAGTTATTGGTAACACCTAAGTTAAAATGATATCCTTAGACACCCGAAAATTGTTGTTTGCACTGGATTCAAAACGATGTTCTTAGACAACCGAAACTCGTTGGTATTACTGGAATCAAAATGATATTTTTAGACACCCGAAAATCGTTGAAAGTAATGCAATCAAAAAGATGTTTTAGACACCCGAAAATCGTTGATAACAGTATAATCAAAATGATGTTCTTAGACACCCGAAAATCATTGGTAATACTGGAATCAGAATGATATCCTTAGACACCCAAAAATCGTTGATAACATTTGAATCAAAATAATGTCCTTAGACACCCGAAAATCGTTGATAACACTATAATCAAAGTGATGTTCTTAGACACTCGAAAATCGTTAAAAACAATTGCAATCAAAATGATGTCCTTAGACACCCAAAATTTGTTGGTAACACTTAAGTTAAAATGATATCCTTAGACATTCGAATATATTTGTTTGCACTGGAATCAAAACGACGTTCTTAGACACCCGAAGCTCGTTGGTAATACTTGATTCAGAATGATATCTTTAGACACCCAAAAATCGTTGATAATACTGCAATCAAAAAGATGTTTTTAGACACCCGAAAATCGTTGATAACAGTATAATCAAAATGATGTTCTTAAACACACGAAAATCATTGGTAATACTGGAATCAAAATGATATCTTTAGACATCCGAAAATCGTTGATAATACTGCAATCAAAAAGATGTTTTTAGACACCCGAAAATCGTTGATAACAGTATAATCAAAATGATGTTCTTATACACACGAAAATCATTGGTAATACTGGAATCAAAATGATATCCTTAGACACCCAAAATCGTTGATAACATTGGAATCAAAATAATGTCCTTAGACACCCGAAAATCGTTGATGACAGTATAATCTAAATGATGTTCTTATACACACGAAAATCATTGGTAATACTGGAATCAAAATGATATCCTTAGACACCCAAAATCGTTGATAACATTGGAATCAAAATAATGTCCTTAGACACCCGAAAATCGTTGATGACAGTATAATCTAAATGATGTTCTTAGACACCCGAAAATCATTGGTAATACTGGAATCAAAATGATATCCTTAGACACCCAAAAATCGTTGATAACATTGGAATCAAAATAATGTCCTTAGACGCCCGAAAAGGTGCTTTAAACAAAATTGAACGACTAAAAGTATGTCTTCAGAAATTTTAACAGCTAAAAATGGTGTCTGCAGAAATTTTTGACAACAAAAAAAACGTCTTCAAATATTTTGAAAACTAAAGTAAGGTGCCATCAAAAATTTTGAAAAATAAAAAAAGATTTCTTCAGAAATTTTGACACCTAATCAAAGGTGTCTTCATACATTTTTACGACTAAAAAAGGTGTTTTCAGACATCTTGACGACTAAAAAGTCGTCAGAAATTCTCCGCCGAAGAAGCACTACAGAAATCAATTCCTGGCTATGGCCTTGGAGGCTGGAGGAAGTTGTGCAGTTCAATAAATTTCTTTAGAAACCCGTGCATTCTTATACTGGTAGTCGGCGACACTTCAAAACGAGTTCTTGTTGAAGGTTTCATGATTTTATCGTTCGTAAATAGCTGGCAAAAAAGAGCCTAAAATGGCTCAAGTTGTGGTCAACAAACCTAAAAAATGCGTTGGCGGCTGGGGCTCCGCCCCAGACCCCGCTGGGAAAGCTTACGACGCTCCCCCAGACCCCCTAGTCGGTATGGGCTTCGTGCCTTCGGCACTCAAAGCTTCGCGCCTTCGGCGTTTGGTAAAAAAACATTTTTTTCTGCCTTGGGGCTTCAGCCCCCCCAAACCTGAATTCCTGGCGCCGCCACTGATTATCATTTTTATTATTTTAAAGCACATTTATAATGTTAAGCTAATTATAGGCCTTTATAAAGTTTATACTTTGCACCTCCTCCGTTTTCCATGATCCTTGTCACTGTCTTCTGGTTGGTTTGTCGAAGACCTTTGACGAACTTTGAAAACCTTGATTCGTCGAAAGATTCCACGACGTACAAAAGTTCTGCGTTCTTATCTTGTGTTGAAATCTGTCGTTGGATGAAGTGACTTTGTTCCTCTGTTATGCAATCGAGAGACAACAGCGACGCGATTAATTCATCATGTGGTTTAATTTTTTCCAAGAGATAGTCTCTGTTGTTTCTAATTATCGAAGATCTTTTCCTGGTTTTTCCATAGAAATCTAAAAGACATTTAAACCATCATTAGGACCTACCTTTGAATGGCATCACATCTATGTTAGCCTACATCAGAAAATTTCAATCAGTAGCGAAATATTTGTCCGAACTCTGAAGTGAATAGAAATCTATGGTGTGAGAAGAAAAGACAGAATAAAAATAAAATTATTATAAACAAAGCGATGAAATTAAATTTGATTCAACTCTTGATAAAAGAGGGCATTCACGCCAAACTGTCTAGAGCACAAAATAATTAGGCTACAAAATTAAATAGGCCTACCATAGATCTCCCGTCAATTTTCCACGCACTGTAACTCAAAGAACGCTAGGGCCTAATGTTGCATAGGCTAAGCAGAAATCCGTACGGTAGCCTAGTTTCATTAAAACATTATTTCTGAATATTCGTTTCTGCCTCGGTGACCCAATACATTCCGTTTGATAGCCTACATCGAATACCACAAAACCTTGAACACGCAATCTGCATTAGCAATCTATGACATGTTAGGCCTATAATGTATGGAACACAAACTTCCGGATGTTCACGAAATTTTGGCTGTTTGAGACATAACCTATTCATATTATAATTTTATGAGACTGCTTGTTTTCCTGCAAGGAGCAGAGACCTGAATACGTATCAAGGAACTGGAGAGAAAGCTGGATGCCCAAGATCGCTGGACTCTGAACATGATAGCCTACCTTGCTTTTCTGATATTGCATGCACAGAATGACTCGGTTCCAATCGCACCACGCTTTTACACTATGGGTCCACTTGTCTGGAATGTGTTTCCACAGGATCTAGCCTACGTCGACATATTGGGAAAACGAACACCTACCGCTACAGGATGAGCGTAGTAAGACTACAGGAAAAATTACTTCCGGTCATTCGAAAAGCCAGTAACCCATCCTCTTCACGAGAAATTTTGCATCCACGTAGCCTGAATCAGGGTGCAGCTATTGTGAGGTAGGCCTAAGTTTACCTAAAAATAATGAACCGTTGATAGCTAACTAGGCCTATAATAGCCTAATTATGGAGGACGATAATGACTCTCTGAAAGTTTTAAGATTATATTTCTTTCAATTGTTCTGTGCAAGTCTTTATATCGACGGATCTAAGTTGTACAACTATTACATTAATTTTCTTGAAAGGAACCTTAGGCCCTACCTTTCAAGTAACGAAAGATTGCCTTCTTGAACCTTTTTCTCGTGATTCTTCGATAGAAGGAAACGTCAACTGACAAGAGCGATCGCATAACTTCTTCGTCTCTTTGGTTCATTGGTTCATTCAATATCCAATGCAAATAAGACTTTTGCAAAATCATGTCTAAGATCTCGAATGGAAGATTATGCAACTGCAAGGAACACAAATATGCAACATTAACAATGGAAGACGATATTAATGCCTTCACAAATTTCGAAAGCGTCTCTTCCAGAGGACTTCTCGGAAGCGCTCCTGACTCCAGCACTGCAAAATGTCAGTTTTGAGGCAAATAAAAAATGCATCAGTAGGCCTAAGATTCCCATGATGCAGAAGAAGTACATCCTGTGGAAGTCCATTACAGACAACTGCGCCCACAGCGTAAAAGTATCGATTCTGCACATTTGCAGTTCGTGCGATTGGATCCAAGAGCACACATCTGCACAAAACTTAGAGGCGGTGTCATAATGTCCTTGGATAATCGTGGCTCAACAGAGTTAATGGTGCTCTTACTGAGGTATTTTCGCAGGTAGTCTGGGCTGACATTGCCGAACAAGAGCAGCAATCCTATACTCACTGCGCTGCGTAGGAAACCGTCGTAATGTCTTTAGCATATAACTTGAGACATGACCAAATTTAGAAACGTTCCCAATTAGACGGACTTATGAGCGCAAGACTCGGTTTTTCACTAGTTAATTCAGAATAATTGAATGAATACTAACGCTCTTTACATATTGCTACGATTGCATACAATAGGTAAGCTTATACATTGTAAGTATCCCAAAATGCCATAACTGAAAGAGATAATTTAGGCAACAGACAAATAATTATTATATCATCAGCTAAACGTCACTTAATTAATTCCTTTTTGCTCCTGACTTGTCAATTTCCATTGACTTCCTCTCCAACTGGAGACTTGGTGACCATTGCAGGGCCTTGCTTATGTACGTGCAACTAGCCTAAAGGTTATTCTGATCGCTCAACCATTCTGCCATAATCCCGTCGCTCATGTACCTGTACAGAGCGTGATGGTGTAATGGTGGGTTCGGTGCATTGAAGCTGAAAGGTTCCAGGTTCGAAGCGACCTCGTAAGACCTTGAGCAAGTCTATCACTCGCAATTATTCCTTTTCAACTCCGATGCACAGTCCGCGCTGTAGTCGGGAGCGCCTCCGAGTAGTGAGCTTGAATGGGCTCTACAGAAAAATTTAATACGATAAGTAAATAAATAAAAATAAATAAAATAAAAATGCATCAGTCAAGTTGGTCGTGTTATTGAACGCGTTGCTACCATATCTTGCTTCATATAGGCCTAAATATATTGCACACATTGCAGTCTTACCGCAGTATAATTGTCTTCTAGACGGAATCGCATTCCGTTCAATTTCTTCATTCCGCAGTCTTTTGTGTTCTTCTTTAAATAAAAAATATTGAAAAAATAATATTTAAATGTTTTAGCGTAAGATGACATTGCGTTCGTTGCAATGTAGGTATAGTGCACTAGTGCAGGTCCTACCATTAAACAGGTCTGATTGAAAAAATTGCTGAATACGCTAAATAATTTGATAATGATAATTGTGGGGCGCGGTGGTATAGTGGTGGCGTCGCTGCCTTGGAGCCGGAAGGTTCGAGGTTCGAATCCACCCTCAAGCCACTGCGTAGGGACCTTGAGCAAGTCCTTCACTCACAATTGCTCAGCGCTTCGGCGTGAAACTCCGATGCAGTGTCCGCTCTGCATCGGGAGCGCCTCTGAGCAGACAGAGCTTGAAGGGGCGCTATAACAAGTGCACATACAAACAAACAAATCGGTTGTCTAATTTTTTACATAATTATGTATCATTTTAAAGGTCGATCAGACTAAAAAGCTAACGGACTTTCGAGCATTTGACTGATATCAACATTAAACAGTGTTTCAATACAAACCTGATCAATAAACTAAATAGACAAATTCATTGTGCCTAAGCCAAACGCTATTGGAACTGTCTGTAATAAAAGGTAAAAAGTAGCCTACGCATTCAGCCACTTAGGCTAGCTTAACTTATCTTAACTTGTCTTATCTTATTCTATATATCTGAATTCTACATTCAACCACGCTAACAGTTGGTATTATCGACGTAACCAGAGACAGAAGAAGGCAAATTAAATAGCAAAACAGTCAGTTAATCAATCTTGATAAGTGATTAATTTTGACCAAGAGATAGGCTACATTCAGTAAACAGTACTATAGTCTATTGCAATCCGTGACCTACATGTATTATAATAGTAAAATTAGCAATAGCCTATATTATTCTTTTTGGCCTCTGACTGTCAACCTGCTATTATACATGACGTCTCTAGGCTATGTCTATTCTCGAACTGCAATTTGCATAGCCACTGACAAAAGGATAATTTAAACAAATTGGCGTAGGCTATAATTATAATCGCCATCACATTGATAGGTCTATATAGCAGAGGATGTGTAGGCCTAGTCCTAAGTGGAAGAGATGTTAGTTAGATTAAGGACGATATGGCAAACTCTTAGCAGTCCGTTTAAAAGAATAATTATAATAATGCTTCTCTCCACTGAGTACTGACCTCTTTTGTAACTTGAAGAAGATCGCAAATCAGGACGTTTGCGATTATTTTCGCTTTTGTTTTGCAAGTTTTTTCCTGCAGTGGCGTCCATATAGCGATCGTTCGTCGAAATGTGTTCAAGTTGAGCCTTCTATAGTTTTAATCGACAGTTTCTGCTTTACTGAAAGATTCTCTTATGATAAAAAATGTTGACGTCTTAAGAACATTTAACATTATGGTCACTTATTTTAAAAGAGACATACATAATATTATAGGCTATGGGAAATATAAATAGTAGGCCTACTTCGTGGTTGCAATAATAAGGCAGGATGTAGCGTAAATTGATTGGCGTCTATTTTTAGAAAGGAACCTTTGAGCAACGACTTTATAATATACTAGAAGGGGACCAGAAACATTGAGAAAATGTACTAAACCATACATGAACGAAGTATTCAAGTGGACTCTATTGAAAAATTCTACAACTAACATTGACGCAGGCCGATTCAAAAGAGAAAGCGAAAAGGCTGGCTCAGCGTGTAAGACTACACAGGCAGCCCGCAATGTCTTCCGCGTATGAGGTCGGTCCAGTAGACAAGGGGGTTTAGGGGGTTAAACCACAATTGGCTTAGCAATTTTTAAAAAAAGGTTATTGTCCACTTAAATAAGAAAAAACAAAACAATTATTTGCAGTTGCAATTACTTTTCTTACTTTATTTCTTTTGTTACTTTATTCCAGTTAAGCCGCAAACAATACTATACGACCATCATTGTTAATCAACACATAATTAATTAATACAAATTATCATTCGTGCCTCTACTTTGCAAAATCCTAAGACCGTAATAAGTAAGTATGGGACGACGTCTTAGGCCTTTATCGACAACCAGATGACGTAACAACTTGAGAGAAAGGAATTATCTACAGCTCATTTTTCACACCCTAAATTTGGAATTTCGGATAGCATAAGAGAAATGAATACGTTGCGCGTGGTAATTAAGTCTTCCAACAGTTACTACTGATCTGAAGATCGAGTGAATTTATACAGCCTGACTCATTCGTTTTTATTATTTATTTATTTAGCGTTTGTTGATCGAAATTTTTCTAAAGATTTCCGCAGCGCTCAAGAGCTAAATCGCGTAAAGGAGCATAATCAGCGATGCTTGGTCAAAACAAAATCAAGAGAAATGATGGACGAAAAAAACATGAGTTGGAATAATCGAAACGAGAGAGAGAGCAGTATAGGGTCCGTGACATGACTCTGGTTAACACCAGAGAAGACCTTACATGATGTATTGCCTTCTGAGCCTCTCACCGACGGTGCATACAGTACTCTTTGCAGCTGAATTGGATATAGGCCTATGCATGGCGCAATTGAGCAGAATATCTGCCTGGAAATTGAAATTAAATTATTAATCTTAAGTTTCTTTTGACAAAACGAAAGATCAGGGTCACAAAAAAACTGCGAAAGCAAACAAAATCGACATTACATATAATTATATTCATTTAAATAAAGGTGTCGAACAAGAGCCAAATATTTGCAAGTAGCGAGTTAAATTACTTCTTGCAGCATAATGGAGGCAGGAAAAACTGAATGTTCTATTAGTTGAGTCACTCTTGACTCCATTGAGATAACATCTGTTAGAATAACGGCAATTAGAATAGCATCTATATATTAGAATGACGTTAATTAGAAGAAAGTCGCTTTATAACTTTCTTATTTAAACAAAATTATTTGAGAGCAGCTGTATCGAATTGATTCATTTATTCCTCCGGACGCTGAGCACCGGTTAAAAATCTGTTGCTTTTGATGGATGGATCAAGATTTGACAAGGGCCTAGGCCTAGGACAACAGAGGCCGTTCCTTCGGGAAAAAATGTTCGGCATAATTACAGCACCAATGAACATTTTATTACTTTTGATCGTGTAGTCTAATACTTATATAAGTGAAACTATATATTTCCTCACATTATAAGCTATGAAGATGTAAGCGAAGTAGGCTCCAAACGAATTGAAAGTGAGTTGTTCAAAGTCGGGATGAACTAACCAGTGCATCACAATACAAACAGCAGCCCTGGGTAGGAATGTCTCCGCCTTCATTTTCTTTGTTTCAGCTTATAAGAACGACTTCCACTCGACGGTGTGAATGTTCGATGCGTTGTACGCCTTGTCGTAGCGAGGCAGCTTTAGCCGACTCTGACTTCTACCGAGACGAGGATCGGCGACCAAGTACGCAAGGGCAACGTTACCTCCGCCACTGGGAGTCCAGGCTTTGCACATCGGCTGCTTAGTACCTGCCAGTGCCAGTCACAAGCCTGGAAGAAGAAGGAGGGCGTCGCTAATGGTCATTGATACTACACAGCGACGTAAAACTGCAAAATACCCAGACCGGACATGACAAATTAAGATCAATGCATCAGTTGTGGAGTTCAGACGATGCTCATTAAATTACAGCAACATCTTGATCAGAAATCGGTTACAGATTATCACGTGCTCTAAGATTTGATGATGAGGTGCAGAGTGGAGAAAGGGAAGAGGACGCAGGGAAGAGGACGCAAGATTTTAATTAAACAATATGAACCTTTTTAATAGTATCTGCCATGTGCCAAGAAAAGAACGCACATATGTAACATTATTGAGTCAGATTTATATAATTTCGTAACAACAAACATAAAGGTGTCAAAAAGAGCCTTCATTATGATGCAAGATTTAAGTGACTTCTACATCCTGAACGTCGTAGACAGGAAGAAAATGATTATCTTTTGAAGCATCCTTGCTTCGATTGAGTTAGCGTCTAAAAGAATAGCGGCGCCTTAGCACTTTCAAATGGTGTTACATTACTCGTTTCTGCGAAATTATTATACTTTTTGGTATTGTAATTCATATTGCAACTTCTTGGAATGTAACAGAGGACCAGACAGAACAAGTGGACCCAAAGATAACAGTTAACGAGCGATCAGAGAGGAAAGAGTTGAGCCAAAGAAGGGCAGAGTCGCCAATGGCGAAGGATTTAGAGAGACGCTCGAGGAGTATGGCGTGGTCGACAGTGTTGAACGCTGCACTAACGTCAAACAGAGCAAGCAAGGTGATGTGACTTTGGTCAGCTGCAGCAAAGACGTCAGCAAGTAAGCGGGTGATAAGAGACTCAGTAGAATGGTATTTCCTAAAGCCAGATTGGAGTGAGGGCATTAGTGAATTGGTTTCAAGGTAGTCCACTAGCTGGATCGAGACACATTTTTCCAGGAGTTTGGAAAGAAAGGAGAGATTAGAGATGGGACGATAGTTGGAAGGGGTGCTGGGGTCTAGACCCTGGCACTTGAGAGAAGGAAAGACAACAGCTCTTTTGTGCTGAGCTGGAACAGAACCCTGAACCAATGAAGAATTGCATAGTAACAGTAAGAAAGGCAAGAGAGCAAGCACAGCTCTATTTTACTAGGCGCAACCACCCTATGGGACCAACGGGACGCGTCCCCCCAACTTTTGAGTGGTCCCCTAACTTTATTATTATGGTCCCCAACTTTTAGGACGGGATTTATTATGGTCCCTCCAACTTTTAGGACGTGATTGCTCCTATATAGTCTAAAATAGCATTCGTCATCGTGGTTGTTTTTATGTCGTTGTCGTTGCTGTCGTTTTCGATTCCGTGATAATAATTTATGGTGAGAACTGCAGCCCATCAGCTTCACTTATTTATAGTGTTATTAATACAAACTTGGCAGTCCTCCTTTCGAGCTCCTTCGATCCTTACCAGTTAAACGAGGCACGAAACTATTGCTCATATTAATGCTTTAATATTACATTTAAAGGTGTTTAAGCCTTCTCCAACTATATCGTAATGATCAATGGCAACGACATTATTTTGTGGTAATCTTATAATTATGATAGTCGATTGGATTCAGGGCTCTGCCAGCAACGTGTAGAGAATGGAATCGAGACAGTTTGCTAATAAGTTGGTCCTTGAATGATCGTTTCACTTACAATATTATTGATTAGTCTAATTTCGATGTTCTGTTGTAAGGTCTAAACTATAATCTTTCCATTAATTCATTTATTCATTCTTTCTTTCTTTCATTCATTCATTCATTCATTCATCCATTTATTCATTCATTCATTCATTCACTCAATCCAACTAAATCACGGTCTTGTCGTTGCTTCAATTCCGTTCATCTACGAACCACTTCTTCTCGCTGCTCGACAATTCCGCCACTGGAAAAGTCTCGACCGCTCGGCGTTTCGTTCAGCACTCCAGGCTCATCCACTCTTCGCGGATCTTGAATCGACTTCTCTACTTTCTACATCCGAACTGTTCAGTTCCTACGAGACTGCAATGTCCGATCTTATCGACTCCTTCCTTCCTCTACGAACTGTACGGGCACGCCACTGTCCGTCAGCTCCATGGTTCAACTCCGAATGTCGGCAGCTTCGGCGTCAGGCGCGGCGCTTGGAGAGGGTCTTTAGAAGAACACGATCGCCGGCTGACCAAGCTTCATGGGTCCACTTTGTACGGAGGATGCATTCCTCCTACCGCGAAAGAGAGCGTGTCTACTGGGAAGACATCATCGCTCGCCAGTCAAAGGATCCGAAAAAACTCTGGACTACTTTTGATGGCCTCCTTGGCCGCCAAAAAGCCAGTCGAAAGTCCGAGTCGCCATCGCTGTTCACTGCAGATGCATTCCTAGAACGTTTCTCGGAAAAGATCGCATCAGTTCGGAATGCTACTGCCGATTCCTCTCCACCTGCGTTCTCTACAACGGACTGCCGGCTTCCGGTTCTACACGAAATACCAAGTATTGAGCTACGACGCTTAATTCTTGCCTCAGCTCCTAAGACATGTGAGCTAGATCCTGCACCTACATTTCTTGTGCAGGAACTTATTGACGACCTACTGCCTTTCCTCACGATCCTATGCAACCGATCTATCAGTGAGACATGTTTACCAGCTTCACAGAAACGATCGATTCTTCTGCCTGTTCTTAACCTTCGCCATACGCCACCAAAAAAACTACGTCTTCTATGCTTGGGGGTCCAAATGACCCCCAAGGTATACCTGCTCCTGGGCATGGAATTTGATAAGTTTTGTTTCGTTTCTAATGTTTTATGGGTCAGGGAATTCATTTCAGCTACTGCCAAATGCGTGACCTTCACGGATGACCTTGAAATTCAAGGTCACATGATTTTTTTACATGACCATACCCTATCTCTGCTACTATACCTGTTAGAACAACGAAGTTGCACATAACGCATCCGTGATTTGGTTTCATCAACATCCTGAATGGTTGGATTCTGAAAACACTAATCAGAACGACAGAAGGAGAGCATTCATATTGAAAATGGGGAAAAGTATGTGTCTTCCAGGGATCGACAGCAGAAGAAGCACGCCCTGCGTAAGCGGCAGAAAATCGATAAAGCGGGCTTTGGAATACGTGAATCTGCCTGTTCCTACGACAACACAGAACGACACAGTCATCACTCCTCAGAGAGGACGATGTCACATGTGCGATCGAAAGAATGACACCAAGACGAAGCACAGATGCAGCACGTCTGGTCAATTTGTTTGTGGTAACCATTCCACACAATTATTTACCTGTACCGAATGTAGTTAGATACACTGGCAACAAGTCATAAACAAAATAATTATGAGAAGTGAAACGATGTAACATAAGATGTAGCATAACATATTCCAGTTGTGTTTTGCTTATATTTTGTTGAGTTCCTTGTACCAAATAACCATAGAAACCAAAAAACTTTGTTGTTCTAACAGGTAATAGTAGCAGAGATAGGTATGGTCATGTAAAAAATCATGTGACCTTGAATTTCAAGGTCTTCCGTCAAGGTCAGGCATTTGTCAGTAGCTGGAGTGAATTGCCTGACCCCTAAAACATTGGAACCAATTTAAAAATCTTCAAGACACCTTGCGTAGAAGCAGAGATACACCTCATTGTATGGACACTAATGATATGGACATGAATTTCACTCTAAGATCTCACCAAAATGACGTCACAGCGTAGGAACTAAGCGTCAACCTATGACGTCACTCATACCCTTTTGACAAGGAGGAATTTTTAGGAAAAGTCACCACAGGAAACTTTTTGGTGCCCACATTTTAGAAAGTTACAGATGAAAATATACCCCTGGGGGTCTATTTTACCCCCATACGTGTGGCGAAGGTTAAGCGTGATGGTTTAGATGTGAATGATCCAGCTAACTATCGTCCGATTGCAAATGTAACTTTTCTCTCTAAACTTCTAGAGCGCATTGTTGCTAATCAGTTGATTGCATATTTAGATGTTAATGAGCTGATCCCTTCGCAGCAGTCGGGCTTCCGGAGGTACCACTCCACAGAGACCCTTTTGCTCAGGCTGCTTTCTGACCTGTACTCTGCTATGGACCGCGGTCAGGTTACACTCTTGGCTCTCTTCGATGTTTCTTCTGCATTCGATTCTGTGGACCACTCCATCCTCTTACAACGTCTTTCTACATCCTTTGGGTTAGTTGGCCAGCCTCTAGAATGGCTGCGTTCCTTCTTATCCGACCGTTCAAACTGTGTGGTTATTGGTTCCTCTAGGTCCCTCTGGGTTCCTGCTCCCCTTGGTGTACCTCAGGGCTCCGTACTTGGCCCTCTGTTATATCTTCTCTACACGGCTGATCTCTGTCCTCTACTTGAGTCCCAGGGGCTCCTTCACCAAATCTTTGCTGATGACACTCAAGCTTACATACATTCTAGCCCATTTGACTCAGTTAACACTGTGCGCCTGATGTGCTGACTGTTGACGTCCTTTCTTTTTGGATGGCGTCAAACCGGCTTCTCTTAAATCCCAGTAAAACGCAATTCATTTGGCTGGGCGGCCGTCGGCAACTTGAGAATATTGACCTGCCTCTGCTAGCTCAACTGTTTCCGGATGTTACTTTCTCTTCCACGGTCCGTGACCTGGGTGTCACCCTTGACTGTGAACTCAGTCTCACCCAGCATGTTAACCTTGTCGCTCGAAGCTGTTATTATCAGCTTCGTCAACTCCGTGTGATTGCTCGCTCTCTCTCTCATGATGCGCTAGTTGTGCTTGTTCACGCCTTTGTAACTAGTCGTATTGACCATTGCTGCTCAATCCTTGTTGGCCTTCCCCTTGGGGTTCTGGGACGGTTAGATCGGGTTCTACGCTCTGCTGCCCGACTCATCGGACGAATTCCTAAATTTTCGCCTGTCTCTGCTTACATGCGTGATGTGCTGCATTGGCTGCCAATAGCCCAACGCATCAATTACCGCATTGCTGCCCTTGTTTCTCGATGTATTCTTGGTTGTGCTCCATCTTATCTGCGCGTCCTCTGTCGTCCTGTCTCTGACATTGAAGCGCGTCGGGCCCTTCGCTCCGCTGCGAAGGGACAACTGCTTGTTCCACGGGCTCGCTTAGCTACCAGACAGCGCCGAGCCTTCTCGGTTGTGGGACCGTCAATCTGGAATGACCTTCCCTCAAACCTCCATCTCCTCCATCTGACCAGTCAATCTTTATTTCTCAAGTCTCTTAAATCTTTTTTCTTTGGTCGTGGCTGGGCTGGGAGCGCCTCTGAGTAGTTTCTTGAAGAGGCGCTATATAAATTCTAATAATGAATGAATGAATGAATGAATGAAATCGCTATGATCAAGGGCAACGACTTTGATTGGATTCATGGCTCGGCCAGCAACGTGTAGACTGTAGAGAATGGAATCGAGACAGTTGCTAATAAGTTGGTCCTTGAATAATCGCTTCACTTAAATATTATTGATTAGCCTAACTTCGATGTTCTATTGTAAGGTCTAAACTGTAATCTCTCCATTAATTCATTTATTGATTCATTTATTGATTCATTGATTCATTGATTCGTTCGTTCGTTCGTTCGTTCGTTCGTTCATTCGTTCGTTCGTTCGTTCGTTCGTTAGTTCGTTCGTTCGTTCGTTCGTTCGTTCGTTCGTTCGTTCGTTCATTCATTCATTCACCTATCCATTCATTTTTTCATTCATTCATTTATTCGTTCGTTCGTTCATTCATTCGTTCATTCATTCATCCACCAACTCCATTCATTTTTTCATTCATTCATTCATTTATTCGTTCGTTCGTTCATTCATTCGTTCTTTCATTCATCCACCCATCCATTCATTTGTTCATTCAATTAGGCCTATTCATTCATTCGTTCATTCATTCTTTCATTCATTGAATCATTTGTTCAGAAAATTTACATAGCGTCCCTTCGAGAAATCTTAGAATCGCTCCCAGCCCAGCCCAGTCCTGCACGGCCGAAAAGAAAGGTCTTGAGCAACTGGTAGAAAGCAGGCAAATTATTCCGAGGTAGTAAGCGCAGATCGTAATTTTAGTGAAATGATCTTGAGAATGGTGAAAAGACGTAATAAAAACAGTGCGTCTAAAATAGCAGCTGCTGTTGTTGTTGTTGTTGTTGTTGTTGTTGTTGTTGTTGTTGTTGTTATTGTCATTGTCGTTGTTGTCATTGTCATTGTTATAGACATTACCTTCTGTGAGAAGCAGGCATAAATGAGCCAATCAACTTCAGTTATTTATACAGCAAATGTTTTCTCTTCTCTTCAACACTCCTCCGTCCGAGTGTTGGTCGCTTCTTGGACAAGTTTTCTCCACATTTTCCTGAAGCGCAAAGCCAGACTTAACATTCGTATGTACAATTGAGCAGTCCTCCTTTCGATCGCCTAGTCTAAGACCACACATTGCCTCCCTATTGCACAAGAAATAAAAATGTTATTCATATAGATCTTAAAACTTCAAATTTAAAGGTGTCTAAGCATCGTCCAACTGAGTCGAAAAAGTAACGACATTTGCGTGCTGCAAAATTAAGCTAATGACGCCGACCACTCCGTTAGAATAATGCTATCATGCGTTTTGTTATAATAATGGAGTTGACAAACGCCTGCCTGGGTGGATCCGATATGACCAGGATCTATGACAACAGAGGTCGTTACCCTGGACAGAAATTTGCTTGGCATTATAACAACACTTAACAAGCTCCAGTACAAACGCATGGCGTCGAAATAGTTAGTATTTATAGTATATTTTGTAATCAATATAAAGGTGTGCAATTGTGAAAACAGAAACTGTAGAAGAAATAGGAAGGATTGACGAAAAACAGTAATCTATAAACAAGCTTAACCCTTCTTCTGAGATTGGAAATCAAGTTTCTAGGGATTTACGTGCAAGCTACAATCGCGTTATGAATTTTCATTTGTTTTGTATTGTGCATTGTATGATTGTGGTCGAATGACAGCAATTGTGATAAACGTAAATGTAAGAAAGTGTGACTGAGCCAGGAACATTCTTCTTTAACGCTAATAAATGTCTTCAATTCGATTAAATTTTGCTTGTAGTCTTAAATCATTTTAATGATTCATGATTCATGCCATTTATTGGTGCTCGGTCATTCTTCGGATTCATTGAATTTTCGTACGCGAAACTATATATAAATAGAAATAACACATTATAAAGGTGTCAAACAGAGCCAGATCGGAAGAACATCTTTATTGTCTTTATTGTTTGTAGTTGACATACATGTAGGCCTACGTGCTTTGAAGTGTGAATTCGTGTTCTCTTATATTTTATGTTTAAACAGTTGATAGCTTGAATAGAGTTTATGATATATAATCCTGAATAAAAACATAAAAAGGTGTCCACAGAAAGCACTACAATTTCACCAATGTTCAATTTGTTTCCAACTTAAAAGAGTTCATTCTAGTAGAAAACCTGAAGGGGCTCTGTAACAAGTGCGCAAACACACAAAGGAAAACAACGATCATTTGTTCAACAAAATAAATTAGAGTTGCCCTTATTCTTTTCTTCGCACGACAATAATGATGATGATGATGATGATGATGATGATGATGATGATGATGATGATGATGATGATGATGATGATGATGATGATGATGATGAGGATAATTATGATGATGATGATGATGATGATGATGACGATGATGATGATGATGATGATGATAATTATGATGATGATGATGATGATGATGATGATGATGATGATGATGATGATGATATTTATGATGATGATGATGATGACGATGATGATGATGACGATGACGATGATGATGATGATGATGATGATGTTGATGATGTAGGATGATGATGATGATGATGATGATGATGATGATGACGATGACGATGACGATGATGATGATGATGATGGTGATGATGACAATAACATTGGATGATTATATGATAGGATGCACAACACATTTCTGGTCCCAAATTATTCTTCCCTTTTATTTTCTCTCCACTTCGCTTTCAGTCACGATCCATCTGTGAAGTCTGTTTGATCACCATTTTTGTTTTGACCTGAAATTGATATCGCCCTTCTACCCGTCTGTCTTGTTTTAACTGAGCGAATGTGAATAATCTGATTCAAACAACATCGATCTTTGGGCGCTATAGAAATCTCGAAATTGCGGTTATATTTACTACAAACTAAATAATTTTGATTGGGTCCCAATAATCATTAATGCGTTCTTTTTATATCAGTGTATTTGACAGAGATATGATTCAACTTCAGAATGAAAACACAACTTATATATTGGCTGAATATAATATCCGGTAAACGTGGCGATTAGCGTCGTAAATTATTTTCACGTTTATAATGGCACAAAAAATTCTTAAAATATTTCTGCCAACGTACATTTGACCAACTCATCGAATACCATACTTAAGAACTTTTAAGAACAATAATATTTACAGAAAACGCGTTTTTAAAATGTCACATTTCCCATGCGAAATCACTGTTCCAATCGCCAATGAACGACAACACCACCGGAAGTTAATGTTGGTTCTATTTATAACCATAGACGTATATTGGTCCCTGCGACTATAAATAGAATGCAAGTGAAGACATCGTGTAAACCAATATTCATATTCAAAAATTTTTCTGAAATTAAATCTTATTAAAAATATTATTACTATTATTAGAATTTTTGCCGTTATCAGTTCAGTTCTATTTAACCCTTAAACCGCCGGAACCGCAAGTGTGCGGTTCCCGTGGAAATTTGGCTGAACGCCGGAACCGCGTATATGCGGTTTCACATATGTGTTGAACGCCGGTACCGAATATATAGCCAATATACCTATATACCTATATGTACCAATATATACCTATATATATATGCCTTTATACACATATATACCTTTATACCTAGCCTATATATACCTATATATAACTATATATACCTATATATATACCTCTGTATACCTATATTCCAATATATACATATATACTTATATATGCTTATATACCTATATAAAACTTTTATACCTATAATACCTATATATATATGCCTATAAATACCTATATATATACCAATATATACCTATATATAGATATGTATACCTATATATACACCTATATATACCACCTATATACTTATATATGCTTATATGCCTATATAATATATAGTGTGCCTCTATACCTGTATATCACCTATGTACCTATAAATACTTATATGTGCCTATATATATTCATATATATACCTCTATACCTATATATACCAATTTACCTATATATTTGAATTGACTTATGGCCCTGGCGATGCTTGCGCCCGCATCAGCCGCTCCTCTATAATAGATAGCCTCCAGACGACCCTGTCCTGCAGTGCTGTTTGTCCGGTCCGCGTCACCCATCCTCAGACAGTCTATATATACCTATATACTTACATACCTATATATACCTATATGCCTATATATACCTAATATACTTATATATAACCTATGTATCTATATACTTATGTATAATACCTACATAGACATATACCGATATTTACCTATGTATATATGCCTGTATATACCTATATATACCCATATATATACCTATATATACCCATATATACCCATATATACCTATATCTGGTACTATATATACCTATATATACCTATCCTATAGTTATACCTATATATACCTATCTACATATATACCTCACCATTTCTCAATGAGTTGTGACGTTTCGAATTATATTAATTGCACCAAAAAAGTATTCGGCGTCCAGGGTTGTTAAACCCACAAAGTATGCGGCGGTTTAAGGGTTAAGTATACAATGAAAGCATGCTGAAATTATTGGCGGAAACTTTGGTCGAACTTTAGGTGGGGTGGGGCGACCGAGCGGCCTAGGACGGTCGCCGAGGCGCGAAGCGCCGTGCAGGGGCAGGTGGACAAACAATCATCTTCTAAAGTACCTGTACTTCCTCTTCCATAGTTAAGCTTACTCATTCAAACTTAATTTAGCGGCTTTTAGTTGACTCTGCTGTTGGAAATATAGCCTATTCTTTATTTCTTTATTTTATCGTGGTGCTATTAATAGCCTGCATGAAGTGATACATCGCTCGGCTTGCTTGGCTTCGCCTGGCCCCGCCCTTGCCTTGCATGTCTTCCCGGCCTGCATCTATTGCCGTGCACCGCTTCTTGCCTTCATGCGCTTCTCCGCTTGCATCGCTTGGCCCTTCATAAGTGCAGGAGTGCATTCGCAGTGCAGTCAGTATTTAGTTCGTTATCTCTCATTATATATTCATCGCATTTCCGTGGAGTTGTATTGCAGGTTGATAGAGCATTCGGTGTCCCAGCGGTATTTCGTCAGTAGTAGGCCTAGACTGTCTCGAGTCGTCGTCGTCACTGAGGAAAGGATTCATCGACGGTCCTTTCGACGGTCCTTGTCTTCGCTCGCTTCCTCGTCGGCGGACGTGCCTCTTCTGCCTGCTTCGTTTTCTCTCCGCACCCTCGTCTGCCAGCGTCGTCTTTGGCCTTCAACCTACCCTCTTCCAAAGGTTTGCAGTTTCTACACACAATATGTACATGTATGTTAGAATTGTTAAATCCATTTAAACTGTGCAGTGAACACTCATAGGCTATTTGAAATCGTTCGTCATTCATTTATTTCAGTCACTAGTAGCTGTTGAAATAATTATGCATTGTGATAAATGCTATTATTCGGAACTTGAAATTGAATACCTATCGCCTATTAATGTAACTGAATCACTTTTGCAACAGGTACATGTAGCCATTCGTTCTTTCAATTATTGCGAAGCCATATTGCATTGGACACATGATTTGGATGGTGTGACTTGTGAGGTACGTGAGTTTCATGATGCTTCAGGTTAATTGTGTTTGTTAGTTTCTATTAGCAATTACATTGTTCAAATGTGCAACACAGCCAACTGTAATAAGTGTTGTTTCATTTCAACATTCCTGAGACTCTACATTACGCTAATGAAAACTGCAGCAGTGGTTTCATTGTTTCATACTGAAGCGAAGAGACCTGTTTCATTATTCATAGATTGCAATTGAATTCCTTCTGTCTTTTTGTAGATTCTGTTGCTGATCTGTGAGCAGAAGGTTACACCCCAGAAGAAGTACAAGTTCCTTTTTGGAAGAAAAGGCTGTTCAATTGTACCAGCTTTTGAGTACTGTTTCATGTAAGTATAGCAATCATTTCTTTTTCATTTCCTATGTGTAATGTATGTATGTATGTATGTATGTGTAATGTATGTATGTATGTATGTATGTATGTATGTATGTATGTATGTATGTAAGTATGTATGTATGTATGTATGTATGTATGTATGTATGTATGTATGTATGTATGTATGTATATGATCATTTATATAGTGCTTTAACAAGAATCTCACGAAGGCGCATGAAACTGACTGTATGTGACAACCATAACTTCAGTTGGTGTCACTGTCGTGAGAAGTTCTGGTAGTTCTGCAGTTAATTGAGTGAAACACACTTCCAATTCCCTATGGTGTTCTGGCTACATTGAAAAATGAATAAAATGAGTAACCAACCAAAACTTTTCACTGAACATTTCTACAAGTAGGCAATATCTGGGATCACAAATATTATGTAATTGACATATTTTCCCCAAATTGACTCCAAATGTAAGAGCAGTTTATATACACACTGCTCTATAACATTAATACAGCATCAGCTGTTAATCTATATCAGCTATGAATTGGAATTCTGTGTACCACTGCAGTTCTGTATTTGAAACTCATCTTGCCTATTCAATAATTATACAGTCATTTGAATAATAAAATAAGTTTACCTTAATACTTTGAAACCAATAAGTATAATTTTAGAAACTTCCTTCATATACGTGTAATTGCTTGTTTCTATGAAATTTTGTCATCACATTATCTCATAAATTTCTTACTGTCATTATTTACACACAATTACATTAGTACTGTGCTTATAATGAATTGATATTGTACAGTCCCGGCCAAAAGTTTGCGACCACTATATTGCACTGAATACATTCACTTTAAAATATAGAACTTTAAAATATTGATTAATAATACTTTTGAAATTGCCTATTCCATGTCCAGTGTCATCAAACACCACTTGCAAAAGAAATTAGTACTTTACAAATGAATCTTCTATCAGAAACTATAGTTTATTTGTGTGCGCATATGTGTATTTTCGCCAGTATCATTTGTAACTGCAATAAATCAACCATTGACACTGACATAGAGACACTGTCCAAAATCAAATATTACTTCTATTTCGACTGTCTGTGTTTCTTTTTATCTCAGCACGATAGGAAATAACACTGAGCATTAATATTTTAGTGGTAACCTGTGTTTCTGATACGACTTTGAATGTGCTATTTGACATCTTTTTGCAGAACTCAAGTTACTCAGTTCATCAAGTCACCCTGAAGAGTGGAATTTTTGAGTACAGACCTTCTGCTCCACACAGCATTAATTATATTTACAAGTAAGTCTGCAGTGCTACCACATCATAGCTGCAGCAGTGGAATGTACTTCTCCTTAAGACAGTATTTCATAGTCTTTTGCCAATTTCATTTGCCTATAATCTACACTTTCACACAATTGAACTATAATTTGTTTAATATGAAAGATTCATTTGTTACTGTTCCTTTTTCTTACCAGTGGTGTGTTATCGCATTACACATCGAATAGGCACTTCAGAAAGTATAAATAAGTGAAAATAATTATTGTTCTTCGAAAGTTGCCTGTACTTCATTTAATTAATTCATTAAAATATAGGGATCGCAAACTTCTGTCCATGACTCTTTAGATCTTATTTCTCATTCATCGTTTGCAGTACTTCTGTTGTAACTCTTGTAGCCCTATTGCAGTCAGTGCCTACAAAGACAATTCCAGACCAGTAACCTGATCTGCGAGGCTTTGACAAAAGCTGAAAGCAGAAGATGGCAAATAGAAAAACTGGTAACAATTTTTGAAATGTGACGTATAAAGATATAGAGAAATGTTAGAGATTTTTTTTTTAAAACTGGTCTTGTAGATATATATATATATATATATATATATGTATATATATATATATATACCACTATCTTTCCAATTCTGCCATTATTCTGTAATAACTATTTATCATGCTTCTATTAAGCGTCATGAAATTTATATGATCAGAACGTCAAAATTTCCTGATCTATTTGTATTCTTCACACATGCATTTTCGCGCTTTGGCACTATTTTTCACATTTTCAATAGGACATCGTTAAACTAGAGATATCATTTACTTACGTATGAACAAAGTTACGTGCGCAATTTCATGTCTAAATCTTTGCTATTTTACTACAAGATTGATCCAGTGACATTCGGTAGAAAGTAGGTTAGCATTATTTAGTCCATTTAGCTGCATTTCTCTACATTGCCGAATAAGATCTTTATGAATGCTGACCATGATATGTGATACTGTGTGTACCTTGTTGTTTACAATATATATATATATATATATATATATATATATATATATATATATATATATATATATATATATATATATATATATATATATATATATATATATATATATATATATATATATGACTGCACATTTGAACATGTTACATAAAACATTCTGTTCCCATTGCATTTTTTAACACATGCCATCACTCATCTTTATTCTTTGCTTCCTTTCAGGCACAACGTTGACCTGTGCAGTATGCAGATCTTTAGCATATGAACACTGAAGAAATGAGAACAGGGGTAATTTCGACTTCGTCATCCTTTGTACTTCTATTCACATAAATGCAAAGAAATAGACCTTTAAATAAGTAGAAATACACTGACAGCTTTTGCATTATGACAACTCTTCTGTTTCGTTCAACTTCCCGAAATCAACTTTTCCCACTGCTCCAGCTTCCATTTGCGTAAGGTACACTCTTAGCCATCATGCAATGACAGTTATGAAGTAAATTACTCCAGATAAATGGCCGGAAGACCACGTGCAAATCGACTTTGCATCGTTCCCGCTGTTGAGGTACTGAATGCAGCGGATGTACAAAACGAGGTATGGCGTTTGACGAGTCTTGCGATCGAGCTACACGACACAGATGCAACTATGCGTTGGCTCGCGCGACGTCATTTGCTGAAGAACACACTTCCTTGTCCACACTGTCAGCAACAGTGTCAACTGCAAAACTATGCGAGGGGCATCGATGGGAAGAGATGGTCGTGTGAAACGTGTGGGTTTAGAAAGAGCGTACGAGATGGTTCCTTCTTTACGAGAAGTCACCTTCCACTAAGAAACATTATCATCATGGTCTACTGCTGGTCAACTGACTTACCTCTTGATCAATCGCAGCATGAGGCTGAGATAGGTGATCGCGGCACAATGATTGACTGGTTCAATTTTTGCCGCGAAGAGTGTGACAAGTACTTGGATATGAATGTGTCCGAGCTGGGTGGGTTTGATGCCTTAGGAAATTCTTTGACCGTCGAAATTGATGAAACGAAATATTTTCATCGGAAATACCACAGGGGGCGATTCGATGAAGGCCATTGGGTTTTTGGAGGGGTCGAAAGAGAATCGGGCCGCTGTTTTATGCGTATTGTCCCTGACAGAAGCGCTCCTACTCTGCAGGCTCTTATTCTTCAACATATTTTGCCTGGTACTCATATCATATCTGACGGATGGGCCTCATACAGAAATCTTGATCAACTTGGCAATGGCATTTATCAACACTCTGCCGTAATCCATGAACAAAACTTTGTCCAACCAGATGATCCAGAGATACACACCCAAAATATAGAGAATCTCTGGATGAGGGCGAAGCGTAAGATTAGGCGTCAGTTTGGTACAAGCAGGGCCTTGTTTCCTTCATATTTGCGAGAATTCCAGTACAGGTGTTGTTTTCCTAAAGACAAGATGTTTGTACAGTTCATAACTACTTTATCAGAAAATTACCCAGTGTAATTTCAATTGTGAATTGTTTTGAACTGTTGCACAATGTTTTTATTTTCAACACTTTGCAAATTTAATGTATGATTGTAACTTGTATTTCTGTTAACTAATTTTTAGAAAGCGAAGCACTCTTTTCATTATATCATAATGGACGGACTGAAGACGTATTTTAGCAGTACTGTTGTAGGCTACTTACGCATAGTAATGTTGTTAACTAGTATAATATAAACTGGTTTTTAATTTGGCAGATGTAGGCTACACCTAAGCATTCGGTCCATATTAAGTCCTACTATGGCCATATATGTGTATATAGATTCAGCATTGAAAATGAAGAAATATGCTAATGTTAAAATATGATTATTCTGTGAAGTATTTGCACATACGCTCGAAAAGTTCATTACGCCTATTTGAGCCTATAGTATCTTTCCTACTATGAAATTGAGTAGGTTCCATAAGAGTGAATTTCTTTAATGACATAACTAATTGGTTTTACATTGACTACTACAAATAACTAATCATCGGTTTCTATTGGCAATGGCCAATTTATGTGTATATATATTACGCATTAAAAATGAAGAAATAGAATAATGTGAAAATATGATTACTTTGTAAAGCATTACGACATACGGTTTAAATGTTATTAGGCCTATTTGAGCCTCTAGTAAATTTTTTTACTTGGACATTGAGTAGCTTGCATAAGAGTGAAGTGTTGTAATTACATAACTAATTGGTGTTACATTGACTACTACAATTAACTAATCATCGGTGTTTATTGGCAATGGCCAATTTACGTGTATATAGATTACGCATTAACCCTCAAATGACCAACTGGGGTCCCCGGGGACCCCAGCACTGCTTCGGCTCGTGCTACTTTTTTGCTAATCAATATTTTTTCACGACGTTTTATGAATTCGTCACTTGGACATCGCTCATTATTTACATCTAATAAAATCCGGTTTCACTTTTGCGGTTATTTTTTAAATATAAAATATCTGGTGGGGTCCCGTGGGACCCCAGCCTTAGGACGATTTTTCCTATGGAACCGAACGCTATTTTATGAAAAGATATTTTGACAGCGAGAATTTATCCAGTACGGTTTAGTGCAAAAGAAGCAATACAGACAATTCTGGAATATAGAGTGGCGTTGGAAAACGCTATAGCACAAATAATGACCATGTCCAGGACACAATTTCGTGCATCCTGAAGTACCGGTACATGGTAACATGGGATTTTACAGCAAGGCAATTGAGCATAAAACACTTTATATGTCGCTGAAAGGCTGAACAACAACAAAGTTGCTGCTTTCCGTTACATAAGAAAAATGTTTTCTGCTCAGTATCATTGCCAAGGAATTTCTTCCTGGTAAGCTTACAAGTCTGTGAGTGGATGATCTTACTGTGGCAGGTGCAACTTCAGGCAGCACATAAAGTTCAAACTTGCAAACTATGGTATCAAGATATGATGTGCTGCGATGCTGTCACTTCATAGCCATTGACATAATTATACCCGGGCACTGACAGAGGGAACAGCGTGAGACAAGTCAAGAGTTGTGAAACAACTGGTATCACCAGTCACCATGGCGGCACAGTGGCAGAAACGTTGTACCAGATAAAAAAAATTCATATAGGGAATGAAGGCCAGGCATGGGTCGCCAGGAAATGAGCTTTTTCTTTGCATTTCATGACCAACCTAAACTCTTGTAGGTTATCATTTATTCCTAAACCAGGCACAGCTGTGCTGTTTGTTCACTCTGCAGCACGATGCCACCACTTATGCCTAGATGAACAACAAGCCAGAAGTAACCCTCCATTATAATGGAACCAAAAGTGGTGTTGACAATTATTATTTATCACCTGGCTATTATAATGCGCACTACAAGAAGAAAAGTCAACCGTTGATCCATGACGATGTTCTTCAACATCCTCGACATCACTGGAATTGCTTCTTACAATATGTGTCTCCGCAATAATCCAGATTGGAAGATCTCGCAGAGATCATGGCGTCGACGTAACTTCTTGACGGTAATTGGATGTGCCATGGTAACACCTCACATGGCATACATTGTATCAAGCAGTGATTCATACAAACTAAGCACCAATCAGAGCTGCGATAAAGAACTGTGGTGTAGAAATTCAATCCCGGCAGCCAGGATCAACTTCGACGTGAAACTCCGATTCAATAATCGCGCAGTAGTCGGGAGCGCTTCTGAGTAGTTTCAATTGACGCTGAGTAGAGCATTAATAATCTGGCCGATTATTATTAGAAGGTAATAAATACCCAAAGAAACATCGCTCAGTGGAGGGAGCTTTTGCTCAGCGCTTCGACGTGAAACTCCGATTCAGTGTCCGCTCAGTAGTCGGGAGCGCTTCTGAGTAGTTTCAATTGACGCTGAGTAGACGATTATATTATTAGATGGTAATAAATACCCAAAAAGTGCTCAGTGTAGGGAGCTTTTGCTCAGCGCTTCGACGTGAAACTTCGATTCAGTGTCCGCTCAATAGTCGGGAGCGCTTCTGAGTAGTTAATATGATGGGCGCTATAACAAGTACACATCAAACAAACAATAAACTGCCATAACTTGAACTACAGCAACATAAAATGAAGTTTCAACAAGCGAAAAAAGCGCTGAACGTGTTATCGACTATTGGGGTCCCACGGGACCCCAGTTGGTCATATTAAGGAGTAAAATATGTTGGTCGCATGAGGGTTAAAAAATGAAGGAATAGAATAATGTGAACATATGATTACTTTGTTAAGCATTACGACATACGGTCGAAACGTTATTAGGCCTATTTGAGCCTATAGTATCGTTTTTACTTGGACATTACAATTAACGACTCATCTGTGTCTGTTGGCAATGGCCAATTTAGAAGGAATGACTAATAAAGCATCTAAACAAATCATACTGCATTTTATTTTTTGTTACATTACGCAATTACACGAACTGCAATAATAAACGGTGACAATACTTATTTCTTTATAGGGCTTATATTATTTTATTGATAAATATACTAATAACATATGTGATATTTTTACTACAATATACAATGAGTATAATTGTATGTTAATATTTGTACAAGATGCCTGGAGCTGACATGGGAGGAGGCGGAGGAGCTGGCGATGGATAGATATGAGTGCATGAGATGCGTAGACTGATGTGCAGGCATGCACAGGAATAACTATGTACGGTACTAAGTAAGTAATATTTGTACAGAGACTATTTTTGCACAAATAATTGGCGTCTTTATAGTGTAGCATTTAAACTTTTAACGAGTTGTGTTCCTTGAACACTTTCTGAAACAGCATCATTATCCTACTACATGGCTTCCTGATAGTTTTCCAAAGTTCTTCCTTGGTGACTTGGTTTGTGTAACATTTGCAAAAAATACTTAAGGTAATTACAGGACCGTCTGGGTCTATGGGAATAACCGAATTCCAATGCAAGAAAGTAGGGCTTTCATCATTACACACCAGTCCTGTATGCAGTTATTGATTCTACTGTAATGGTCCAGAAACAGGATAAATGGGTTGCAAAACGTTATGCATAAGAAAATAAAATAATAATGATAGCCTACATGTTGAAAGTTCAAATCAATCCTATTATCAGAACTGAAACAATACAGTAGTCTCATTCTCTCAATATAGCACCTTACAAAACTAAGAATACAATGTTGAAACTGATATATAAATTATTAGAATTTGAATAATATGAAATCCGTTCTTAGACTATACGCCTACGCATGTCAGCAGTGGAATAGTGGATCAATTTTGGTCAGATGGCAGGATAAAAATGCTGTCATTGGAATGTGGAAAATCCGAAATTTGTGGTGGGGAGGGCACGCGTTGGCCTACATTCCCGCCCTATATATGTTGCCATTCCATTTCTTGTTGAACTTTCATTACATAGCCTATGACTTGTTTGGTCTGGTTGCAGAAGAAATGATATCATATGATTTGATTTGAATCACACCATGTCGTGATCAGCGCCAATGACCAAAAACCGGTCACAAGAAACAGTGTCAACAATAGTAAGTTTGATAGATTACAAAGAAGTCAATATTGGTCTTACGACATGGTTGACTTTCATTTGAAAGCAAGTAAGCCGAAGTGAACATTAGGCTGTAACATGAACTTTTCAATAGGAAATTAACATAACATTTTAGAATGTATGCCTAAAAGCAATACACTGTCTTCTATAAATTCAACAGAAGTTTTAGCTTGGCAATGTTGTTAAGTTTCAATGACTACCACGGACAGAGTGAAGTGGTAATTGTAACAGAGTAGGCCTATGCCTAGCACATGCACCAGGATATTTAGGTACATAAATGATTGTACATTTGAATAACATGCAATCGATACACTCCTGAGACTAATGACATACCTTTCACATACTGATATGGCAACTATAAGCTGATCATATAAGGTAATAAACATTCAACCATTGCTTGTTTACATATTCACGCGTACTAACTGTTCAATGTTGTTTATTTCAGCATTGCTGTGATTATCGGTTACGCCAAGCAAAGCGTCAGCAGAGGAAAATTTTCATTTCCTTAATTTTAAAGGAACAAACCGGTTTCATGATACATTGCCTGTAACTTTCATTTCACATATTTCATTTCCATTGGCTCCATAATTGTCAGCTTATCTATGGTGAGACAATGAAGAAGTAGAAGTTCCATAAGTACAAGGAAAGGACATCATTGTTGCCAGCTGCAGCAGACATCAAAGGTGAGCTGGAAATATACAGCAGGTACATTTCGTGTTTAGTGTTTTTACCTTAGTAAATTGAGATGTCATAACACAAATGTGAGGACTTGTGGATGTAAGGATGAGAATACACTATTTGCTCAGTTACTATATTACAATGCTTACCTTAATGAAACTGACAGTAGGCTTAAGTCACAATTGTGACTTTACAGAGTGCCATTGTCATAAAAAGGACGATTGTTTTGCAATTGATTGAATAACATTGACTTTCAATCCTCTATGTTCTATATAAACTGAAGATGAATATTCCCAGCCAGAAACTAAAGACATTCCGTACACAACATGTCACCCACCAGTTTCAGCTACAAATGCTAAGTAATGATTCATAAATAGAAGAAATATAATACAAACATTTTGAAATTATTGACAATTAACGGCTATATAAGTATATATGGAACAGCAGCTTAACTATGCACAGGTTTGATATCACATAACTTTGCAAAAGTTACTTCTTATCCATAAAATTCACGGAGTTGCATTCTATCTTTGACAGCTTTTGAAAATGGTTTCGCCTGTTCACAAGGAGGGCATTTGAATATTAAATTGTAAGTTGATTTCACTAATTATAAAACCACTGTTATCATTTACTAATACATTCTTTGTGTTATTCAGTCTTGGAATAACACCATAACATTTCTCTCACACATTGCAGATCACAACACTTTGGTCTCATTACTTAGACACAAGTAACTTGAATTAACTCAGTGTAATCTTTCAATAACAGGTTTATGTTGTCTCAGTTTCATAGTAATGAAAGACTGTGTCGTGGTAACACTTCTGCACGTTCAGCCATCCGTGCCCATTGAGAGAATTGTCAAGCATCAACAGAAAGGCTGAAGCAAGGAAATTGAACAAAGACAGAAACGTCACCGAATTCTTCAGAGCAAAAGAAAAGAAGGCAGTAAAATGAATCTTTTATGCGGGACATTTATAGTCTTCCTATTTATTGCTTAACTATAATGAATGATCCACAGGTTTTACATCATTCACAAACACATTGGGAAAAAATAGGACATCATGACTATAGGATGAGATTTTTCATTGTAATGTAACAATCATTATTATGTTCAGCCTCAAGTCCTTTTAATTGTAATCAAATGTTGAACCATTGTGTCGCATATCATCTCTAACACTATACTGTGAGTAGACTATACATTGTGTACTTTAATATATGTGACTATATACTTCTATTATTTTTGTTTCAGGTACCAAATAACATAACCTCTTTGCTGTCATTTTACAATTTATGTCGAATTGACAATACGTTTCAATGAGTACCAATGGAAGCAGAGGTACTTCAAGAGATGATTGCTTGGAATTTCTTACAGCACAAAAAATTTGAATTGCCTTTCACATAGCCTAATCAGATGACAAGTACTTTATTCAAAGCTCTTAGAAGACGCATTTCTGACTTGAATTTATCCTATGAATTGGATATTATGGACTAATAAGAATGGTCATTGGTCAGGTTTACCATAAGTTCAGAGTTATTCAGGAGATGTCTGATCATTGCTTTCATTGCACTCTAGTGTTATAATTATTTAGCCATCGTATGGCTTGGACATATGTGATTGGGAGGTGTTTTATATAAAGGGCAAAGTCACAGTATTCCTTTGCACTTTGTTCCAATAATTTGCATTGTAAATGATGTCAATGGACATATGCCTTTAATTAGATCACTTGTACACTGTACAGGCCTGTACACGACCTTGTATCATATCCCTTACATAGGCACTTGAATTTAGTTATGATTCTGGTTAATTATGTTTGCTTGTGTCTATGAACAATGACATTGTCTTGCTGTGCAATAAGACCAAGTAGTAGAAATGTTGTTTCATTTCAGCCTAGCTGACATTATCCATTACACCAATCGAACCTGCATGAGTGGAACAAGTTGATTTCCTTAAATTCAAGGGAACAGACCGGTTTCATTATACACTGGCTGTGACTTTCCTGTTCCTTATGTCAACGTCTTTTGTCTGCATATCTGTGAGCACAAGGTCAGAGGATGAAGAAGTAGAAGTCACCTCAGTCGAAGGAAAGGACATCACTGGCATCAACTTCAAATTATATCCAAGATGAGCTAGAAAATATACAGCAGGTACAGCTCGTTTTTATTGTTTTTCTCTTTGTAATTTAAAATGTCAAAATACAACTGTTTGATTTCAACAATAATAATGCATTGCTTTATCATTTCCTATGTTTGCAGTGCTTACATTTACGAAACTCACTTTCAATGACTATGTCATTTTTACACAGTGCCATTGTCGGAAAAGTGACGATATTTGCAAAAGTGATCGAAGAACGATAATTTTCAATCCTTGATGCTCTTCTATACAAAATGAATCTGAACATTCCCACGAAGAAAGTAAGACATGTCATTAGAAAACATGCAGTTTCAGCTAGAAAAGGTAAAGAATCATAAATATAATGTAAAGAAATTTTGAAATCACTTCCATAGCACGACTACATATGGAAGAGTAGCTCAATTATGCACAGGTGTTATATTACACCGTTAGCATGTTCATCCATAACAGTTATGGAACGCAGTTCTATGTTCAGCAGCTTCTGAAAATTGTTTTGCTGCTTCACAGTAAGGGCATTTCAAAAGTAAATAGTTTGAAGTTATTAAATACAAAGTCATTTTTATAAATTCACTGAAACATTTTCTTTGCAATTAAATGTTCTAAGAACACTATAACATTTCTAAGAAATTTCATATAGGAACACTTTCGTGTCATTACTTATACACAATTAAAATAGTGTGATCTTTAATGAATAGGTTTCTGTTGTCTCAGTTCCACAGTAATGAAAGACTGTGTCGTTGTAATGCTTGCAGACCTCCAGCCATCAATGCCTATAGAGATTATTCTCAAACGTCGAAATAAACGCTCGAAAAAAAATTTCAACAATGGTAGAAACGGGACAGAATTATTCAGAGCAAATTAAAGGAAAGCAGTAATATTACAATAGAATCTCTTATTAGGAACATTGTCTTCCTATTTAGCGTTTAACTATAATGATCCCCAGTTTATACATCATTGTATATCGCTGGGCATCGTGTGTTTCTAAATCATATTTAATTTTTTACAACTAGCACCTTCGAATATACATCGCAGCATAGGTCCTTAACACATCTATTTTGCATGCCTTGACAGGAATGCCTTGGATGAAAATCGGTACATCACGACCATAAGATGAGATTTTCGTGGTATTTTAGCCCTCATTATTATGTTAAGCCTCATGTCCTTTGAAGTCAACTCTTATTTGTAACCATTGTGTCGCATATGATCTGTAATACCATAATTTGTGTACACTGTACATTGTGTAATTTAATTTATATGACTACACTTCTATTACATCACCACATTGACACTCAAAGGACGACAAGAAATTTAAAATTATGAGGATAAATAAGTAAAATTACTACATTCTTTTCTCACTATATCTTATAACACATGCCATAAGTTGTCTGTATTTTTTGTTTGCTTCAAGGCATGAAGTTCAGCTGTGCAGTCTGATTATCGTTAGAACAGGAAGACTACAGAACACGAGAAGAAAAATGCATATAAATTATTGGCCATGGAGCCACATCCTTGTTATCGTGGACTGCAGGTTACTCAACTCATAGTCATTCATAGACATGTCCAAACACATGCATACATACGTACTATGTTCTAGGTATTGCTACATCATTAAATGATAATCATACATAATACATGCACACATACTTACTATCTGCTTTCTATTGTTGACTATTGAAAATGCTATTGATTGGCCCTTTCAATAAAGTACTGAAAATTTACAATTGAAAGTCCTCCTTACGGCTTTATTATCACTATACCTCCAATGAAAAAGAAAGTGAACCAACTCTTGAAGCAAGTCCTGTCTTCATGGTAATTTTTCAAACATACTTGCCATTCGTATAATTCAAAGTTCATAAGATGAATTGTAAAAGAAATGCTTTATCTCTGCCATTTGAATAAAATACATCTCGAAATATGTGAACCACCTTTGATGGTCTTCAAACAGTCATTCTGAAAAGCACCACTACGGTACTCTCGATGGTACTTCTTCAAACTTACCGTTATTGTCAATCATGCAAAATGGCATCAGCAAATTATGTTACTTGGCCCTTGTAATATAATACTTTTCGTCTATATATGCTGAAGCCTTGACAACTGCACAGTTAGCTGGTCTAATCAAATTGTTCATAACTCATCTTTTTCAATCGTTCTTAGTTGCTTACAGAGGTACTTGAGTTTCTGGATGCTTCTGGTTAATTCTCTTTCTTTGTATCTATGAACAATGACATTGTTTGGCTGTGCAACACGGTCAGGTAATAGAATGTTGTTTCGTTTCAGCATACATTATCCTTTGCATCAATAACAACTGCAGCAGTGAAACAAGTACATTTCTTTACATTGAAGGGAGCAAACCAGTCTCATTATTTATTGTCTGCATATATGGGAGCAGAATGGGAGAGAATGAAGAACTAGAAGTTATCTAAGTCGAAGGAAGGGACATCACTGGTGCCAGCTGAAGCAGACATGAAGGGTGAGCTGGAAATGTGCAGCAGGGATGCAGTTGGTTTTTATTGTTATTCTCTTGGTAAATTGAGTTGTCAGAAGACAAATGTTACACTGTTAGATATGAGGATGAGAATCCACTCTTGTCTTCGTTTCCTATTTTACAAGGCTTACCTTCATGAAACTGGCATTAACTGACAATTGTAATTTTACATAATGCCATTGTCCAAAGAAGTGACGATTGGTGTGCAATTTATTCAACATTGACTTTCAATCTTTCATGCTTTTCTAAGCAAAATTGAAATGCAAATTTCCAGCAACAGAACCTCTAAAACTTTGCAATACACAACGTGTCATGGACCAGTTTAAAGCTCGGAATCAAAACAATCAAAAATATAATATAAAATTTCTTACTTTTGTACCATAGCACGGTTACATTATGGAAGAGTAGCCTAATTATGCACAGGTGTTAAATAACATTAAGTTAGCAACAGTTATGTTTTCCCATCAAAGTCATGTAATCCAATTATATCCATTTCATAGTAATGAAAGACTGTCGTGGTAAGGCCTGTAGACCTCCTGCCATCCGTTCCTATTGAGAAGATTATCAATCATCAACAGAAAGGTTGAAGTAAGAAATTTCAACAATGAGTGAAACTGTACAGAACTTGAGAACCAAAGAAAACAAAAGGAAAACCACAGTGCAACCTTTTTAGAAGGACATTTATAATAATTGTCTTCCTTATTTATTGTTTCAATATGATGGTCCCAACTTTTTCATCATTGTAGATTGTTGCGCCTCGTGCATCTATAAAATTTCGTGTTTAGTTTATGAAACTGGCACCTTTGAATATTGGATCATAGGTCTTTAACACGGTTCGCGGACGTCTCGTCAACGGAATATTCGTCCAGCTGTGGTTGATTAAGAACCGATTGATGAAAAGATTTCTTGTGATATGAAAGTCGGAGTAATGAAAAGGTTTCTTCCTTAAATGGCAGTGGTATCAATGAACAAATTTCATAGCTCAAAGAAAATTTCTTTGGTGAATAATATAAGTTCTGAACGGAAATTGGCTGGTAAGAATAGTTGTTGCGTAAATAGAAGCTGGAATAATCAAAGAAATTCCTTCAAAAATGGAAGTTGGATCTGCGAAGAATAGTTCTTGCTCAAATAGATGAAGCAACGATTAATACTGGTATGCTGTGCGTAGACTGTACATTGTCTAATTTAATGTACATGACTACATGTCTATTATAGCACCACGTTGCTACTTCCTGAAATTCAACAAGTGTAACTAAAACATTCTTTACTCATTGTATTTCATAACATGTACCATAACTTATCTTTATTTTTATTAATCTTTATGTTTGCATGCTTTTAAGGCATCCTGATCTCGAGAAGAGGAAGACTTCAGGAGATGAGAATGAGAAACTGAGATAATTTATTGGCCATGGACAACAACCTAGTCATGATGGACTCCAGACTACTCAACTGGAACAGAACTCAACAACTTTTAAATGCATTTACATATGTCCAGACACATCCATGCATACATACATACTAGGTTCAATGTATTGGAATGTCATTCAATTATATAGATACTTAATACCGCCACTAATCAAATTTTATACATACTGAAATGTTTAAGATATCAATAGTGTATCTCATTACCATTTGAAATTAGAACAGTGTGGTTGATTTGTGAAACCGTTTTCCTGCTCATCATTGATGGTCAGCACTGTACAGATTTATCAAATACCAGTCTGTTGCTTTCAAAGGCCAGTTGATAGCGTATGTTTCTTGGTAATACGTGATTTGTCCATTGGTTGGCAGATTTAAGCATAATGACTCATAAAGGCTATAGCTCAGAACATTCACAATAATGTCGATGGCATTTTAGAACAATGTGATCTGGTGAAACGTGGTGACAATGTCATGTGAATACAGGACATTCTTATGAAAGTAATTGATTGAATCAGTAAATGTGCATGGGCGAGTGTGCATTCACATTGACTGTGTTGAAAAACATGCGGCACATGTTGTTCTTGTTGTAGACCAGTATTCAATCACAGCCTTCTGATATCTGATCATGTCTCGCAAGAGACAGTCCAAAATGCAAGGGAAACTCGGTACTCCATAGACTAATTCGACTGTTAAGGCGAGCAACAACAGTTGCAACATGATTCATGACTGCACAGATGCCAAAGGAAACACCTGTGACATGCCATCAAACACGCACGTCTTCTTTTGTAGGTCGAGTAATTGATGGCTGACAGGACTTGTTGGGTGAGTACAATGACTAGCTGACATGCAAATTATTAGTTCACTGGTTGCATTTCTTGTGCTAAGAGTCACCATGTTTCCAAATTTACCAAATACAGATATCAATCTTTGAAGTACAAGCGCTTGGTGATTATAATATAAATTGTGCAACTTTATCGAGGTGCTGAGAGTAGATTAAATACATCAGTGGACAGTGGTCAAGGTTTACATATTTAGAAGCATGGAACCAGTGAACTAATAAATTGCTTGACAACAAGTTATTGTACTTGAGCTATAGCCTTTATGAGTCATTATGCTTGACCATGTTGAGTAAAGCAATGTGCAACTTGAGTCTCATATTTCCAAAGTGAATTGCAAATAGATTGCTCGCAAGAAGAGTAAAACTGATAGGAGTTAAATTTCACAGAATTATCAGCGCTTGAAAGTTCATCTTAAAAGCTGATAGCCATCATTTTTTCTCAGAGTCGTTCTCTTTAACAATTGCCAGCTAACATATACGATGAGAATATGTTTTGTCATCTCTCGAACAGTACCTTCATAATTTTTTCTACCAGCAAAGTATGTATAGTTTTCACACTTAAGGTTTTGTTCGTTCCAAAATCTTAACTCATTTCAGTTAGTTCTACAAAGGGTTAAATCTGCCAACCAATGGACAAATCACGTATTACCAAGAAACATACGCTATCAACTGGCCTTTGAAAGCAACAGACTGGTATTTGATAAATCTGTACAGTGCTGACCATCAATGATGAGCAGGAAAACGGTTTCACAAATCAACCACACTGTTCTAATTTCAAATGGTAATGAGATACACTATTGATATCTTAAACATTTCAGTATGTAGAAATTTGATTAGTGGCGGTATTAAGTATCTATATAATTGAATGATATTGCAATACATTGAACCTAGTATGTATGTATGCATGCATGTGTCTGGACATATGTAAATGCATTTAAAAGTTGTTGAGTTCGGTTCCAGTTGAGTAGTCTGGAGTCCATCATGACTAGGTTGTTGTCCATGGCCAATAATTTATCTCAGTTTCTCCTTCTCATCTCCTGAAGTCTTCCTCTTCTCGAGATCAGGATGCATTAAAAGCATGCAAACATAAAGATTAATAAAAATAAAGATAAGTTATGGTACAATGGTACATGTTATGAAATACAATGAGTAAAGAATGTTTTAGTTACACTTGTTGAATTTCAGGAAGTAGCAACGTGGTGCCATAATAGAAATGTAGTCATGTACATTAAATGAGACAATGTACAGTTTACACACACCATAACGGTATTAATTCATCAACTAAATATGAAATTTTATAGATGCATAAGGCGCAACAATCTACAATGATGAAAAAGTTGGGACCATCATATTGAAACAATAAATAAGGAAGACAATAAATGTCCTTCTAAAAAGGTTGCACTGTGGTTTTCCTTTTGTTTTCTTTGGTTCTCAAGTTCTGTACAGTTTCTCTCATTGTTGAAATTTCTTACTTCAACCTTTCTGTTGATGAATGATAATCTTCTCAATAGGAATGGATGGCAGGAGGTCTACAAGCGTTACCACGACAGTCTGTAGTAACTGTGAAACGGAGACAAGGGAAACCTATATAAAGAAACATTATACTAAGTGAATTGTTTGTAAGTAATGACAAGGAAGTGTTGTGATCTGTACTGTCTGATAGAGTTATAGTAATGGTTTTCTCAAAACAATGACTTACACAAGGGATGTTTTAGTAAAACGAATTTTTTTTTCTAAGTATGAAATTCAAATTATTTAATAACAAACAGTGGAATCAGGCGAAACATTTCAGACGCTGTTAAGATATAATTCGATTCCATAACTTATATGGAGAAACATAACTGTTGCTAACTTATTGTTGTTTATCACCTGTGCATAGTGAAGCTACTCTTCCATAATGTAACGTGTTTGGGGGAATAATTTAGAAATTTTATATTATATTTTTGATTCTTTTGCTTCCTAGCTGCAAAAGTTGTCCGTGACAAGTTGTGTATTGCAAAGTTTTAGAAGTTCTGTTGCTGGGAATATTCATTGTAATTTTGCTCAGAAAAGCATGAAAGATTGAAAGTCAATGTTGAATAAATTGCACACCAATCGTCACTTCTTTGGACAATGGCATTATGTAAAATTACAATTGTCAGTTAATGCCAGTTTGAAGAAGGTGACTTACTTGACTTATGGCCTTGGCGATGCCCCAGCACGCAGAAGCCGCTCATATATAGTATATAATCTAGTTTGAAGAAGGTAAGCCTTGTAAAATAGGAAATGAAGACAAGAGTGTATTCTCATCCTTATATCCAAGAGTCTAACATTTGTCTTCTGACACCTCAACTTACCAAGACAATAACAATAAAGACGAACTGCATCCCTGCTGCATATTTCCAGCTCACCTTTCATGTCTGCTTCAGCTGGCACCAGTGATGTCCCTTCCTTCGACTTAGATAACTTCTACTTCTTCATTCTCTCACCTTCTGCTCGCATATATGCAGAAAATATACCTTGAAGTATGGAAAAGGAAAGTCACAGTCAACGTATAATGAGACTGGTTTTCTTCCATTCAATGTAAAGAAATGTACTTGTTTCACTGATGCAGTTTTTATTGGCGTAAGGATAATCGATGCTGAAACGGAACAACATTCTATCACCTGACCGTGTTGCACAGCCAAACAATGTCATTCTTAATAGATACAAAGAAAGAAAAATTACCAGCAGCATCAAGAAACTCAAGTACCTGTGCAAAGGACATGACACAATTTTTTTCATCTGTACAAGTGATATAATTTAAGGCACATGTGCAATACAATATGGCTTTACGATGACTGAAATTATGATGACCCACCTATAAGAGAATTGTACTATTCGAAGCTATATATTTAATGACATACTTGGATGATTCAATTTCTTACAATGCTTTTTCAATGGATACCACTAAGAACGATTGAAAGATTTGAGTGATGAACGATTTGAGTAGACCAGCTAACTGTGCAGTTGTCAAGGCTTCAGCATATATAGAGGAAAAGTATTATTATTCAAGGGCCAAGTAACAGAAATAGCTGATGCCATTTTGCATGATTGACAATAACGGTAAGTTTGAAGAAGTACCATCGAGAGTACCGTAGTGGTGCTTTTCAGAATGACTGTTTGAAGACCATCAAAGGTGGTTCACATATTTCGAGATGTATTTTATTCAAATGGCAGAGATAAAGCATTTCTTTTACAATTCATCTTATGAACTTTGAATTATACGAATGGCAAGTATGTTTGAAAAATTACCATGAAGACAGGACTTGCTTCAAGAGTTGGTTCACTGTCTTTTTCATTGGAGGTATAGTGATAATAAAGCCGTAAGGAGGACTTTCAATTGTAAATTTTCAGTACTTTATTGAAAGGGCCAATCAATAGCATTTTCAATAGTCAACAATAGAAAGCAGATAGTAAGTATGTGTGCATGTATTATGTATGATTATCATTTAATGATATAGCAATACCTAGAACATAGTACGTATGTATGCATGTGTTTGGACATGTCTATGACTGACTATGAGTTGAGTAACCTGCAGTCAACGATAACAAGGATGTGGCTCCATGGCCAATAATTTATATGCATTTCTCTTCTCGTGTTCTGTAGTCTTCCTCTTCTAACGATAATGAGACTGCACAGCTGAACTTCATGCCTTCAAAGAAAAACAAACAATACAGACAAGTTAGTGCATGTGCTATAAAATACAATGAGAAAAGAATGTCATAATTTAAGTTCTTTAATATTATCATTTACAAACTTTTTCGTCCTTTGAGTATCAATGGGGTGATGTAATAGAAGTGTAGTCATAAAAATTAAATTACATAATGTACAGTACACTGTCACACACTATAGTACTACAGATCACATGCGTCACAATGGTTCAAAATATGATTTGACTACAAAGGACATGAGGGTTTGCATAATTATCAGGGCTAAAATACCATGAAAATATCATCCAATAGTCATGGTGTACCGTTTTCACGCAAGGTATTCCTGTTAAGGCATGCAAAATGGATGTGTTAAAGACCTATGCTACGATATTCGAAGGTGCTAGTTGTAACGATTCAAATAAGATTTATAGATGCACGATGCTCAACGATATACAATGATGTAAATGATGAAACAAGTTAAACTATGACATTATAGTTAAACGCTAAATAGGAAGACAATGTCCCTAATAAGAGATTCTATTGTAATTTTACTGCTTTCTTTTATTTTGCTCTGAAGAATTCTGTCCCGTTTCTATCATTGTTGAAATTTCTTTTTCGAGCGTTTTTTTCGACGTTTTAGAATACTCTCAATAGGCATTGATGGCTGGAGGTCTGCAAGCATTACAACGACACAGTCTTTCATTACTGTGGAACTGAGACAACAGAAACCTATTCATTAAAGATCACACTATTTTAATTGCGTATCAGTAATGACTCGAAAGTGTTCTTATCTGAAATTTATGAGAAATGTTATACTGTTCTTAGAACAATTAATTACAAAAAGGATGTTTCAGTAGAATGATGAAAATTAATTTCGATTCAATAACTTATAACTATTTACTATTGAAATGCCCTTAATGTGAAGCAGCGAAACAGATCTCAGAAGTTGTTGAAGGTAGAACTGCATTCCATGACTTTTATGGATGAACATGCTAACTTAGTGTTATGTAACACCTGTGCATAATTGAGCTACTCTTCCATATGTAGTCGTGCTATGGAAATGATTTCAAAATTTATTTATATTAGATCTCTGATTTTTTACCTTTTCTAGCTGAAACTGTATGGTGACATGTTTTGTACTGAAAAGTCTTAGTTTCTTGCTGAAATTGTTCATCTTCAGTTTGTATAGAAGAGCATCAAGGATTGAAAATTATCGTTCTTCGATGACCGTCGCAAATATCGTCACTTTTCCGACAATGGCACTGTGTAAAAATGACATAGTCATTGAAAGTGAGTTTCGTAAATGTAAGCACTGCAAACATAGGAAATGAACAAGCAATGCATTATTATTGTTGAAATGAAACAGTTGTATTTTGGCATTTCAACTTACAAAAAGAATAACAATAAAAACGAGCTGTACTTGCTGGATATATGCAGCTCATCTTTAATATATTGTGTAATTGGTGCCAGTTATGTCCTTTTCTTCAACTGAGGTGACTTCCAATTCTTCATCCTCTGACCTTGTGCTCACAGATATACAGAAAATAGACTTTCAAAATAATATGAAACAGCAAAATCACAGTCAAGGTATAATGAGACTGGTTAGCTCCATTCAATTTAAAGCAATGTACTTGTTTCACTGCTGCAGTCTTTATTGGTGTAAAGGATAATCGATGCTGAAACGAAACAACATTCTATCACCTGACCGTGTTGCACAGCCAAACAATGTCATTGTTTATGGACACAAACACACACAAATAACCAGAAGCATCAAAAGACTCAACTACCTATGCAAGGAACGTACGTGATACCAACTAATGTAACTCTTCAGATGATATAATTCAAGGAACTTGTTCATTGAAATATGGCTTGATGATGATGGAAAGTATGAAGAGCAACCTATTAGAGAAGAATCACTGCTCCCAATGTGTGATAATCATAGTCATATTCATTCAAGTCCATACATGATTAATTGATTATATTGTGGAAGAATGTTGTATAGTCTGTCTCAATGTGCAATTGTGATGGCTTAAGCGTAATTTTATGTAGAGGCTAAGTATAATATTACAACGGCCAATCAACATAATTTCTAGAGCTGCCATTTTCCTAGTGATTATTGGATTGACAATAATGCTAAGTTTGAAGATGTAACACTGATAGTACATGTCCTTTACAATAATCATGACTCTTTGTATAGCATAAAATCATTCACTTCTTGTTAACAGCAATTGTCGGCCGTTTCATCTTTCCGTTTCACATGTACGTAGGTGTCCCCATTAGCCATGGGCGGAGTTTATCAGGGGCTAGGGGGATCTAAGCCCCCCCAAGAAGGCCCAGATTCAGCTTTTTTACCATGTAAATTATATCTTTTTCCGGGCTTAGCCCCCCCTAAGAAGGCATTAGCCCCTCCAAGAACGGAAACCAAACTCCGCCCATGCCATTAGCGGGGTCAGTGATCCCTTCAGGGCCCATCCTTGTGGCCATTCTCATTTGAATATGTGTTTTGTAACTGCATAATTTAAAAAATTATTGTTTGGTTACAAAATAAAATGATTGATTGATTGATTGATTGATTGATTGATTGAAAAGGTGCTGATTATATAATAACAAGGGCTGTCCCATATTTCAACAATACGTATTTTATTCAAAGGGCTTAGAAAAAGTATTTATGTAAAAATATATATACTGTGAAATGTGAATTAGAAGAATTGTAAGTTTGAAATTACATTGAAGACAAGACTTTATTCAACAGATGGCTCATTGTCTTTTTCAAGGCATGTAAAGTGATAATTAAGCCTTAAGGACTTTAATTTCTAAATTCTCAATATTTACTGAAAGGGCCAAGCAACAGCATTTTTGGTGCAGTTTGTTCACTGCTTTTTAGCTTCACAATATTTGTAATTTTGAAGGAGTACCACATGGACAAAGGATGTTGCACTATATGAACGATTGGCCATTTGAATAGCATATAAGATGCTAGTTACACCATAGATAAACCGTTCACATAATTAGATAACAAGTATATTATTCCAAGGAAAAATAGCTGCATTTATTGTGGCATATAATACATGGCGGCTTGACAATGATGGCCATCAGCCCAACCTCCAAATCGCCCCTACCGGCCGTTGGGGGGCTCACTGCCCACCTTTCCAAACCATTCCAATCCCCAACCCATCCATCAACCCCACCAACCCACAGCTCCATTAGTCAATCCGTCGTTCCGACACACACCTGCCAAAGCCAACGCCCCTCACAGCCCCACACAGCTCCCACCCATATGGAGTATCTGGGAATTCCAATGAAATTCTCATTATTCACACACTCAGACCTGCACAGCCCTGCCTTCGGAAGGATGAGCTGAGTAGGTAGGTGCGATAGACGTAATTGGCGTTTCCCGGCAAAGATTGGTTCACCTAGCCAATGCTGGCTAACCCGTTCACCCATTTCAAACCCCTGCACCTGCGGAGCCATGTGCTTTGTTGGTGCTAGGTGGTCCTGGTGATACTCTGTGTATCCACAAAGTTTTACTGGAATAGCTTCTAAATTGTGCGCCCCCACTAATTGCCATTACCCTGCATACAGAAACTAGGGGTTTTCGCTTACACCACCGACCTCTTGGCGGGGCACCTTGTAAAACCCACCACTATGTGCTCTTGTTGGCACTCTGTTAACGTGCAAGGTTCCAGGTCAATAGCTTTGAAACTGCGGGCGTGCATTCTAATGAAAGATACATACACACATACAATGCCACGGGTGAGTGGTGGCTTGGTCCTAGTGGTACTGTGTCCAGCTGCAAGGTTTAGGTGAATAGCTTACCTGTGCAACTATTGTGAAGCTGTGAGAAATAGTGAAATTTCCGGTTTCGCCACCCTCCCAACCAAGTTACCCATACCCAGAGAATTATCTACCCCCCCCTTCCACTGGGTGGCCCTCTTTATTGATGTAAGGCTTGAAGTCATTGTCGGCCTGTGTCAAGTAGGTCTACTCGGACTGGTCGGTCCCTACGCTCGGCTGATAGGGGAGTGTTCTTGGTCCCGCTTGCTCGTACCTCCTTCATGCTCAGTAGTGCTTTTTGTGGTTTGCCCTGTGGTATGGAATGCCCTCCCACGTGAGCTGCGCCTGTTACCTAGATCAGTCTGACACATTCTATAACCACTTAAAACTGTTCTGTTTGGCAGTGCTGGAGTCGGGAGCGCCTCTGAGTAGTTTCCTTGAAGAGGCGCTAAATAAATACTTGAATTAATGAACTGCCAAACTGCGCGCGTACATTACATACATACATACATACATACATACATACATACATACACACACATACGCAAACACACAGATTCTTCTTTATATATAGGCCCTATTAATAGCCAATAGCCCAACGCATCCATTACCGCATTGCTGCCCTTGTTTTTCGCTGTATCCTTGGTTCTGCTCCATCCTACCTGCGCGTCCTCCGTCGTCCAGTCTCTGACATTGAAGCGCGCCGGGCCCTTCGCTCCGCTGCGAAGGGACAACTGCTTGTTCCACGAGCTCGCTTAGCTAGGCCTACCAGACAGCGCCGAGCCTAGCTTCTCGGTTGTGGGACCGTCAATCTGGAATGACTTCCCCCAAAAACCTCCATCTCCTCCACCTGTCTAGTCAATCTTTATTTCTCAGGTCCCTTAAATCTTTTTTCTTTAGTCGTGGCTGGGCTGGGAGCGCCTCTGAGTAGTTTCTTGAAGAGGCGCTATATTAATTATAATAATAACCTCCATCTCATCCATTTGTCTAGTCAATGTTTATTTCTCAGGTCCCTTAAATCTTTTTTCTTTAGTCGTGGTTGGGCTGGGAGCGCCTCTGAGTATTTTCTTGAAGAGGCGCTATATTAATTCTATTAATGAATGAATTCTTTAATTAATTAATGTGCCATTTTACATTATTTTCAATGTCCCATTGTTTCATTATACCAGCATTTGCTAATGGAGATATAATCGCTTTTACTTACTTACTCACTTTTGTGTGCTGTCTTCCAGCTGTCTTCCAGTTGACTCCTGTGTTTTACAGACTCCTTAAAACTATCTTTGTTTCAAAGCGGTAGGTCTGGGGGTGCCTCTGGGTGGAGTTTCTTGAAGAGGCGCTTCTTGAAGAGGCGCTATATAAATACTCAAAATGAATGAACACAATGTTTCACATTATCATTGTTAAACGTCGAATAATATGAAGTTGAATATGAATATTGCTGCGAACTTGATGCATACAACTTCCGGAAAGGGTCATGATTGAATAACAACTTCGATCGGCGGTTTGTTATGACACAATATTACAAATTTTCAATCGCTTTGCTTCTTTTTAACAAATTCTAAGCATAAGAATACATCAGTTAGGTAATACCACATTGGCATAAATATTTTAAGATTTTTTGGTGACATTATAAGCATGAAAATAATTTACGACGCTAATCGCCACGTTTATATCCAGCAGGTGTCCATAATAATCTTCGTTTAATGATTCAATCTGACAAACCGCAGAATGATTACAGGTACAGGTTATACGAAATACGGCCCACTATTATAACAGCACGACACGCAGGTCGGCTTTACAGCAGTGAGCTCGGCTTAACACTATTTGCCTAAGTGCTGGATCACTCCCCCCAGTCGAGCAACACAACAGAAAAGCGCCAATGGTAGCTAACAGAAACTGAGGCGCTCCCGAATGCAGAGCAGACACTGCATCGGAGTTTCAAGCCGAAGCGCTGAGCAATTGCAAGTAAAGGACATGCCCAAGGTCCATACGCGGTGGCTTGAGGGTGGATTCGAACCTTCCGGCTCCAAGGCAACGACGCCAACCGTACACCACCGCGCCCCACGTCGTCCATATCACTTTGTCCGTTAGTTGCTATCAAGTCAGAGTTTGACTGCGACTAAGACTTACGATATCGTCCTGAATTTAGCCTCAGTTGCCTTTACCATCCACTAAACTGGAAAATAAGCACAGTTCACATTTTAAAAAAGCATTGAAGGCGATTGATTCACAAATCATGCCATTTCTGGTAGAATAATATGCAAGCGCCTTTGATAAAATGAGATAATGTTTATTTGACGACATCCCTCTCACAAGTAACTACTGACTCACTGTCAACAAACAGCCATCGTCTTTGTCAACAATTTTCTATACACAATAAATCTACAATTTAAAGGTGCATAAGATGTCAGTTGATTGCGATTTTTCTTCAGGATAATCAAGTATGTGAAAGTTAGAAAAATACTTTATTTATTTTGTTTGTGCACTTGTTATAGCGCCTATGCACTTGTTATAGCGCCCCTACAAGAAATACTACTCAGAAGCGCTCCCAACTACAGCGCAGACACTGAGTCTTCCTTTAGGTATTGCATATACTGACTGAGCGAATGTATGTATGTGCCCTTGTTATAGCGCCCCTTTTTAGATTTATACTGTGAAACGACCCCGTCAACCGTGCTTAGTGTTTCGGAGTTTCACGCCGAAACACTGAGCAATTTCGAGTGAAGAACTTGCCCGAGGTCACTGCGAGGCGACTTCAGATGGATTATTAGAAGTTTAGAACCTACCACTCTCCGGCTGCAAGGCAACGAACATACCAACTACACCACCGCGTCCCACAGTGTGAATGTGAATAAGGTGGTTCCTGCGACACCGCTTTTTCAAAATTTCGATTGCATCGATTAGATTTAAAATGAAACCATTTTTATTGAATCATAAGCCTAAACAAAAGAGGGCGACCACATAGAGAATGGGCGGATGATTTAATAGACTGGTGCGGAACATCACTGCAAGAGCTGAGCCACATTGCACTGGAAAGAGATCTGTGGAGGAATATGGTGAAAAGGGCGTCGGACACCTACGGGCGATGAGCCCACGGTTTATGGCCTAATCCCAATATCAAGGGAATTTTGATATGCTGAAAGCTGCAGTTTTACGAACACACGAGTAATAATATAAAAGAAATGTACGATATCAAGGTGTCTAAGCTTGTATTAGAGCGCTAAGCGACCTCTAAGAATGCCGCTTCACGCGGTCAAGAATAGCGGCGCCTTAGAAGCATCCAAGTCGGATTATGATGGTTATTTATTAAAACTATTCTAAATGTTTTTGTGGCGGTTCAACAGTAATCCGAACGATACATTCATCACCCCAAATTATTCTCATCACATTTCCGCAGAAAATCAGAGAGTTTAATTGTATCGAACAACTTAGCGACATCCCATGTGATGAAAAGTCGTTGACGACCATAATGAGAAATTTACATAATATTTCAGTCTTGTATTAGATGCAACATGGTTGTCTCTTTGGGGTTGTCCACGTATTACATATACGCAAGGATGGGAGATTTTGGCGTTTGTGTACCGATGCGTACGGGGGGAGGGTCTAATTTCTAAATAGAACGTCTACATTTGTCTATCTGTAGGCTAAATTAGAAGACATTGTTTCATTGATGACTCTAAAACTGACTAACCTTTGTTGATGGAGGGTATAGAAACTTCGGACTCTAAACACCGGAACAAAATCTGCTATTTTTGATCGTGTAATCTAAAAACGCATATTAGGCCTATGAGGATTCATATTGCGTTTTTCATTATAAGTAGGGCTGCACGTTAATCGCCGTTAACGCCCGCGATTAACGCGTTAAAAAAATTTGCGATTAATTTTTTTAACGCGTTAACGCAAAAGACCAGTGACGTAACTAGCGTTGGGCTTGGGGGGCTTAAGCCCCCCCAAACGAAGCTGAAGCCCCCCAAATGAAATCAAGCCGTTGTATGCTTACGGCTAATTTAAATAGACTACCGCATGGACGGCGTACATGCAATTACGGACGACCACCCATGACTGCCTAAAAATGGCTCCATTTTTGGTCGACACAGCCAAAAATGCGCTGGTCGCTGGGGCTCCGCCCCAGACCCCGATGGGCGGGGGGCTTACGGTAGAGACAAAACCTTTCTCTTACAGTAGCAGTTTTAGTTTTATTGTTATCCTGGTAGCTTGAGCCTTGCGACACTGAAAAACGACTTATTCTTACAATTTTCGCAACTTTTGCACGGCAAACAAGAGCCTTAAAATGGCTCCATTTGAGGTCGACACAGCCAAAAATGCGCTGGTCGCTGGGGTACCCCGCTGGGAAGCTTACGGTAAATAGACCTACAAAACCCTTCTCTTTTACAGTAGCAGTTTTAGTTTTATTGTTATCCTGGTAGCTTGAGCTTTGCAACACTGAAAAACGACTTATTCTTAAAGTTTTCGCGACTTTTCCGTTCACAAATAGCTGGCAAACAAGAGCCTTAAAATAGCTCCATTTGAGGTCAACACAGCCAAAAATGCGCTGGTCGCTGGGGCTCCGCCCCAGACCCCGCTGGGGGAGCTTACGACGCTCCCCCAGACCCCTAATCGGGACGGGCTTCGTGCCTTCGGCACTCGCAACTTCGCGCCTTCGGCGCCGCCACCCACGACCAATTACAAAACAGCGTCCTGGCACTTCTTCTTTTACATTTTAAGCATTGGTCATACTTAAGGCTTAAATTAAGCCCCCCCAAACGAAAAATCCTAGTTACGTCCCTGCAAAAGACGCATTAAATATTTTATGAATTTTTATCATTTTATGTCAAGTTTTGTAATCATTATTTTTCAAGTAATCATCGGTTATCGGTTACCGCCCACTTCTGTCGAGTCGCCCAACACTTCTCGTACGAGACATGCCTACGTCCGGACCATCGGCACATGTTGTTTTCGTTATTTCGATCACTTTAAACAGCCGTTTTTGATTTATGATAGATGTTGTTGGTTTTTGTCAAACAATGGAGTCGAAGAAAATGGGCAAAACAGTTATGGACGGACAGTTTAAGTTTAAAACTGATAAGGTAGTCGTTTGTAAATATTGTAACAGAGAATTTAACTACCACCGCAGTAATTTGTCGCTGTCGAACTACTTGGCGGAGAGCGTTACCTCTCATGTTCTGTGGTTCTGCCAACATTCTGCCACCTTTTTCGTGCACTAGGGGAGACCGGGGCTGGTTGCAACACTTTTCACATTTTTACGTGTAACATTTTTATCTTTGGAGCTATCTGCAAACTGATTAGTCCATATGAATCCTTAACATCTCAGCATCAAAACAAGCTATAGTGACGATCTCAGTGACCAAGCATGTACCCACAATAACTAACTGAACAGAGGGCTCCAAAATGTTGCAACCAGCCCCGGGCCGGGGTTGGTTGCAACAACCCCCGGGGATGGTTGCAACAGTATTGAAAGTAGCCTAAATATTCAAATAAGGCTGCATAGTCCAGGGGCCAACTGAGGCCTGCCTGTACTTCTAACTTATAAGAATGTAATAATTAAACAAATTCAAAAATTCAGAGTATCGATAGCATCAGAAAAGATAGAAAAACTGTTTTGCCCTAGTAATCGTCATGCGAAAAGTCTGATAAATATTCTCCAGTGGCCTATGACCGATAGAGTTTGACAGGCTACTTCTACCTAATTGGGCTAATGATATTCATATTTAATTTAAAATGTAAGATTATTTCAAGCCTTCAGATTTGTTTTTCAAAGAACTCTATAGAATCGATTCCAGTGAGAGAGTTATGGTTGTCCATCCTCCAAAAAATATTGCAAACTTGATTTATTATATATGCCCAAAAAATCGTCTCATAGCCTACAGTTGAAGAAGCCTGTGTTTGTCATCCATCCTCAAGATTGGCACCCATATGGCCAATCAGAACATATCTTATAGAAATATGGGTACCGTTAATGAAGTTAACTCGCATAAAAAAAACAATGGAGGCACATAATCCCTACAAATATCCAGTGCAAACCACCTCAAAGTAATACAATAAGTTCACTTGCTTCCACAATTAGGCCTATAACACATAATGCATGACACCAACCATCTGCAAATAGTCAGCAATTGATTTTGGTTACCTCCGGTATAAGTCGGTGTCATAATTTCTCCATACTCAGATTTACTTTCTCAATTTATCGCCACAATGTTGAATAACTGAATTTGTGACTTTGACAGTCCAAGACTCGCACCGCTCTCACTAACGTCATTTTACACCCATCTTTGTTTCTTTGCTTGCAGAACCGCATGCAATCATTTTTCGCTAACAATTTTTCATCGTCACGGATAGTTTAGTGGTAAAAAATAGACCAACAGAGGTTAAGTGATTAGAGCATGTAACATGGCTTAATAGCCTATAATCCAATCAGTATACCAATTTATAGAATGCATAGAGCCTGTAATATTTTAAAACAATGTGCTCTAACTGCGACGGGCAGGCCAACAATGAAAGCGGTTTATTGAAATAAACGTATGGGGTTGGTTGCAACATGTTGCAACCAGCCCCGAAACAAATGTTGCAACCAGCCCCGAAACAATGCCTAGACAATCTTATGGAACAAAATTATGACGGCGCTGATAATAAATAAAATGGCTAAATGCATTTTCAAGCGGAACTACTTGTTCAACTTATAGAACCAAACCAAAAAATATTTCTTCAAAACATTCGGCTGTAAAACGAAAAAACCAAAAACCGAAAAATTTACTTTCGATTGCCAAAAACGAGTTTTTTTATTTTTCAGTAGAAATTATCAATCGATTGCTAAGAAATTAGGACACATTGGCCTAAAATGTATTCTTTACAAACTAGTTTGCTTAATTTTGAGTTGCTATTATGTAGCGCCGAAATATCAGTGGTGTTGCAACCAACCCCTGTTGCAACCAGCCCCGGTCTCCCCTAACTGTTTCCGAAGACGATCCGCTTTACGTTGTGAAATTCAAAACCGCTTTCATAAATGATCTCAAAACTCGTCAAGAAAACTGCAACCTTCGCTGGCTATACTTCGCCACAGCCCTGGATCCACGCTTCAAAAAGCTGAAATGCCTTCCAAAAGAAAAGCGAGAGGAAGTCAGGACTGAGCTGCAAATCGTAGTCTCAAGTGTTGAAGAGAAGTTAAAGGAGCAGATACCAGCATCAAACACTGGTATGTTATTGTTCTCTTATTTAAATTAATTTGGTGCATTCATCTGTTGATTTAAGTTGTTTATTTTAAAGTCTGCCAAAAACATATGATATTTTATCAATTTTCATCCGACTCAAATGATAAATGGTTGATATCACCGTGGAGGTTGCTTGTAAATTCTGAATGATTGAAGGTCAATCAAATGAACAGACATCAGTGTGATTGGTTGGTAAAACTTGATATCTGTTCAGTTGATTGAGTTGGTGGTAGAGTTGTTGTCCTGTGACTAAGAGAAGGAATTGAGTCTTATAAGGATTCAGGAATAGCTTGTCCAGATTTCCGTGAATCTGTAGTTTTGGGTTGTTAGTGCGGTTAAAATAATTATTTAAAATTTTAATAAATGTAATTTAAATTTCTATTATTATTGAGCCTGCCTAAAAATATCGGACTCAAATGATGATAAATGCCATGACCGTGGAGGTTGCTTGTACATTCTGAATGATCAGACAACAGTGTGATTGGTTGATATCTGTTCAGTTGATTGAGTTGGTGTCCTGTGACTAAGAGAATGAATTAAGTCCTATAACGATTCAGGAAAAGTTTGTAAAAAATTTAATTAATTGGAATTTATTATTTTTATTTTAGAACCTGCCAAAAAACTTATGAAATTCTATGAAATTTCTTCTGACGATGATGATGACGACGATAGACCTTTGATTCCACGGGCTAAATCAACTTCGGATGCGCTACTTCGCTACAAAGATGCGCCAGAGATCGATACGGATTCTTGTCCACTGCAGTGGTGGAAGGATCATGCTGGAGCCCACAAAGTCCTGGCCACTGTAGCAAGGAAATACTTAGCGTCTTCGGCCACTACTGTTCCCTGTGAACGATAGTTCTCTCTCTCTGGGAACATTTTGAACAAAAAGAGAGCATCTTTGTCAACAGACAATGTTAATAAACTTGTATGTCTGAGGAACTGGCTGCATTTACAGCTTTAGGCTGTTCAGACCAAATCACATACTCTTTTAAAAATTTCAGGAAATGTGCGATTAATTAATCGCGATTAATTTTTTTAATCGTGCGATTAATCGCGATTAAAAAAATTAATCGAAATGCAGCCCTAATTATAAGCCTAACTATTCAATGTGCTCCAGACCCAGTCATGGTCAAAACGGAGTGGTTAATAGAACGACTTGGATATATGATAGCATATTTTATCTTTATTGTTGTTTTGAAAGAATTCAATTTCTTAGACGTTTTCGTCAACATAATAATAATTATTATGGCCGACTTCGATGACTCTGGCACTAGTTACACGTTTATAATAAATGAATTATTTTGACGTTAAGAAGACACCTCGAAGTTGTAAATTTTAATGCTATATAGAAATAAACTTCACCCTTTATGTCAGGGTCCTGAAAACGAATGATAATTATGCCAATTACTTATGCATCAAAAGTTTAAAAAATGTTCAAGGAAATCAGAAGGATGTTGCAGGTATCCCCATAGATACACAGCCACCCACTGATGAGAAAATCCCATCTAGTAGTGAAAATTCATCTGATGATTTAGTAAAACAGTTCTTGTCATTCAGTGATAAAGATCTTAATGTAACAAATATATATATATATATATATATAAGAAAATAAATGGTGCAGAAGAAGATGCAGAAGAAGATGATGACCTAATTACGAAGTTAAAATCTTTTGTTCTTGGAGTCTTGTCAACGATTGGTAAAGCTAAGTCTAGAAAGCATGCTCAGTTTTTGATCTGGAGTGCGGCATCTGCAATATTCTTTGATAATGATTCAGAATTTAATTCCAGCGACTGGTAAATATTGCGACCTATAGTTCCATTCCTACTCCAAGTTGTAATGGGTTGATAGCCGAAACCAACTTAGAAAAAGCAAATATATTGGCTAAAACGTATGCGAATACCAGTGATTCTCAAAATTATAGTGGAAAATTCTTATATTATTTGCAAGATAATAATCTTCAAGATAACCCTTGCGTTGCAGACAATGCTAATGTTTCCAAAATGGAAATCTTAGTTTTAATCCCTCTGGCGAGGGGTCAGCCAATCAAATCCTTTTCGTCCACTTGTCTCTGTTTCCAGTGTCTTCTTTCTTCAATTAGAGCAGCTGATCCCTACATCTGGAACTCTCTGCCCCCTTATGTTCGTAACTCCTCTAGAAAAACTGTCTTTCGCTCTAAACTGAAGACTTTCCTCTTTCGGTCTACATATAGAGTATAGATAATTTTAATTACATGTACCACCGAACTTCAATGTGCACGTCTGAGCTTTGTAAGTAGGGCATTATCAAATTTCAGTTGTATTGTATTGTAAAGAACTTAATTTTTTATATCGCATCCTCCCAGCTTTTCTTCTGTTGTCCCCGACTGCGTCAGCCGTTATTTAACGAATTGCAAAACGACTCAATAATGGAACTTAATCATGACTTTTCGTTTTTTTGGTTGTTTAACGCCATCTTGCGACCAATGATTCGATTCCTTTGTAAGACGCGGAATAATTATTGATCGATCGAAAGTGTGACCTTTATATAATTATAAGAAAATTATTTTAAAAGGTGTTTAAACTGATCCTGATACATTTCGCACGGGCTAATTGATGCTAAACGATATCTTTTGACGACTAAGCAAAATCCAATGCAACATGTGATGGAAAATAATTAGTATTGTAAGCTGAAATATCATCGATATAAAGGTGTTTAACCGGATATTATGACGAACTATCATAATGCACCAGGAGGATTCCAATTTGACCAGGGTCTATGACAACAGAGGCCGTTACCCTGGACAATTATAGCATTGCTGAAAACTGTGAATTATCTATTTTGGATATTTTTCTTGAACACCTTATAATTTAAGATTAGTTGTGATTTAAAAGTAACACTTTTTGAAGAACTGAAATCGTCTTTCCGTTCCCAGGCGTGTGCGTCAAGGAATTGTATCGAATGTTAGGGAAATTGTTAAGATTCGTTCACATAACTGAATTGGTCGGATGATATCAGCTGGAGGAAGACCTCTACAGTGAAAGACAAAGGACCAGGAGATCGTGTGTATGCCATGTCCAATTAGGTCGGAAATTGAGGACCAAAGACGTTTCGGTTTTATATGTAAGTGCACTTGTTATAGAGCCCCTCAAGAATACTATTCAGAAGCGCTCCCGACTACAACGTGGACACTGAATCAGAGTCTCGCACCGAGGCGCTGAGCAATTGCAAGTGAAGGACTTGCCCAAGGTCCCTATGAGGCGACTTGAGGTGGATTCAAACCTGCAACCCTCCGACTGCAAGGCAACGAACATATCAACTACACCACTGTGCCCTGTCCCTGTGTTTAAAGACTGCTAGATTACTTTCCCTGTGGTCAGAGTCGTTCCGATGATAGAGGCGCTTCAAGACACGACGTTGGGCAACCCACGGACAACGGTCTTCTGGGTCACGTGATCGCTGATTTCGTATTTCATAGCATCGAATGCAATGATGATTTTAAGACGAAATTAATATAAAAAGGTCAACAGCTGACGAAATGTTAAGACAACTGTTCCTGCTTGCAATTTAAACACAATTCAAAGGATAATTGGCAACGCCCTACTCTTTTCTCCATGCTTGGACCAGTGGCAATGCCAGAGGACAGGCAAATCGAGGCAGACTGAAATCTTTTGTTCAAATGTATTGTATTGCAGTAGGCCTAAATGACGTTTGACTGCAGCAGTGCAAGGTTGCAGCTATCGGTGCAAGAATAGAACGACATGTAACATCAAGCGAGATTTGATGCTTAACGCCGTCGGAACTTGATATTTATATTGTCAGGAATTCACGATTCAATGGTGTATAACCAGATAGTTTACAAGTCTATAAAGGCATTCGACCGAAGCCGAGAGAGCAGGACAGACCGTAGCTGCCTCTGGCATCAATTTTGACTCTGCAGGCGCAAGTGTGAGGGTCGAACATCCTCGTCATCCAGTCGTAGTCCACATGCAGCTATTGGTAATGCATGGAGACAGCCGCAAGCGTGGGGCGATGAGACTGCTTTTAGTCGTGCGATGTTATATGCATCCACTGTGTTTTCAAACAGTGACTTCGCAGTTTTCTTCAACAATGGTTTGTTCCACGATGCTTGCTAAGCCCCTCCCCCCAAGAATTGAGGCCCAGATTCAACTTTTTTACCATGAAAATGGAATCCTTTTCGGGGTTAGCCCCCCCCCCACCCAGAAGGCCCAGACTCGGGGTTAGCTATCCAAGAACGAAAACCAAACTCCGCCCATGCTATCTTATTAGAGCGCGTAATGCATTCTCATTTGTTTATTTGTATTGCATAGTATGCGGCAAATTGGTGGAAACTGTGGACTACGAATATGGAAGAAAACGAACAGGGTTAAATTTTGCGTTTTAATTAAAGCTAAGCATTCATTGATATTTTGTGGAAATGAAACTGTTATCAGGTCAATCAACGTCAAGCGAACAAGAATGGAAAGGGTTAATCACCGAGACCCATTTAAAGTATTATAAAAAAATAGGGCAAATTACGCTTTATATATAAATTTTAAATTTTAAACTAAGGGTGTCTTACCGGCGCGCACAGTTGACCTGGTGATACCGAAGAAGTTTTTCAAATGATCTTACTAAGATGCAATTGCAGAGGTGTTCAATGCTAAAGGCATCACCTGCAGGGGGCCCTCAGTAACCGTTATCAGAACAATATCCAGAATATTCAACCAGTTGATCGCCACCTCATCTTTGAATAGCAGTGTAGTTGATTGTGTTTGATGACGCTGTGATAAAAAAAACAGTCGCGTCACTCTCCTCCTTATTTACCGAGCTTGGAAGGGCATCGTCCAGTGGGGAGGGGGATTGGCACGGAAGTAATTGTCTAGGGTATTGTCTGGGAATTGTCCGGGGGTAATTGTTAGGGGGTAATTGTGCTGTTACCACTTATTCTCATATTGCTTGCATCATTTTTAGGCAATGATATCATGGACTAGGAGGGGAATAACGTTCTACCCAGGGGATAATATCCGGAGGGGTTTTGTCCGGGATGATAATTTCTGGGGGAATAAATAAATGTCCATTCACCCATATGTTACACTCCATGTAACGCTTTATGATTTCCAGATATTTCTCCTCCTTTGTTTCATTTTCGTTTCATTTTCAAAAGTCATCCACATAAAGTCTTTTCTCACTAATTAGCTTGTTTTGGGGGAAGACTGCCAGCTAACTACGTTCGATTTTTGCATGGAAACGACTTTACCCTTCTTCGTATATGTCTTGTTTTGACTGAGTGCCTCTGAATAAGCTTGCTGCCGCCACTTAGCATTCACGGGTTCTGTATGTTTTAAGTTTGCAAATACCTTATCATCACAAATTAAATAATTTTTAATGAGTCGTGTTTTTTTCGTTCTCTCCGCAATTAAAACAGGAATCGTAAAAGCTGCAAAATTTGCGTCATCCAAATATATATATTTAAAAATTATAAATAACTAGAGGTGTTTAATCAAAGCCAGAATGATTAGGCGCTAGTGTTAAGGTTTATTGGTAGAGAAACGAGTGTATCTAGAAAATGCGACATTTTCATCTGTGCTATTTTCGAAGTTTCTCTTTTTCTAGAATTTATTGCTCGACTATCAAATATTAAGATTAATTAAAATTTCGCTGATATTCATTTTTAACACTCGAGTGCCCAAGGTATTTTTTGGTACACGAAGGCCCAAGGGGGGGGTCCGCGCGGACCCCAGCGTTTTATGTTAATATCTTGAGAAGGGATTGGAATATCGTCACAGATTTTGGTTCTATGTAATCCCAAATGAATTTCAAATCGATTGGTGTATCTTATATGACAATAACACCACCTGGTGTTAAATAATAGTAAAAAATCTCGTGATACACATTTTATGCTTGCTTGCGTTATTGACCAAAGGAAGCCCAGCGTTTTCATGCTAATATCTTGAGAAGGGATTGGAATATCGTTATAGAATTTAGTTCAATGTAATCCCAAATGAATTTGCAATCGATTGATGTATCTCATAGCACAATAACACCACCTGGTGTAAACTAATAGTGTAAAAATCTCGTGATAGGGCCTACATATGTTATGCTTGCATGCTTGCGTTATTTATCGAAGGAAAGCCTATACGTCCGGCGCGGACCCCAGCGTGTTCATGTTAATATCTTGAGAAGGGATTGGAATATCGTTATATAATTTAGTTGTATGTAATCCCAACTAAATTTGCAATCGATTGATATATATTATATCACAATGGCACGACCTGGTATAAAATAATAGTTATTGACCAGTAACCATGCGCCTGTATGAATATCCGCCGCATATCATGGGGTATACCTTAGTATATGCTGTGGTTGTGGGGTGCAGGGTTGGACAATACTCACGCAAAATATACCATTCTATGCCCAAATGGTTGCTCTAGGAATACCTAAAAGCATTTATGCAGATCCCTAGTATTTAAAAAGTTATCCGGGAAAAACAGGCCTGGGGTCCGGTCGGACCCCCCCCTTGGGCACTCGAGGGTTAACATCATAAGGTTAGCTCGTCTGACAAATTGAAAACAACAGTAAAATATTCCGATGCCTATAATTAAACGAAATTAGGCAATTCTACAGTGTCTGTGAATTACTTTCTCCATAAGCATAAACTTATCGCGTTTGGTAGTTGTCAAGCAAAAATTTCTTACTCAGTTCCTTTATCTTTTAGTGATGGCAATGTGGGGACACTGTCACAGTGGAGATATCAGTATGATTAAGAATTGTTTTCTCGAGATTACCTAGTTGTTATTAATATAAATAATTATACGCTCCATTGTATAATTATTATTCCAAGAATACTCTAGATTGTAGGCCTATTGATTGCTAGCGTCTAGAGTCTATACGCTAGCAATCAATAGGCCTACAATTAGAAATTAGACAAAGCTATAGAAAAATTAGTACTTTGAAAACAACAACACTTAGACCACTTCCTTGCTTTGATTTGGCGTTCTTTTAGAGAAAGAGCAGTGCGCTACATTTTACTATTAATTGTTTAGTGCTTACTTTGCGAATTTAAGTTGACCTAATTTTTCCGTTTAATTAGTAAGGTAGTTGTGCGACAAAGTCTAAATTAAAATGACGTTGAGCAGAGCGCTGCTTTAACGATATTTATTCCATTTCAACACCTTTTTAATTAAAGAAGCATGTGATATAAATAAACTCATTTCTTCTCCTGATATCGTGTAGGCTATCCTATTGACAGATTTTGCTAACAATGTTATTAGTATCATAATACAACAACAAATTTTTTTTTTAAAATAATAAATAATACAAAGTAATAATTGTTTTCATTTTACTTCGAAGCAAATTCGGTTTTCCACCAAGGGCATAATTTAAATATCGCTAGGCCTTATTGAGCGCGCTATTGTTACAGCTGTTTTAATCTCCTTAAAACCTTTACATTGGAATGGCAGATTGTGTAAGAGGTGGTGTACGTACAGTGGCGGCGCCAGGTATAAAATTTTGGCAGGTCGCGTCGGGGTCATGGGACTGTTTGGCAGGTCGAAGAAATTGTGATTGAATTTGAAGCACATAGACCTTCTTCTCTTATTTAATTTCACTGTCCCTCGGCAGGTTTCAAATTCCAATGTTGCCATTCTTTCTTCTTTGTGCTTTTCTCTTCAGTTCCTTGTATCCGTCAGTCATCATCCATCTCAGCATCACCTGTCTTTCTTTTCCATCCAATCTTCCTTGTCAGTTGTCATGATGCATCTGCAGTGATCTTTATTTTCTCCTACTCTTTGTGGCACCTCTTCATTCGTCACTCGCTCCGTCCAGCTCACTTTTCCATCCTTCTTCATATCCACATCTCAAAAGCTTCCAATCTTGTGCTATCCTCTTTCCTGATGGTCTATGTCTCAAACCCATACAATACCAATACAGCACTTTGACAAGTTTCTTCTTTAGATCTTTGCTCAACCCTTCTCTCATCAACTCTCCTCTTTTCGTGAATGCATCTTTACCCAATAGGCTACTTTTTATATCACTATGCATCTGTTGTTATCATGCTTCCCCAGTAGCAGAAGCTCTTGACCTGTTCCACTTCCTCTCCATTTATTGTTATTTTCATTGCTATCTCCTCCTCCCCTCCACTTATCCTCATAATCTTTGTCTTTCCGACATTGATCTTTATGTTGTATTTTTTTATTAAGGTCCTATTAACCTATTTAGTTGATCCACCAATTTCTTCAGCCCTCATGTGTAGTCGCCAGCATTCATTCTGTTTGGTCGTCGGCAAATCTTAGGGCTACTGGGCTATTACAGTGCACCGGTATTCATCCCACTTTTATACCCTTTCCTGCCTGTTCCACTGCGTCGTGTATTAGTTCCGTTATGTATATATGACAATTAAAGAGGAGTGGTGATAACGGGCACCATTGCCTCATCCTCCTACCAATTACTCCTTTAGTCTAGGCTTGGGATCTGAAAATTTCACTCTTAGAAGCAAATCATGTAACAATTTGCTAACCGGTGTTTCTAGACTAATTTGACCCTCCTGAAAACGAAAATCGCGGTTAGCAAGCTGGATTTTTGGCCGTTCAATGGGAAAACAAGATGGCGGACAAAATGGCTGCCAATTGCTTCAAATGACTAGAAGTAAAGTATTGCATGTGATAGGAACACGGTTTTAGACTCTAAATTAAGACTATGAGGTTCAAGAAATGCAATGGAATCAAAGACATATATGTAGCACTGCACGAAAACCAAAATGGCGGACAAAATGGTGGCCAGAATCTTAAAATGGCTATAAATGAAGCTATGAATGCAATAGAAGTATGATTTCAGAGTCTAAATCAACATTTTCAAGGTCAAGGAATGCGATGGAAGCAAGATCACACATCTAGCACTGCACTAAAAACCAAAATGGCGGACAAAATGGCTGCCAGAATCTTAAAATGGATATAGGTGAAGTCATGTATGCACTGGAATCATAATTTTAGGGTGTAAGTCAACATTTTCGAGGTCACGGAATATGATGGAACCAATGTTACATATGTATCACTGCACGAAAACCAAAATGGCGGACAAAATGGCGACCAGAGTCCTAAAATGGCCTCGATTGAAGTCACGTATGCAATCGGAATTTGATTCCAGTTTACCGGGTCTTTGCCAGATGGCATCTGGGGGCCTGTGCTGTGAAATTTATCTACAATGTTCCCTTATATGGCCACATAATTATGATCATTCAAATTATCACAATTCCGTCACTAAGTCTTAAACCATGGAGCGTTCTTCAAAAGAACACCGATGAAGTTATTATGCAGCACCTTATCACAGCGTATCAAGCTGATTATCCCATGGATTTGGCATCAATATCGTGCCATGAGCTTCTCTCAAAACCAGTGCATTTGATACTTTCTGTAAAGTAATTTGTCCAGTCAGTAACTCTTTAACAGAGACGTAGCATCTGTGTATTTAGGGCTTCTTCAAGGTAGGCTACTCGGTATCGCTTCCGACCCAACCACGAATAGGACAGTTTTTAGATTCTCAAGGAACGGAGTGGAGTGACCCATGGACAATAAGTGCTGTGAAATGGGTGGATATTTCAGGTTGTGGAATGTGGAACCAGCCACAGAGAATGAATGCTGCTGTCGAATAGCAGAAGCTCAGCTTGATCCGCCAGCCGAAGAGTGGATTAACGCTGGACACCCGTGTTGGAAAATAGAGTTCTTGCAGATATAGTGGGGCTAGCCCATAAAAGCACCGCCTAACCAAAGACACAGACCCTGTAGGCAACATGCCTCGGGAAACGGAGTCAATGCAAGACATCTGCATATAATATGAGACATGACCAAATTTTGCGATATGCCCAATAAATCGTGTCGCCATTCTTATGATCCGTTCCAGATAAATTATTGATGGACAAACAATGGTAGGCCCACTAAGCTTATACAAGCAATAAGGACCCTCCAAAGGCGAAGACATGTGTGACCTGGCAGATACAATGGCTGCCCATGTAAAGGTACTTTCGATTGGCTACAAGAGTGTCAATAATTGTTGTCTTGGATAGGTTCTGAACTTGGACATTGCGTATAAAAAGTGGAACCATTCAGGAATGGTCGAGTATGTACAACTTCGTCAGAATCGTCACTGTGTAGAGTCTTGAAATAGCGGTACTCCTTTGTCGGAAAATTGGCTGAATGTTCTTGGTATGCCTGAGAGCGAAGCTGATCTAGCTTCATTCCGGTCCATTCATGGGTGTGCTGTAGAAGAAGAAAGTAGGCCTAGTCTTTACCAGTGTGGCCTGGCATTGGTCCTGCATCACAGACTCACAGCCATAAAATTATAGAGTTTGTCAACTGCAAATCATGCGAAGTTTACAAGCGTAGCATTGAGCCCTGTTGCTATCGAAGTGTGATCTTGAAAGTACACTTACGTACAATTGCATGAACAGCAACCATGCCTGAATTAACTCTACCCTGCATGCATACTGTTTAGCACAGTCAAGCCAGGAAACATTGTAACAATTGATAGGACAAGTAATGAAAATTTAAGCATGAATATTGCGCCAGCAATAGTTGATGTGCAGTGCAATCATAAGCTACTAAAATATTTCCGCTAGACAATTTCACTACATTAAGCTCAATGGTATGTATAATTGTATATAGAAGATAGAATGTAACTTTCTTGGGATTATTCGACCAAGAAAACACCAATTCAATATAAAATCATATCTCTATCAGATACATTCAATACAACATCTATAGCCAGTCAAAATTTCGTCCACTATTTTGGTTATTGATTTTGTGGCAGTGTCACAAAATAATAAATTATACTAGGCCTACGTGCCTTTAATTAAATCAAATTCCTTGAACGGAACATTTTCAATTACATTCCGGATTCATATTTCTAATAGATATACAGAACTTCACTAATAGCCAATTCAAGGATCTGGCCGCCATTTTGTTCACCACTTTGGTTTACTTGCATTGCTACTAATACATTATGTGACATTGATTCCGTCGCATTCTTTTACCACGAAAATGTTGACTTAGATCCTAAAATCATGATTCCATTGAATACATGACTTCACCCATATAGCCATTTTAAGATTATGGCCGGTCAATTTGTCCGCCATTTTGGTTGCTAGTGTGGTGCTACATATGTGACCTTGCTTCCATCGCATTCCTTGACCTCGAAAATGTTGATTTATACTCTGAAATCATATTTCTACTGCATACATAACTCCATTTGTAGCCATTTAAAATTCTGACCGCCATTTTGTCCGCCATTTTGGTTTTTGTGCAGTGCTACATATGTAATATTGGTTCCATCATATTCCTTGACCTCGAAAATGTTGACTTACACCCTAAAATTATGATTCCATTGCATACATGACTTCACCTATAGTCATTTTAAGACTCTGGCAGCCATTTTGTCCGCAATTTTGGTTTTTAGTGCAGTGCTAGATGTGTGATCTTGCTTCCATCGCATTCCTTGACCTTGAAAATGTTGATTTAGACTCTGAAATCATACTTCTATTGCATTCATAGCTTCATTTATAGCCATTTTAAGATTCTGGCCGCCATTTTGTCCGCCATTTTGGTTTTCGTGCAGTGCTACATATATGTCTTTGATTCCATTGCATTCCTTGAACCTCATAGTCTTAATTTAGAGTCTAAAACCGTGTTCCTATCACATACAATACTTTACTTCTAGTCATTTGAAGCAATTGGCAGCCATTTTGTCCGCCATCTTGTTTTCCCATCGAACGGCCAAAAATCCAGCTTGCTAACCGCGATTTTCGTTTTCAGGAGGGTCAAATTAGTCTAGAAACACCGGTTAGCAAATTGTTACATGATTTGCTTCTAACAGTGATTTCTAGAGCCCTTTTGAAATTCCAAGCCTAGACTACTTCCTCTGAGACTCCCTCCTATTCTTATCCTTTCTGTTTGAATCATATAAGTATAGGTTTCCCATAAACCTCGTATCCCATAGGCCTATTTACCTATTAGATAAAATCAGACGCAAAAGTCAGTTGTACATAATAATTGCACCACAGCACTAGTGATCTTTTGGGCGAGGAAAAAGTAATGTTGATTTTTCATTTAAAACTCTTAAATAAAAGAATATAAAATAGCCTATATTAAAAATTCTAATTTTTTAGGCAGGTCATTAGGCAGGTCGTGAGCAAAATAGGCAGGTCAAATGACCTGCCGCGACCTCCCGTAGCGCCGCCACTGTGTACGTAGGTGCTGCGAAACTGTCAGGCTGCAGGTCAAACGCATCAGAAGCCGCCGCATAGAGACCCTGAGCACGTCGTGAAACTCCGATAGATATGCACCATGGATTCGAACCAGGAACCTTCCGGCTTTCCAAGACATTAGCTATACGTTAACTTGTTCTTCTTCTTTAAAATATATATGTACAATTTTACATGACTGTGGTAAATTAATTGACGCCATTTAAAACGGGTGCCTGGTGTCTGTTCTAAGATTTTCAACGCCATCTTTAGGCTGAGAGATAATAGAGTTAATGTCCACGACAAGCTGCAGATGGTTATCAGATAGTTGCGAAACCCGATAAAAAGGTGTGCAATCCGAGGGCCTCATTATTCTTTAAATCCATCAACGTATCGCTTCGTATTGTATCTTAAAATTCACGGAACGAGAGAATTATAGACTATGATGGATTGCCGTCTGAGCTTCCCATCGACTGCGTGAGGTGAGTGTACCCGTAATAGCTGAGTTGATTTTGGGGATTTAACATGCGACATGTTAAATGTTAACATGTGGGGCACGGTGGTGTAGTAGTGGCGTCGTTGCCTTGGAGCCGGAAGGTTCGAGGTTCGAATCCACCTCGCCGCGTAAGGACCTTGGGCAAGTCCTTCACTCACAATTGCTCAGCGCTTCGGCGTGAAACTCCGATGCAGTGTCCGCTCTGCATTCGGGAGCGCCTCTGAGTATAGAGAGAGCTTGAAGGGGCGCTATAACAAGTGCACATGTATACAAACATGCGACCAATCGTTTTAAAGTCCAGTAAACTAGTAAGCAAACGGCGACTACACCTAAAAGCATATCTTTCATCGATTTCATTTAGAGAAAGGTTTCTATAACGCACACGTGCAGTCATTAGTGAAAAACATTGATGCGCTAATTTACGGTACCGACTTTTGGTTTTTGTCTAATTTATAATTCGAGCGTTTGGCAAATTTAGCGTCTTTATATATTATGGCTTAAAAATAAAATTTAATGGTGTCTAATATTGACCAAGTATAAAAAAAGCTATTAGCGTTGCTGCAATTCTCTTTCTAGCACAATACTTTCATTGCTCGAACGAAGGCAGTGGAGGATGATAGGTCCATTGTAAGTACGTGATAAAAACCCATGCTTAATTCGTGACATCGCTTTTTGGGCGCTATAGAAATGTCGTGATTGCTATAACTTCATCTGTATTGCATTGTATTCGGTCGATTGAGGCAATTAAGATCAATGAAACTATTAAAGATTCAAGTTGTGCACAATTTGCATCTTAAAGCTTATAAGCATTCACTGTAGGCCTACTTTGTTTACATAATTTATTGTCATAATGCGCCAATGTGGGTGAAGCGAAATGCAGACGTCGGCACCGAAACCAAGTCGTTGTCGGGAAGAGAACTTTTTAAAATCAAGTTTTGTTACGAAGTGACTAGCGGACCGCCAGGCGGCCGTCCAATTTCAATTACTAGCGGTCACGTGTAACCTGTCACAATCATGAGTAACGGGACAAAAAACGGGTCTTGATTCTTGAATATTGTTACAATGGTGGCAGTTACCGATAGTTTGTTTTATGTCGGACAAAAAATTCTAGAAACAAGGAGAAGGGAAACGAGAAACCATTTAGATGATATATACACCGTGATTCAAAAAAAAGTAAGCCAAATTATTTTTCATATATCTCTAGTGCCTGATAACATATCACGCTAAAATTTTCCAAATGTTTAGAGAATTGGACGAAGAATATGATTCCAAAATTTCATGGGATAAAGTTGAACGGATAAAAAGATATGCATCTTTAAACTTCATATGCCGAAATTGCCGTTTACAAGCAATTTTTGGTCAGATTCAATAAAAAAGTAAGCTAAACTGTTTTTATTATATCTCCAATGCCCGATAATTAATCATACTAAAACTTTCCAGATATTTAGAGAATTGAACCTAGAATAGGTTTCCAAAATATCATGTACTAAATTTGAACGGATAGAAAGATATGAATATTTAAACTTCATCTCCGGAAATTTCAGTTTTCAGCAAATCTGTTATGGTGTTCGCTGCAGCTTTGATGCCTGATAGTTCCCAATTTTGGTCTTCAGTGATCCCGGAGTAACATTTTACGGAATATAAAGTGTGGAGCGTGCATAATGAAAGACCGAGTCTACCAGACAACAATCCATGATATAAACGATCTGAAGCAACGCTTGTTGGAAGTGTGGGATGGCCTGGACCAGAGGATAATCGACGATGCTGTTGCCTAATGGCGCCAGCGCCTCAAGGCTTGCGTGCAAGCTGGAGGATGACATTTTGAGCATCTTATTTAATTAAATAATCAAATCATGCTGTTGGGGTCATATTGCTAGTTCAATTATCTACATATCTGGAAAATTTTAGAATGATTGACCATCAGGCATTAGAGATATGAGAAAAAGTTTGACTTACATTTTACTGAATCTGACAGAAAATTGCTTGTAAACGGCAATTTTGGCATATGAAGTTTAAAGATTCATATCTTTTTATCCGTTCAACTTTATCCCATGAAATTTTGGAATCATATTCTTGGTCCAATTCTCTAAATATTTGGAAAATTTTAGCGTGATATGTTATCAGGCATTAGAGATATATGAAAAACAATTTGGCTTACTTTTTTTGAATCACGGTGTAGTATAAATAGAAGTTTGATTAGCGAAGATAAATTTTGGTGTAAATAGAATTTGATAATCCTGTCAACAGCGATCCCAATTTCTCCCAAATTATACCACTAATCCCAACATGCAAAGCGTGAGGGTCGGTTAGGGCTCAGGTTAGGCGTCGTGAGGGTCGGTTAGGGTTAGTTTTAGGGTTAGTGCAGTCATTCTGCTGAAATTGAAGCCGAACTGATGAACAATCGTCGATACGTCGCGCTCTAATTTTATTGCATTCATTGGCAGCCATATTGTCTGGCGGTCCGCTAGTATTCCGTATTGGACGGCCGCCACTGGCGGTCCGCTAGTATTTGAAATTTGAGGGCCGCCTGGCGGTCCGCTAGTCACAGCCTTTTTGTTATTGCCATTGATGAGCTGATATTTTAAAGGAAGTCATAGTCTCGGATGCAGCAATTTAACGAACGCACGTTAATTTATATAGGAAAATGGATTTGCGATATTAAGGTTTCTAAGCAAAGCTATGTATCGATAAATGCATCTGAGCAAAGCCTAGGCATAAGGCGCATAGACCAGGGAGCCCATTCCATACCATGGAACCAATTATAATAGAGAAATCCCGCGGTGTTGTCTAAGCGCAGTTCGTTTTATGGAAATGGGGAGTTCACCATGAGTGCAAGTACAATGTCCCTGTACAATACAACCAGAGTAGAGCTACATAGCTCTTGCAGATATATAGGAGCGGCACCTAAGAAGCACTGCCACACCAAAGCAGAGACCCGGTAAATAATTCGCAGAGGGATAAGGAGCCAATGCAGAACATCCGCATATATTCGGTGATATTTTGGAATACACCAAATAAGGCGTGCAGCCGTGCGCAATACCAGCTCCAAGCACCCCAACAGCACTGACATATGGAAGACCATCGTGGAGAGAGCAGCAGTAGTCGAGGCGAGTGACAACAAAGGAAAGTAAAAGAGTAGTGGGTAATTAAGAGAGACAACTCTGAACTTGCGCAACCGATAGCAGCAGTTACGACAAAAGCTGATGAATCAGATGCAACATATTGTCTCAAATGCCGCAAAAAATTATACTCGATGAAAAAGTGTCTAAATTTGCTCCTGTATTAGATGCAACACTGTCTCTAAGGGCTGTCTACATTATTACTTGGGTCTCGGTAAAATGTATATATAATAGGCCTACGTTCACAAAAATAAATTTCTAATTATGACATCCACAACTGAAGAATAGATGTTTCGAAGACGACTTTAACTGACTAACTTTGTAACGGGATAGATAGAAAAACTTATTTGTACATACGCATGGTGATCCCCACAAAATGTGCGAATTGAAACAGAGGAAGTACGCTGGTGCCACAGTCGACCATACGATAGATAATAATTGATGTCGTTGATTTTAGCATCTATAGTTCTATACGGTCATATATAATTTTGTTGCAATCGATAATTCTATTTTATGATTTTTTGCAATAGATCTGGTTTTGTTTATATAGAGAGTAAAGTAAACGATACACAGGTATCTAATCTATCTATCTACATCTAAGCCAAACAATATTTCTTGAAAAGGAGTTTGGCAACAACTTCCTGCGTCCACTTTATTTTTTCTATTCTATTCTATTCTATACTATTCTATTCTATTCTATTCTATACTATTCCAATGTAAAATGACAACAGTCACAAGCATGATCATGGGCTGTGGAAGTCCGATACCATAGAGCTAAGAGGACTCCTGAAGTTATGCCCATGATCATAGGTCTCGTAGTAAGAGCACAGCGGCAGCGAGGAGTTTCACCAAATTTAACGAAAGGTAAGACAAGGAATCGTAAATGGAATAAGCGAACTGTTAACGTTTTTTCCAGTTTGTAATAATTTATAGGTAGAATTGTTTTATGCCAAAATAAAATATCACCCATCCCTTTTGCTTTGACTGAGCGTCTGTGAATAAGCTGATTCCCGCGACATCGACTTTTTGCGCTGTAATAAATAATATCCAGAATCTGAACACCTTAACTTTAGGGTTAAATAAATCATTATTAAAGGCTCGTTCGATCGCATAATAATAATTTTTTTATGTTTTCTCAGCAACGTGAGCAAAATCATAATGGTGCAGGAATGTTTCAGTTAAAATATTAATAAACAATCAAAATTTGTAATTATTAGGATGAGATTAACCGAAATGAAGGTGTCTTGTCTTGTCAACTGTTACAGCCGACTCAAAACCGAAGGATGACCGCACCTCTTTTAGTATAAACCAAACTTAATCGTAGTATCACATTTAAAATGGATGGATGAAAATCAGCAAACTTTCTTCTCAATCATCATGTCCTAAGTCTTTTATCGGATGTCTATTAAACGATTAAACTTTTTGTTGCTGTTTAACGACACACTGACACGACAAAGATGACTAGTGTCAAAGATGAACTAACAGTCATCTTTAGAATCAAATCAATTTCATTGAGTCATAAATATTATTATTCGTAAGGTCATTTTATTACAGGAAGCGATCAGCGAACAGCAGAGTATGGATCTGGCACGACGGTAGTAGTAACCTACGAGATTTCGTTTAACATAATAAAATTATGTGTGATAACAAAGATCATTAGCGACGCCCTCCTTCTTCGTCCAGGCTTGAGACTTGCACTGTCGAAGAACAAGCTGTCGCGACGGATGGATGGCCAAAGAAGGAACTCCGCCATTGGTTGCACTCTGCCAGTGCCAGTCCCAGGCCTGGATAAAGGAGGAGGGCGTCTCTAATGGCCTTTGTTACCACACAGTGACGTTAAACTACAGATAGGCTACACACACATATTAATGGCTGCCCATTATAATTATGACGTGTAATGGGAGGGAAAGGTCAGAGTAAGGCTATTTAGCTGACGGGTGCGCGCGATAGGGGAGATTTCTTGACAGAATGCGTGCGTGAGCAGAATTGAAATCTTATTATGACGTCCGCATTTGCCTATTTATAACTACTGATCCGAAAAAAATTAACGACGGTGAAACTTTAGCAGGAGCAAAGAACAGCTTTAGATTTAACGAGGAGTAGACTTAAACAAAGTCTTCATCATCAGATTTAAAGGTATGTAAGAAAAACTGAAGAACCTTTGGCTGCAATACCGTTACATCGACATGTTTTCAATGTGAACCTTCGTAAGGCAACTTATAATAGATCAACGGAAAAAAATTAAGCCGTGCATTTTAAAGTTCAGCATTCATAATTATTATTATTTTGACGACATCTTTTTGCCACGCAACATTCATCATTACTGAGAATGCCTAGAGCCCATGGACTGCCCTCTGACGCTCTCCACGAGGTAGCTCGTGCCACTTCTGTCGCGAGGATCCTCTCTGCTACCCCAGCCTGGTGGGGTTCACCATTAGCAACGACAGAACTACATGAAAACTAGAAAAAATGTTGAACCGGATGCGACGACTGGGATTCCTTTCCACGATGTTCCCGAACATGGAGAAATTACATGTAGTTACCGGAGCTGATGCTGGGCTGCTTCGTAATGTAATGCTAAATGTTAATCATGTCCTGAGGGACCTTTTTCCACCTCTAGCAAAAACCACCTGTAACTAACGCCTTAGACCGCATCCTTTTGTTCTACCAGTTAAGGATGTTAGAAACTTTATTCCAAGAGTTCTCCTTGTCGCCCATTAATGACATTGTTATCTTCAACTTATTTTTGTTGTTTATTTTTAAAGTGCATCGACATGTAACAGGGTGCGGTGTGTCACCCTGATAACAGGGAGCTCATTCCAGGTCGCAGGCCAGCCACGGAGAAAGCACGGCGCTGCCTGATTGCAGTCTGTGAGCGTGGAACAATAAGTTCCGCTTGTGCAGCTGAGCGGAGAGAGCAGCGGCGTTGAACATGCGTGGTCGAGCAGCAGAGCTCCTGCAAGTATAAAGGAGCCAATAATTATATGATAATATTATATTCCACACATATTTTTACCAATGCAACGGCCATTGTTCTTATAAGGTGTCGTTAAGTTCAAAAGTCAAATATTTTGTTAACTGAGTCATTACTATAGTGAACATATTTTGAAACTTAAAGGTGTCTAAATGAATAGAAATAATTAATCCATGTCACTGTTACGGCAGTTTTGGACGAAATCTTTCAACAATGCAATTAGTAATTTCAATAGCAATGCTGTTTAACTAGCATGACGTTAACAGCTGGTAAACCAAACCAAATCCTCATTCTTGATGAGTAGATCCGCTAATTTTATTACACGGATGCTATTCAAATGACCTTAATTTTTATTGCTGTTTATCTTTTTCTATTCATTTCAACGTACGATATCTAATAACTTTACGAAAAGGACATGCGTCGAAATTAACATCTCTCAAGTGAATTTTTCTTATAATAGGCTAATGTCTATTATTTTATAGTTAAAGGTGTTGAAATCTTCAAATACAACTGGGTTAAAAATGTCCGGATAAATTGTTTATAATTATGAGTACTACAGTCATTAATTATAAGTGTCATCCAACGAAATTTTCTGACTTTGTAGATGCTTTTGCTACGTATGAAGTTCAAGTTTTATTTCACATTTTCTGTCACCAGATGGCTGCAGCATTGCCAAACCCTCAAAACAGACCACGACCGAAATTCTGTGAGATATTATGCGCTGTGAGTATGTAACTCTTTTTAGGGACAAAAAACTCATAGTGTATCATGCGTCAAAGAATTACCTGATGTAGTCAAAAGTATTGATTGTTAATCTTCGTTTTCATAATAATATTGATCTCTTGTTTGAATTGCTCGGACGATAATATAATCATCTGCAAGAAGTTCTCTGCATTGAAATTCAAGTTACGAGTTATCACTGCAGCAAGTGTTGCCGTTATATAATGTATATCTTCAGCAAAATAAGGGTGTCTCAAAAAAACAATGTTCTGCAAATTACTCAGTATTTTTTTCAAAAAATCCAATGGGAAACACTGAAAAAACAGGAATTCTTTCTATTTTTTCTAATGGCATTATATCACATTTTTCTTAGAATTTCTTCCTGAATTCAACAGTATCTTTCCTTTGCTTGTAGCACCAAAATGCACAATAACGATGTTTTCGACGGCCAAGGCTCGGACTATTATAGGCCTAATAATACACTTGTAGGTTGACATGGCCATTATAACTTGCTAGAGAGAAATAGCCAATATTTCGCGAGTTATCACCGCAGCAAATCTTGCAAATATATAACATATATATTAAGCAGAATAAAGGTGTATAAAAACAATACTGTTCTGCAAATTATTCAGTATTTCGCTCTCCTTTCCGTGAGCGTCATAATTAGAATTGATTTTGAGTACGAGTATTTCATCAAGATTTCACAACGACTAAATAAATAATAATTATGATCCCGTAAGGAAGTTTCTAAGAGGCCGTTCATTTTGACGGCGTGAATCGGCAAATGACCGTTTAGTGCTCTAATATTTTTTTATTGTAGGTTATTATTTATGACTCTGCTTAGACACCTTAATGTCGTGATTAATATTCTCTACATATGCATTCCGTGTCGCATCAAATTTATAATTATCTCTCACTCTTTAATCGACTCGTCTGATAAAAGTATGAACTTATCAATAAAAATGATAAACCATGAATCAATTAAAATTATTCAATGCTAAACTAAAAGTAATCGTAATATCGAGATTCCCACAAAGAAGCGAGAACGCGGGAACCAGCTTATTCACAGGCGCTCTGTCAAAAACAATTCCGATGGGTGGTGAGAAGGTATAGCATGAAAGTCAGCGGGATTCAACGTATTCTAAAAGAAATAAATGACTTGATCTGGCTATCTTTTGTGTTTATTTTGCATTTTTTCGGGTTTGTTATTTGTAAAGAATTCGCTATATTTTATTATATATTTGAATACAGCTATTGTCTTAAATCCATTAACCTAATGTCGGCGCACACCAGGCTGTCGTTAAACAATTTAGTGGCGAAATTTTTTCTGCGCAAATTAAACACCTTCAACTTGTTTAAAATTGTCATGTTATATATTTTTATTTCACCATTCGGTGTCAGGGTAACATAAACAATTATAAAAAAATCTGTATGTTACCGTGTTTGAACTCTACCTGGTCTCCCACTGCTGGCACTCTTACAGTGCCAGTCTCAAGTCTGAATGAAGCAGGAGGGCAACGCTGGTGCTTTTATCATACGCATCGAATTTCACTTGGTCAGCGGTCAAATTAGGATGTCTTAATTGCTTAATTATTTAAAGATGAGACGAATATTTAATTCAGCCAAACAGTAAGTGATTTCGAATAATTATGGGTATTTTGATTTGGACTTCAAGTAGTACTGCGACCACGAAGATTGGAGAATCGAGCCATCTCTGTGGTTGGCCCAGTGGTCTGGCATATCCCTACAACCTGGAACTCTACCAGGATCATTCTGCTCTTAATTTAAAACTGTTCCTTTTGGGCGCGCTGGAGTCGGAGCGCGTCTTAATAGTTTTATTGAAGGGCGCTGTATAAAAGTCAGAATAAATGGAATGAATGAATGAATGAATGAATGATTTATAGTGAACTGGAGTAACGCCTGTTGCATTGAATGTTGGTGACATTAATATTTAATCCAATTTGGAAGTCAATGCGTCGCCCTCATCCTTTCATGACCCTGGGGACTGACACTATATTGTAGTGGTGGAGTAAATTAAAAATTGCATGACAAAGACATGAAAAAGCTGATGCTTGTAATACACAGTAATAATAATTATTATAATGATCACGTACAGAAATTACACTTACCTTTTTTTGAAGTGTGAGCATTGTAATAGGACGATCAGATATCGATATATGGGTGTCTAGCGTAGCAATAGGCCTATAATTTTTTTATTGACGTTCTCAATGACCTGTTAGGCTGTTACTGAATGACTTAACTGCGAAGTAGCAAAGGTTCTCTACCGTTGCAGTTGTATTTAAGATACCTTGTATGAATCGATAGTTTAACGACATCCTATGACAACTTAGACGGTCGATGTTGGCAAAAATAAGTTTGAACTTTCTAACTTTTTCCACGGCACACAAACGGTTCTAAACATACGTTGCAATTTTGGCACATTGACATATTTCTTGGTAAAAGTGGATTTTAGCGAATTTAATTATTCGCCATTGCATAGGTTTATCAGATACAAGTCGAGTTGACGGAAAGAATTCTTGAAAAATAGAAGTGGGATCAGTGGCGGCGCTACAATGTATATACACTGTGTCCCAATAAATCGGGCACCCTTTTTATAGTGTGAATAAATCAGGTAAATCTCAATCGATTTTCAAAAATTCAAAACTGTGTTTATCCTAAGATAATTATCTTACACTGGTTCAAATATGAAAATTCTGGCATGAACATTGACGTCACAATTACGTCATTTGCATCAGAGAATTTAAAGGTTTAGTACTGAACACAACTTTTTCTTTAACATTTGGTTTCGACATGCAAATTAACGATGTCATTATGACGTCATTTTTTTAGTGAGGTCCGTTCACAAATTACCAATTTGTAGATAATTATCTCAGGACAAAAACAGTTTTGAAATTTTGACAATCGATGAATATTTACCAGTTTTATTCACCTTTTAAAAAGGGTGCCCGATTTATTGGGACATCATCAGTGTATATAGGCCTAATTGCTCAGTGCACTGAATATACATGCATTGTAGAAAAATGGTCAAGTATTTAAAATTAACCCAGATTTTGTCTCAAACAAACTAGAAACCTAGACGAAGGCAAACACCCAGATCTAGTGAAAAAGCCAGCTGTGACATCACTGGTGATTTATGGCGAGCACGGTAGCGCCAAATTATAGGTCCATGTAGGTCTAAGGCCTTACTACCGAGCACGCGACTCGTCCTCTGCCCTGGCTATTAATTTTTGTATGACCGCCCTGGCTACGCCCTGCTTACAAAAAGTGTATGGCGCCGGTACTGAGTGGGACACCCAGTAACAAAATATAATTTTTATTGAGAAACAATCTCATGAAATCAAAGCTGGATTGATGAACAATGATTTTTAATTAAATAAAAGTGATAGGCCCTATCTATATAAAATGATTCCTGCCTAAACAGAAATTTGGTTGATGAATTAAATTCTTGCCGAATTCTAACCTACATGTGAGCAGAATCTGGATCGATGAAAATGATTCCTGCCAAACCAGAAGTGGGATTGATTAAGAATTAAAAATGCTGCAAATAGTCAATAATTAAATACGCTTTCTTCGTAACTATTTAAAAAAATCTTGAAGCCACTGACGAACATAGCGATTGATTAATTAAAGTAATTGAACTAATACATAGATGATAGATTATTATGATTACGACTATTATATGGACCAATTAGACGCATTCAGCAATTGGCACTTATTCAAAAATGGACCTAAAATGAATTTATAGCTTCATAAATTACAAGTTAAAGGTATCCTAAGAAGGTTACACAATTGCAAAATTCTGACGTTTCTGGGCTAGTCAATTATTGCAGATACGATTCTTAGAGTGACCGTCCAATTTAATAAGATCTTTCAGCGGATTATTCAACTTAAAGAGAAGGCTAAATTCATTCAAAGAAGTAATGAATTATACCGATTTTTATATAGCGCCTCTTTGAAAGAAACTCCCCTTCGTGCTGAAGTACAAGACCTGTCTAATTGGAACTCGTTGTTCGTTTCCATTTGTATATATATATATATATATATATATATATATATATATATATATATATATATATATACACACACATATATATATATATACATATATATACACACATATGTATATACATATAATTGTATTGCATATAGCATGCGGCAGATTGGCGGCATCTGTGAACTACGAGCATGGAACAAAACAATCAAAGTTCATTAAAAAAAATTTGCGCTTTCACGTTCACCGCCCAGTACGAGTTAACTCGTACAGAATCCAGACATTTAACATGGCGTGGTGAACGTGTTAAAGCTATATGCATTCATTGCAATTTTGTCGAAGCCAAACCGTTGTCAGGTTAGACTCAAGCGAACAGTAATCGACAATGGCCAATCACGACACCAGACACGATACTATACATAATAAATATTTTTTTAAACTTCGCCTTATATAATAAAAAAATATTCCAACACAAGGGTGTCTTACCGGCGCAACAAATGAAAGGCACCAGAGAAGTTGTTGAAGTCATTTTGTGATAATGCAATTGCGGAGGTGTTCAATGCTGAAGAAGTCATCACGAGGTGGCGCTCATTAACCAAAACAATTACCAGGCCAATATCCAGGTTATTATTAGAGCGGTTGATTATCTACTCATCTTTGAATACCCGTAGTGGTAGATGATTGAGTCTGACGACAATGTGATAACAAAGATCAATTGCGTCGCCCTCCTCCTTTATCCGGGCTTGGGACTGGCACCGTCCGGAGGTAATTGTCCAGGGGTAGTTGCTCTGTTACGACTTATTTAGAATTAGACTTAGTTCCTCCAGTTCCGATCGGAACATTGGTCGACAAGTCCTCGCCACTCCGCACGGTCGCCAGCCACCACCTCCGCCTCGTCCAAGTTGCATAGCTCACTGAGGTAACGACTTAATTACTCTTATAATATTTGTATAATTTTAGAGTGACTTAGACAATGAATTGGGGAGATGGTGATTCATCCGACCTATGAAGGATATAATAAACATCAAAAGTTAGGATACACTTATATAGAATACGAAAAATAAAGGTGTCTAATGCTTAAAAGAAGTCATATAGCTTAATGGAGCTTTGTCATCATTCATTCATTCGGACATTTATATAGCGCTCCTTCAAGTAAGAAAAACTACTCAGTGGCGCTCACGACTCCAGCGCGCTCAAAAAGAACAGTTTTAAGTTTAGCAAGGAACGATCCTGGTAGAGTCCCAGGGTGTAGGTGTAGCTCATAAGAAAGGCTATTACAGAACACTGGACCAACCACAGAGAAGGCTCGATTCTTCATGGTAGCAGTACGAGCAAAATGAACCAAGAGGACTCCCTTATCAGCAGAGCGTAGCTGACGACGTCCTTGGATACCCAATGTAAGGCTGCATAGCTCACTGAGGTAAATTGGGGCAAGGCCCTGACAACATCGCCATACCAATGCAGACACGCTGGCGAATAGGGAGCCAGTGAAGTATATCAAGCATGTAGTTTGAGACATGACCATATTTAGGGATTTCCCAATTAGGCGCGCAGCAGAGCGCAACACCCGGTCAAGACAAGTCAATTTGCTGGATGGAAGGCCAATGTAGAGCGAAGAGCAATAGTCAATGCGAGATGTAACAAAGGAATGCACTAGAGTAAGAGTAGCAGCAGATGTAAGAGAACGGATGACAGTGCGAAGCTGGCGCAGCTGGTAATAGCAGTCTCGTGCGAGACGGTGAAATTGAGGAGCAAAAGGGAGGTCTCAAAACTTCTTCAATCCGGGGTTTTCGTACTAGAAGCGGCTTTGATTTATGTGCACATTGAGAGGCGATTTATAAATTCATGGATACAATGCAATACAGTAAAATTTCTCCAATGTGGAGGGAACTAAGAGAAGGAAACTGTTCAAATTTTTACGCTAATTAAATTTTATTCCCATATTTGCTAAATATTCAGAGATATTGATAAAATTAGTACCGGTAGTTTAATTTGCAAGAAAGCTTTGGACAAAAATGAGTTTATTTCCGACTTAAAGAGTAAACATTGACTTCATTTCCTGCGACGATCAGTTGATTCTTTTCTTCGTCGTAACATAATCTGTTTCGCAATGCGATACCCAATTCTTCTTGCTCTATTGCAGGAATAAGAATTCTGTCCCATCTTAGATCGGAATCGAAGAGAATCACTCTACCATTTCCAGAGTCAGCCACAAACACTCGATCCTCTGAATCGATTGAGATATATGAAGGATAAAGCAGTAACTGTTGTTGTGTTTCATCTGAAGAAGTAAAACGACGCACTATCTGTCCATCTCTGCTCAATTCGCATATTATGTCCCGCTTTGTTAACCGCACTACATTCTCTTTGATCCACTTATTAAGTATGATGTAATTCCCGATGGTTGTTTCCACTGCATGAAGAGGATCCTCGATGTCTTTTGGTAACTGAATGGATCGAATAAGTTTTGCGTCTGATCCGTAGATCATCAGAGAGGACGATAGGCCTAATTGATCTATAGCCATGAACTGACCATCAGTCGACACTGATATACCTCGTGGTCTATAATCAATTGTCAGCCATCTGATGATTTTGTGTTCGTCATCTCCTTCTCTTGTTATCTTCCAGACGCATCTCTCATCATAGTCATTGACGTAAAGACAATTTTCCTTCTCATTGGATCGAAAGTCAAACGGAAATTTAATCTCTGTTAGTTTGGTTTCCTTTTGCCAATTGAATGGGTTTTGATCTTCAAATACATGAATTATAGTAGAAGACGATGAAAAGAGTATGAAGATCTCGTTTCGTAGCTTAGTCACTCCACGCAGATACAGATCTTCATTTTCTTGTGTCTCGATTCTCTGAGAGAAACTGATGGAAAACGCGCACACGACTACAATTATACAGAACAAATAGAGAAAAAGCTAATTAATAATTCGCAAATATAATTTGACCGCTTGTTATTAGCTTTCTTTTTTTTACAGTCTTTCTGTCTTACAACTGAATGTTGACGACGATGATGACGATGACGACGACGATGATGATGACGTTGATGACGGTGATGACGGTGATGACGGTGATGACGGTGATGATGATGATGACGATGATGATGGTGACCACGACGACGACGACGACGATGATGATGATGATCCCGGTGACGACGACGATGAAGATGATGACGATGATGATGACGAACGTGATCTAGGTCCCTACATAACAACCGCCTCGGACGGGTAGTAGAACAGAATGTAGCAAGCTCGGACAATCGACCAGTAAAGCCTTGACTTTCGTCCAATCTGACCAGTACAGCCTTTACTTTCGTCCATTTGACCAATACCAGCCTAAAAAATTGAGTGCCCGCGCAGTTTGACCAATGTCAGCCTTACTTTTTCAAATTCATGGAATATCCAGCTCGGCTTAAGGACAAGATATTCCAATAAAAATGGTCTACCCGAATAAAACTAAAACTGAATTACGAAAAATCGCCAGGCAGCTCAGCTTGGTTCATTATACAACAAGACTGCGGAGATCGGAGTTGATTGTTGTAATTGACGTCCACAACCGCGAATGCTACGACGATGAATGCCCATGCAAGTATCCACGGCCGGATCGTCAACAAGGGCCATGCGAGACCAACGTCGTTCGCCGTCGGCGCAATGGCAACTCTCCCCCGTGTGATGTTAGTTTGATCGACAACGAGATCATCGTCGTTAATTGTCAATGCAATGGCAACTCATGCCTGTGTGAAGCAAGGGCGTGAGTGGACTACGACGTAGATACGGGATTACAATATCGCAAACGATTTTACACCGTTGGTTTATAATCGTCTTGGATCAATCGAATATTATTTTTTTTTCTCTGGCGTATATAAAATGACTGAAAAAATGGAATATACGCCACGGCCTAAAGACAAGAGATCCCAATATAAAATGGACTACTCATCGTATAATCTGAAAGAATTACGACAAATTCCTAAACAGAGAGGACAAAGAGGATACTCGAGTTTGCGAAAAGCGGAACTCATAATCGTCTTTGGATCAATCGAATATTATTTTTTTTTCTCTTGTGTATGTAAAATAACTGAAAATGGAATATCCAACTCGGCTTAAGGACAAGATATCCCAATATAAAATGGACTACTCATCGTATAATCTGAAAGAATTACGACAAATTCCTAAACAGAGTGGACAAAGAGGATACTCGAGTTTGCGAAAAGCGGAACTCATAGCGTTCATATCGCAGGGAGATCGACTAGGCGCTCGGGCTCAGGTCACCAAAGCACCAGCGCAGACTCCCGCCACTGTGCGAGAATTGCGAGAAATTGCAAAAAAGAGAGGTGTGCGAGGATACTCGAGATTAGCAAAAGCGGAACTTACGGCATTCTTGACTACTACTTGGAAATTTTTGCATCCGGGGAAAAATAAAATAGTTTTTTCGGATTGGCTGACTAGCGAGATTAGTCAGTTACCTCCGCAAATAAAACCGCCCATTCATAAGTTCAAACTTCGAGAGACTGCGACGGCTATCAAAGGGTTTACAAAAAGATACACGATCGATGGCGACAGCAGGATCGATGTTGCAACTTTTCTCAAGGCTGTAAGACCGCAGGTAGTTAGGCTGCTAGGGAAAAATCGCGGGGCAAAAGTTCAACTCGATCTCATGTGCGTAATGGAGAAAGTAGATATGAAAACCGGCGAAGTAGTAACAGCCGAGCCTAATTTCAAATCAAAGAGTGATATTATTTTAGAAGCAACCGATGTGAAAGAAATATATACCAACGCAGCGGATAAAATTAAGGAGAGCATGGCAAGTTTTCAGATGCGGGGTAGTAATTGGAGATTCAAAACCGTTTTGAAGTTGGATATCGATACAGTGACATATAAACCATTGAAAGGTAGTTCCTACATTCCACTTCCAGATTATTTAGCGAATAAAAAGGCTATTATTAATATGAAGAACAAAGATGAGGAATGCTTCAAGTGGTGTGTAGCGAGAGCTGTAAACCCCGTTGAAGAACACCCGGAGAGAATTACGAAAGAATTAATTAGACAGTCCGAGGAACTCAATTGGTCTGGTATCGAATTCCCTGTAGCAGCGGATGCTAATGTGCTGAGTAAGTTTGAGCGAAATAATAATATTAGTGTTAATGTTTTTGGTTGCGAGAAAGATGTGAATGTATTCCCACTATATATATCAAAGCATGAGAATGATAGGTGTGTAGATCTATTACTCATTTCTGATGGAGAAAAGAAGCATTATTGTTGGATCAGGAATTTCAATAGACTGATGGCGGTGAAAACAGAAAATACTACTACATCAATGTACTATTGCAAAAGATGCTTGATAGGGTTCAGTAGAAAAGAATCGCTTCACAAACATACTGAGTACTGTTCGCAGCAGGACGCCCAACGAATAGAACTTCCAGAACCTGGGACTATGCTAAGTTTTACGCATCACTATAGAAAGATGCGTGTACCGTTTTTATATTTTGCCGACTTTGAATCGTTCATCAAACCTATCGGTAGCCTACATGCCAGCCCGTTCCTAGCACGTCTTACACCAACAAGTATCAAAAACATACGCCCAGCTCGTTTTGTTATCATTTGAAATGCTTCGATGATGAAGTTTATTCCCAAGAGCCGGTGCGTTTTACAGCTGAAAACGAAGACGATGATGTTGCTCAGTTATTCATAGACTCTATCGAAGAAAATGTAAAACGAATATACAACGAGTTCAAATTCCCCAAGAAGATGATATTCGGCAAAACTGAACAGAAATGTTATGATGAAGCTGTCAACTGCCATATCTGTGGGGGAGAGTTGCGTGAAGATCGAGTTCGAGATCACTGTCATTTGACTGGAAAATTTAGAGGTGCCGCTCACAACCTTTGTAATCTGAAATACAAAGTCCCCAAGTTCTTCCCCGTCGTATTTCACAATTTGACAGGTTATGACAGCCATTTATTTATCAAGAAATTACGGGGCGAACACGGCGAGAAAATCAAATGCATTCCCTGCAACGAAGAAAAGTATATCTCATTCAGCAGAGAGGTCGTCGTCGATAAATTTGTAGACAAAGATGGAAAAGAGAGAGAAGTCAAACGCGAATTACGTTTCATCGATAGTTTTAGATTCATGCCCCAGAGTCTCGACGCGTTATCGAAAAATCTTCAGAAAGATCAGTGCAAGAATTTAGGGAAATTTTTTGAGGGCGAGAAGTTGGATCTTTTACTCAGAAAAGGTGTTTACCCGTATGATTACGTCGATGGTGTTGAAAGATTAAACGAAACCGAATTGCCGCCAAAGCATGCCTTCTATTCAAAACTAAACGATTCGGGTATTAGTGAAAAAGATTACAAGCATGCGAAAACGGTATGGGACAAATTTGAATGCAAAACATTACGCCAATATCACGACTTGTACAATTTATCGGATGTTCTATTATTAGCGGATGTATTCGAAAACTTTAGAGACTCGAGTATGAAGAACTACAACCTAGATCCCGCGTGGTATTATACTTCGCCGGGACTTGCTTGGGATGCGGCGTTGAAGACGACTGGCGTAGAGTTGGAGTTGTTGAGCGACTGCGATATGTTACTGATGATCAAGCAAGGAATACGAGGAGGCGTCAGCACGATTTCACATCGATACGCGAAAGCGAACAACGAGTACATGGGGGAAGCTTTCAACCCCACCCAGCATTCAGTATTCATTCCATACTTGGACGCAAACAACTTGTACGGATGGGCGATGAGCAAGCCGCTACCAACTCATGGGTTTGAATGGATGAACGATGGCGAATTGAATGATTGGAGAAACATTACCGAGCGAGATGGTGTGGGATGTGTGTTAGAAGTCGACTTAGAATATCCAAAGGAATTGCACGACCTGCATAATGATTATCCTCTAGCTCCAGAGAGTGTAAAACCCGCGGGATCGAATGTGGCGAAACTCATTCCAAACTTGAACGATAAAAAGAAGTACGTCGTTCATTACGGAAATTTAAAATTGTACGAACGTCTCGGATTGAAAATCGTAAAAATACATCGGGGAATAAAATTCGTGGAAAGTGCCTGGCTGAAAAAGTATATCGATCTGAATACCAACCTGAGAACGAAAGCTACTAACGATTTTGAGAAAGACTTTTTCAAGCTGATGAACAATAGCGTTTTCGGTAAAACAATGGAAGCTATCGAGAATCGGGTTGACATACGATTGGTGAGTGATGAGAAGGAAGCTATCAAGCTAGCCGCGAAAACTAATTACGACAGACGAACTATTTTCGACGAAAACCTCATCGCCGTTCACATGAAAAAGACCAAGTTGTTTTACAACAAGCCGATATATCTAGGGATGTGTATATTAGACGTCAGTAAGACGCTCATGTATGAGTTTCATTATAATTACATCAAGGCCAAGTACGGAGATAGGGCCAAGCTATTATTCACCGATACCGATTCTTTGGCGTATGAAATTAAAACGGAAGACTTCTACAAAGATATTTCCCCCGACGTCCAAAGTATGTTCGATACTTCAGACTATCCGAGAGATCACCCGTCAGGTATAGAATCCGGCGTTAATAAAAAAGTGGTTGGTATGTTCAAAGACGAGGCCGCGGGAAAACAGATCGAAGAATTTGTCGGTCTGCGATCCAAGTTGTACTCTTACAAGATGGCGAGCGAAGACTACAAGAAATGTAAAGGTGTGAAAAAGAACGTCGTCAAGAAATCAATCACTCACGCAGATTACAAAGACTGCGTGTTTACGAAAAGACAACAGTCGAGAGCGATGAACGTCATTCGATCCTATCGCCATGAAATTTACACCGAAGAAGTAAATAAAATAGCTCTGTCTGCCGACGACGACAAAAGAGTCATAATGGACGACGGGATCCACACCCTAGCCTATGGGCACTACACGCTGAAAACTAAACAAAATAAAGAATAATTTACACTAATATAAAATGGATGCGGCAAAAAAAGTGTGTACCAAATGCAAAATAGAAAAAAGCTTGGACGAATTTCACAAAGATCATACGCAGAAGAGCGGGTATTACCCCAGCTGTAAAATTTGTAAAAATGCCAAAGTGAAAGAGCTTGCACACAAATACGCAAGACAGGAAATTAGGGAGACAAAAGATACAAAAGTTTGCAGTCGGTGTAAGGTAAATCAGAACATATCGGAATACGTCAACAATCGATTTCAAAAAGATGGAAAGGCGAATGAATGCAAAAATTGCAGACATAAATATTATCTCGCCTGCGTAGAAGCTCGAAAGCTCATTAGTTTGTGAAACATCTAGATGAAATATTAAAATGAGCTATACAACTGTGAAAAACATAAATGTCGAAGGTGTTATTCTCGCAAATCATCCGTTGACGAATTTTGAACTACTAGATGCCGCGAAAAAGCTCAATATCCCTAATTTCCGGGGAGTATTTCTCAGAGACGAGCTGCCGAAGAAACCTAGACGGACTGAATGCGGGATATTGAATCTAGACGATTCTAATGGAACCGGCTCGCACTGGGTCGCTTTTTCAAAAAACGGCAAGGACAAAATATATTTCGACAGCTATGGCCTGTCCCCTCCTACAGAACTGCTAGAGTATTTGCAGAGTCCCGTGTACTACAATAGCGAACGAATACAACCCGACAACGAAGTGTTTTGCGGTCATCTATGCCTGCACGTCTTGAAAAAAACATGTAAAGATGGAGTGAGTTTTCAAGAAGTTATAAACAGCCTGCATTAAAAATTATTATAATTATTTCGCCCTGTAAAAAATGCCTGTTGATAAATTTGGTCATACAGATTCAGGATCTACGCAAAGAGTAATTGCTGGGGGAGTTACTGAAAGTCAAGTAAATAGTACTTTTCTAAGGCTAGATGGAGCAAACCCAGCGACCGGCGATCTAAATATGAGTGGTCATACTATTAGAGGTCTACCTACAACGAATACAGCGAATACAGCGAATACCCCGGAAGCGGGAATAGATGAGGCTGTCAGTCGGGGGCAAGTAATAGATTTACTGCGGAATCACGACGACGTCCCGACCGACAATAATCATTTGACGAATAAGAAATACGTCGATGAGCAGCTTACTTCGAAAGTGGCGGCGGTAGTAGGGCCTGCGGTTAGCGCTTACAGCTCAACTCAACAGGCTATAATCGCTAGAACTCACACTGCAGTTACTTTTGACGTAATAAGATGCGGTACCGCAAGACACGGTATTGAACAGGGTATCGGGACGACTTCTTTCTTCCCCAGTAAAGCCGGGTACTATATCGTTTCGGTGTACATAGAATTTTGTACCAATAGTAATACCGCGTATGGCACCGTCCACCTGTATAAAAATGGGGTGCCGTACATGCAAATTGCGGGCGGAGGGGCTACGGGAGGTTCGTATAACCATTCAACCGGTAGTGCCGTAGTTTTTCTAGACGAATTCGATTACCTCAACATACACGCTTTTTCATCTATCGCTACGCGCATATTAGCTAGAGACTTTTCGGCGGTATTCATACGACCCTAATTAATAAAAATTATTATATTCAAAATGCCTGTTGATAAATTTGGTCATACAGATTCGGGATCTATGCAAAGAGTAATTGCAGGGGGCGTTACGCTGTCCCAAGTAAACAGTACTTTTCTAAGGTTAGATGGGGCAAATCCGGCGACTGGGAATCTAAATATGAATGGCAGCTGCATCAAAGGCCTGCCAATAACGAATAATCCGGATGCGGGAATGGATGAAGCGCTAAGTTGGGGACAAGCTATAGATTTGATTACGAATCACGCGGGCATTCCGTCAAACGATAATCATTTGACGAATAAAAAATACGTAGACGAACGAATTGCTTCGATAGCGCCTACACCCACTGCTGAGGTCGCATTTGGCCCGGCGTTTAGTGTTTACGCCCTCTCGGCTCAGGCTATCATCGCCAACACAATAACGCAAGTATCATTTGGAACTGTAAAATTCGATCCGGATAATTGTCTAGTCAATTCGAACCGTTTCCTTCCTCGGAAAGCCGGCTGTTACATGGTTACGACGTGTTTGGAAATACGCGACAATAGTGCTAAATATAACGAAAGTATTGGTTTGTACAAAAGTGGGGGAGTGGACACGCATATTGTCGGCGGCGGGGGTAAGGCTGGGTCGAAAAAATATGTATCGAGCACTAGCCTAGTTCGATTAACTAATACCGATTATCTCGAGATATTTATTACTTCGCCTAATCCGGTAAATATTTTAGTTCGCGATTTTTCGGCAGCATACCTACGCCCTTAGAATTCAAAACCGAATCAAGTTTTAAATTTGAATACAACACTTCTACACTTCATCGCCCATTCTATCATGAACTTCAATATACCACACTCATTTTCTGACCATCCGATTGAAACCTCAGTAACTTGTCTGAAATCACCATTGCGTACGCTTCCGTATTAGCCGGTGGCGCCGCATTAAACGTGCCTTTGATCTGGATATCGACCACCGATGACTTCAGACGCTCGGATTGCTTGCTCACGTCAAACACCATAATCGGAAACAGATCTTTGAAATCCGAGGGCGTGATATTGCATTGCGTCATTAGTTCGTCCATTCCATAGTATTTTTCACTGAACGCGGCTGCTGCTCGGTACGCCCGCGCGAATTGTTGATTCGGAAATGATAGATTATAGTCGACAACTGGGTATCGGTCCTGGTTCATCATCACGAACATGTTCTTCAGATCGCAATGATTGAAAACGGATGGATTGTGTTCTTGATCGCCGCTTTTGTCGGTTTGAAAACCCAAGATGATGTACCTAGGTTTCTCGGGTAATGTCTTGACGCTAAGTCTCCAGCTAAAATTAGTCGACTGTGCGACGGAGGTGGTATCGCATTGACGGGCTCTGTACGCAACTGGCAGCGACGCTTTCGATTCGATCGTTTTGTACAATTGCATCTTCTCCATATCCGCGGGAATAACGTGCGGCATGAACCATGAGATTTTATCCATCCTAACTTTCCCTGCACCCGCGGCAGCGAGTCTAAAAATTGCATCATCATCGGCTTTACGAACCAGAGTTAGCGTATGTTTCACACCAAAAACAACCTTGTCGTAATCATCGCAAAATTCGAAAATATGCTTCAATGGAACTACAAAGCTGAAAGTACCTTTGGCATTTGGTTTTTGAATTATATACGACTGTCTCACGGCGAAACCTTGATTATTCGCGATAGCAGCCGTCGCTCCGTATTGTTTTCTATACCTCCTTCTATTAATGACTTGCATTTTTTCTGCATTTTACAATGCCATCATTATATTTTTGTAAGCATCTTTACTCAGCACTTCCTGCCTCAATAACGCGTCGCACATCGCCACGATCTCGTTTCTCACGCCGGTATTGCCTGCTTTGAAGCTTTGAAATCGTAGTTCTAGCTGTTTCGCTAACACGTTTGGATCTTCGGAAATAACGATTACACCGCCCACGCCTTTACCCACCGCATTACGAGTCCTCTTTTCCCATATCGGCTTGATAATTTCTCTATATTTGACGCTCGAAGATGCTTTCGGTTTGTTAGGATTTTTTGGCTGTCTGATAGCATCCGACGCGAGTAGAATCTCGGCGTAATCGTCTCTATCATTATTATCGTATATCGACGTGTTCGGCTGTTTCATCGTCAACAACTCCCAAAGCCCCGGTGTTCCGCTATACGTCTTATTTCCAACCGTCACATCGTCTCCTTGAATAAAAATCGGAGTGTCGCCGATGTAGAATTGACTATTTTTTGATCGTATTCCGAACGTCGTGTCTACGATTTTTCTATCGGAGGCGTATTGATGAAGGTACTTGGTGGCTACATCACCTAATTCTAAAGTTCTAATATCCTCAGTCGGATCGTCGCTATACGCTTCTATCGAGGGATACTGAGGAAATTGAATCTTCAACGAAGCGGGTAGCGTCTGTAGTGCGTTTGTAGTAGCTATCGAGTTTTCTTTGATGGCGGATAGTAAGACATTTTGCTCTTTGGAAATTGCGGATTGCGAATCGACGATAGGCTTGTACAGCTTGGTTAGTTCTTGTTGCAGCCCCGAATCCCCCAATCTCTCCGATAAAAAGTTCTGTTGAATATTCTTCTTGGATTTCAGAAACTCTTCGACTATGAAATTTCTTTTCGCCGGGTCATCTATCTTTAGAAACGACATTTTTAATAAAAAAATTAATGTTTTACGGCGTGTTTCTCGACATGTTTCTAGACGTGTTTTTCTACATGTTTTTCGACATGTGTAAAAACACAAGTTAGACGTATTTTCAGACATAGCGACATAGGTCTACATAGGTCTACAAAACTCTACAAGTCTACATGATTTCATACATGTTCGCGTTAGTCGTCTTTCTCACAGATTCGGTATTTTTCTCAAACATGCTTTGAAAGGACTGCCTGACTTCTTCTCTTCCCCGGTCGATGAGAGATTGTTTCGTTTCCTCATCCATCGCGGCTGCCGCAACTTTCGACTTACTTTTAATTTCTTCTTTCATGCCATTGAATTTTTCAATCTCGCTTAGAATCAGAGAATATTCCTCGTCTGAAATATGATCATCCACGAGTGCTTTTGAAATATGGTCGCTGATCGTGTTGAGCTTCGCATCAGCTAGCGTTTTGATCTTTTCATGCTTCTCCGCCTTGAGGGCGAGCTTTTTACAGATTCGGCTGCCAATTATACTCAATAGCCCCGCACCTAGCGCTGCCCCCTCCATAGCAATAGCGATGGGGGCTGCAATTATGGTGGACAATACACCGATTCCCGAAATTCCGAGCCCCATCGTGACCACCATGAGGAAGCTGTCTACTACACCGATTACGCTCACACTTCTATGGTACTTTTTACTCAACGTTGCTCTTTTGTCTCGTTCTTGCTCGATTTCCTTTTTGATTTCGCTAATCTTCTGAAGTCGATACGTTTGTGCGGACCCTGCGGCTATTTGTATTTCACCTTCTGGCGCAGAGGGCGTTATATTTGCTAGGTTTGGATAGAGTTTGATGCCTTCGTATTCCATTCTTTTATTTATTAGCAATATATATTTTTTTACCGTTGATAATTTACACAGCATAGCGAATCTCCTTCGTTTATCGTTACTGCTGAATCGGAGTTGTTTTGAATGGAAACTATGATATCATCAATCACATCTTCTGAAATCACTCCGTCTAGTAGGCTGCATCGTCGTTCTTTGATACTCTGTCTGAGGGAAACGAGGCAAAGTCCTGCCGCCATTTCTACACCTAGTCCAAGCCTTAGCGTATTTGCTGTCTTTGGTTGTATCGTGATATCATTTTGCGCAAAAATCTCCCATCGCAGACCTCCTAGTTGTCTTGCTGGGGTGTGAGTAACACCGCTCGTAATCTTCCAAAAGACTGAAACGGGCTGCGTTCTAACCTCTACCGGTCTAGTTGGTTTAGTTCCAAATTTGTGTATTGGTCTCGACATTTTATAATAGAATAGTTTATAATATCATGCCGAGAATCGGAATGTTTCGAAACGGAGAGTTGGGGCCCAACAAAAGTCCTTCACCCCTCGCATAGCCCGACCCTGTTTTCATGTACAGCCCGGATGCCGTTATTGAGCTACCTTTTTGCCACGGAGACAAGTACAAACCAGATCCGGCTGCTCTTATTTTGTACGCCATGTCGCCTTTCTTGACATACATTACACCCGAACCGCTGATTTTATCCACAATCTTAGTAGTTGCCGCGGAGCCGAGACCACTTAGTGCTCCCATCGCCAAACTTGGCAGTGCATTAGACAGAAGGAACCGTCCCGCTGTCGCTAGAAACGGAAGTATAGCGCCTATGAATCCACCTTCGACTTTCTTGTTGTTCTCCAATTGCGTTTTACTCATTTTAATAATCATGCCAGTTCCTTTTTGGTAGGCTGCTGCCATTTTATTGATTTGCGCCTGGGTGAGAGCCAAAACGTGTTCGCCATTCAAATCATCGTGCGAAAGTTTGATACTCACGCCGGTTCCCGCTTCAAGTGATCTTTTAATTTTGTCTTGTTGCGCTTCTGAAATATTAACTTTTACGCCCGTGTAACGATTCATTTTACTAATAAATTACAAAAACTTTCAAACTTCTCTGATGTGAAACCGAATCGCCAATTCTTCACCTCGAAGATTTAGTAGCTTCCCGTGTTGGTCTGTGAGCCTCGTTTCCATCGTTGAAATTGTAGATAGCAAAATCGGGAGATATATCAAATTATGCGGCACTTCGATAATCTTGTAACCCGGGCCTACGTTTGGGAAAAAAGAATATATCACGTTTTCCGATGTTCCGTTAGTGTACGAAGACCCGATAATGTCGCTGGTCACTCTCAGGCTGCTTACACTCATTATATTTACCAAGTCCTCCGATTCATTGTATCCGCTCGAATAGATCCATCTGTTGAAACCTAGAACCTTTCCAATCGAATTCTTTGGCGTAAAGTCAACCATATACTCTGCTTCTATATTTACCACAGACCTCAGAGTATTGGTGTTTGGCGCTATTGAGATACAGTAAGCGCCATTTACTCCGTCGAAATGTCCATTCCCCTTCATGACTCTCTGTATATATTCGTTGATATCCGTTATTTCATAGCAACCCTCTGGAACTTCAATGTTTACCCAATCTGTGCTGGAATTCGGTGAATACCTGAAGCCGTTGTTTGTCGCATCGATATTAGGAAAAGAATAGTACGTCTCGAGGGCAACTAAGGCCATTTCATATTTCTTATTCTTCTCCAGTTCGAGTAGTGGATTAAACTTCGTTCTGATTCGCGTGCTCTTTTCGCTTAGAAAAATGGAAAATGATGTTTTTGGTTCCGTGTTGCAGGCCGTCTTTTCCGTGTTTTCCGATATCTGTTTGAGAAGCGATGATTCCATTTTTACTATACAACACAATTTTACAATGGCGGATCCTCGATTATATAAAATTCATCGAGTCCGCTTCGGTATTTACCATTGTACTTGTCGCTAGTCAGGTCTAAAACCACGAATCCATGAGGTTGCCCCCATACCGTTTTGCATAGTTTTCTAAATTCATCTTTCGACATGTCTGTACTCACGTGATCGTTGTAAATATGATTACAATTTTTCAGGTCTTGTTTGAACAGGCAAATAAAGTTTGCATTTTCTCTGATTGTTTGACGCGGTAATTTGAAATAATTCTGGGCGAGGTAAAAACAATCTACATTACTATGCCTCCCCCGATTGTAATACGTTTCACATTTGTTTTGTTTTTCCAATTGAAGATCATCGAATATCATCAGGTTCTTCTTTTCAGCGCTCAGATCTCTCGGGTCCGGTACATCGTCGGCGCTCTCAAAGAACTTGGCAATTATATCGGATTTAGCTTCTAAGTTTTTTGCCATTTCTTCCATAACGAAGTCTGGTGACGCATTTAGGCCCACGATTTCATCTCGGTGCTCAAACAGCCGAACGATCGCTTCTTTCGGCAATTTTTCTTCGTATGCTTTTTTAATAATGCGATATTCCGGTTGAAACAGAGAAGTACCGAATACCTGCAAGTTATTATAATCCAACCAGTCTGGCCTGAGTAAAAGATTGAGAAGAAGCGTCGTTTTTCCACACGCCGATTTCCCAACTATCAAACCGCGTATGCTTCTGGGTAACAACGGATTGTTGAATCTTTTCGAGAGCGCTGTGCCCCAACTCATATCTCTAATCTCCATTTTAAAAATATATATTATTAAAAACGAAATGTATTGCGTAAAATGTAAAAAACAGACCCAGACGACAGATGTGCAGAACGCCGTGGCTAATAATGGGAGATCGATGCTCAGAGGTGTTTGCGTCGTATGCGGGAAAACAAAAACTCAATTCGTGAAGGCGTCCGCTGTTGCGCAAGGTGGGGATCTAGTTAGTTCACTGAACGCTGCCACTAGCAACATTAAATTACCTTGGGCTAAATTTCCGGGCGAATTACATTTGCCAGGCCATCAGTTTACTGGCCCTGGTACTAGACTAGATTTGCGTCTGAATCCCAACGAAACCCCCAAAGATTGGAGCAAACCTATAAACAGGGTAGATAGCGCGGCATATATTCACGACCTGGCATACAATCAACACACTGATACGGCTTCTAGGAATGTCGCCGATAGAGCAATGATAAACCAATTGAATAATATACCAAATCCAAGTCTGCGGGAACGCGTAGAGAGGGCGATAGTCAAACCCATCTTGTCAGCTAAAACGAGTCTCGGGCTAGGTTTAAAAAAAGCCTAGAATTACAGCAGGACCTGAAATGGACTAATCAATTAGCGAATGAATTACACAAACCAGTAGTGAGAAATTTTAGGACGAGGCGGGTCCGTGTTGGCGGGATTGACCAGATTTGGGCGGCTGATCTAATCGACATGCAGGCTTTCGCTAGAGATAATGATGGCGTGAAATTTCTATTGACCGTCATAGATGTGTTTTCCAAGTACGGATGGATCGTTCCATTACATGACAAGAGTGGGAAGTCTACAGCTGATGGGTTCGTGAAGATACTCGGGGGTGGTCGACAGCCAGTCAAAGTTTGGTGCGACAAAGGGAAAGAATTTTATAATAAAAATGTGAAGAATTTAGTCGAGTTGTATTCTACCGAAAACGAGGGTAAAAGTTCCATCGTAGAAAGATGGGTGCGTACGATGAAAGAGAAGATGTTCAAATACTTTACGGCTAATTCAACAAGAAGATATATCGATGTATTAGATGAAATGGTTAGTAATTATAATGAAACGAGACATTCTTCAATTAAAATGACTCCCACCAAGGCTAGTTTGAAAGTGAATGAAAAGACTGTATTTATGAATTTATACGGCGATGAGATTTCAGAGCCTATTACACCAAAGTTTTCAGTCGGCGATCGAGTCAGAATAACTAGGAAGAAGAGCATTTTTGACAAAGGATATATACCTAGATGGACAGAGGAGGTTTTTGTAGTATCTCAGGTTCAATATACAGATCCGCCAACTTACAAGATCACTGATTCTAATTCTGAGGAAATACAGGGGTCATTCTATGAGCAGGAGCTACAGAAAACAACTCAAGAAATATTTAGAATCGAAAAAGTGATTAGGAAACGCGGGAAGAAATGTCTCGTGAAGTGGTTGGGCTACCCAGACTCGTTCAACTCGTGGATCAATAACGAAGACTTGCTGACATTGTGAGACGATTATGAAAAGTAGCCTATGTCGTGTTTGATATCGATAACGAAAGTGAATGAAAAGACTGTGGACCTAATAGCACATCGCCAATACTGCGGGAAATTTACACTTTTTACGCGGTGTTCCTAAAAACTGAACCTCTACTATAGCTGCAATAATTTGTACATTTTGATAAAACTTGGAAAAACTTCAGTTTGGGGGACCCGAATCAGATTACTGTTGGTGTTGTAAATGGGACAGCAAAGGAATAAATTAGTCTATCTCGCAATAATGTTCCAAAATTTCTGCTGATAAATTCTCTTTTTTACGTTCGCGGTGTATTTAGCTTTGAGGAGGCGGTTAATTGCGCGTCATAAAAATTAGGCCTATAGCCCGAGCGGCGCATAGCTTCGGCTAGCTGGTTTATTCAGCCGTGTGTGTAATATCGAAAGCGAAAACGAACTTAGCCTCTTCGCTGTGTAAACAACAACTAGACCGAGATCGTTCTACATATGTGCTGCGACTCCGCGAGTGTCTGTATCTGAGATTACGATTATAAACCAACGGTGTAAAATCGTTTGCGATATTGTAATCCCGTATCTACGTCGTAGTCCACTCACGCCCTTGCTTCACACAGGCATGAGTTGCCATTGCATTGACAATTAACGACGATGATCTCGTTGTCGATCAAACTAACATCACACGGGGGAGAGTTGCCATTGCGCCGACGGCGAACGACGATGGTCTCGCATGGCCCTTGTTGACGATCCGGCCGTGGATACTTGCATGGGCATTCATCGTCGTAGCATTCGCGGTTGTGGACGTCAATTACAACAATCAACTCCGATCTCCGCAGTCTTGTTGTATAATGAACCAAGCTGAGCTGCCTGGCGATTTTTCGTAATTCAGTTTTAGTTTTATTCGGGTAGACCATTTTTATTGGAATATCTTGTCCTTAAGCCGAGCTGGATATTCCATGAATTTGAAAAAGTAAGGCTGACATTGGTCAAACTGCGCGGGCACTCAATTTTTTAGGCTGGTATTGGTCAAATGGACGAAAGTAAAGGCTGTACTGGTCAGATTGGACGAAAGTCAAGGCTTTACTGGTCGATTGTCCGAGCTTGCTACATTCTGTTCTACTACGGGTATATAGCCCGTACTCTCCGCGCTATAGGCCAACCACCCTAACCAATCAACCACCGCAACTTATACTGTACGGTATTCATAATAGCCTATGCAATGCATTAACGACATGTCAATTTCAACATTCATCCCGCTGATCATTGTTGACTTATTCATTTAATAGTAAATCGAAGTTGCTTAAGTGGAGTTGATTGCATGTTCTAGATTTCCTTCTATGACGATGTCGTTCAGAAGTACTTGCCAATAGTTTTCTTGAATTGATTCTCATCGATGTTGATCATATTTGAAGTGGATGGATGAATATTTTCAAATAACACATCTCTCAACTGATTCGATTCGTACATCTTCTTAATATATTCAAGAGCTGCTTGTGAACGACACCAGATCCAAACGACCACAGTTTGTCTCTCCAGTCGAGAGCTGAGGATTTCAATTCCTTCTTTCTTTAGTTTACTCATGAATTTATAAGTTTGATGTGACCATGGTTTTGCTTTGCTTTGAAGTTCTTCGATTTTCTGATGAAGCAGCTGTAATTCCGTTGACGCTGTACACTTTGCACCACGACTTTGCAGTTGAATTTTTGTCGCACCTAAATGCAAAAACCACTGTTTTTGAAAAGAATTTCAACCAAGTTTAGACAATAGACATACATAGGTTTCGATAACTTCAGTGAAGCTAAAAATATTTTTAGGACGAACACACGTTACAAAAACGAAATTTCGTTGAATAATTTGATCAGGAAGTGAAACTGGACGTTTTCATAACGAACTAGTAACATGCTTTTCAAATAAAATTAATGCCATTAGGCCTATTGCTCAAGTAAGCTATTCATAACGGCCAATTTATGAATTAGCCTAGTGTTAAAAGGCAAATATACGAATAGATCTATTTCGACGATGAACGAAAATACGTTGTGATAAAGATGGAAGGGAAGCAAAAAATAAGAGTCATTGAATTAAATAAATACACAAACCCGAGTTGTACAGCATGATTAGGATTTTAAACAACTTAGATAGGCTAATAATTGTTTTTAGTCTAGGCTTTGGATCTGAAAAATTACACTGCTAGAATGAGTAGAAGCAAATCATGTAACAATTTGCTAACCGGTGTTTTTAGACTAATTTGGCCCTCCTGAAAACAAAAATCGTGGTTAGCAAGCTGAATTTTTAGCGGCTCCATGGGAAAACAAGATGTCGGACAAAATGGCTGTCTATTGCTTCAAATGACTAAAAGTAATGTATTGTATGTGATAGAAACACGGTTTTAGACTCTAAATTAAGACTATAGGGTTCAAGACATGCAATGGAATCAAAGACATATATGTAGCACTGCACTAAAAACCAAAATGGCGAACAAAATGGTCGGCCAGAATCTTAAAATGGCTATGGGTGAAGTCATCTATGCAACAAAGCAACGTCGGCGTAACAAAGTGTCAAAATTGTCAAATACCGGTAACTTTCCGTCCGAATTTAGGCTAAGCTTTCCTAAAAGTGAAAGAGCCCTGTTAATAGCCTACCTTTTCGTATGACGCTTTTCAAATGATTTCAAAACTTGTACTGAAGTTTCGAGAGTTGATTATACAAAGGCTTGTATATTGGGAATAGGGCCTAATAATTATTAGGCTAATCTTTAAAAATATTTCAAGGCTTCGGAATTATTGTGATGTTATTTTGTATAAATGAATTATCTATTATCACCACCATTATAGTTTTAGTATTATAATAAAGCCTTTATTATTATCACTATTGTTACTACTATTATCATTCTAAACATCAGCAGCAACAACAGCGCGACATTATTGGTGAATGAAATAATAAAAATAATTTCAAAAATCATAATAATTATGGTAATAAAACAATTATATACTTGAGGACACTCTTAGTGGCATATGGAACGGCTGGCTACGTTTAGTCCAATCCTGTAACGTTAAAGGCCCCAAGTATAACAATTATTATTATTAGCCTATATTTATTATTATTTTTATTATTATTATTATTATTATTATTATTATTATTATTATTATTATTATTATTATTATTATTATTATTATTATTATTATTATTATTGAAAAAACACTCAAGCCGAAAATAAAACTAAAAACAGAAAAGATTGTGTTCAAGCATAAAGTGCATTGCTATCGTCCCCGGGGTGTGGTGCAAAGGTGCCTCTAAAAGCAACGGCGTTGAAACGCTGTGTGCAAATGGAAATCCTCTGAAAGAGGTAGGCAATCTCCCTTGGATCGCCGGAAACAGCGGCAACACGGCGGCCCAACTCCAACAAAAACTCCCTACCCGCGCTATTGATGGGGCCCAACGTTTCAATAGCGATTGGCACAAACTCGTGGGAGACAGGAAGCGTGGAATATTTGCTGCATTTCCGATCCGCCGCATGTTCCGCAGCTCCTCCGGGTGTCGTTGATGATAGATGGATATACGAGACCGCACATGTATGAATGGCTGTGAAGTCCCATGCGATATATTTTCCTCTGGCCCATGGGACAAGGGTGGCCCCGTTTGGTCTTTTTCCGTCCGTTCTAATCAAGCCTGGCGGCTCCTTTGAACTGGGGATGTTCGCCTTCGCGAGTGCCCTCCACACCAAGTCGTTGACCGCAAAATGTCGGGCTGTTCTTCCAGACGATCATCTGCAGGCCAACCCGTGGTGTCCTCTTGAGTCGGTGGTCTCTCCGCACTGACACTGGTGTGGTGTACACAGATCCAAACCCATACGCAAACCAACAGCCACCCGGATTGCCTCGTTGCTTAGGTCCAAGCCGCAGGCGGTCACCGGAACGGTTGATAACCAGTCCCCCGCATGAGGGGAGGTCACTGCGAATAACCTCGCCATATTGACCGGATCACTGTAGGCGGCCCAAACCGCTGCCTTGTCAGCCTCTATCAGTGGACCATCCCACACCTTCTGTCTGTTCAGCAGGGACTCTGCATTGCTCGGAAGGGTGTTCTTGCGGAACTCAAGTAGAAAGTCGATGTGGACATCACCCCACTCCTCCTTGTTCAGGATGGTGCTCACGAGTGACTTGGTCGATGCAGCTGATGCCAAATAAGCTGAAGATGCCAGCATCGAGACACGTCTAACTCCGAGTCCACCATCTCTAATTGGGAGTGTGGCTTGTATCCATTGGATGTTGCTGAGGCTGATGTTGAGGATGTTCTCTAGTCCTTTGCGCATTTGATCGTCCATTTTCTCGAGCAGTGGATGGTCATGGCATGGGGCAGTTCTCAACAAATAGGTCAGTTTTGCTGCTCCAAAACTTGCCCGCAGCAGGATCAAAGCTGCCTGGGCTCGCATGCAGGCCAGGTCCGTCACTGCCCGTTCTAGTATCTCGCTGTGCCTGAGCAGCGCCCCATCTAAAGCCGCTCCTCGGAACAGTGGAGCCCCTAGTAGGAGGAGTGATCCCATGTCCATCCGCTTGAATCCTTCGAATTCTGACTCTGTTTGTTCCGTCTTTGAATAAAGTTCACATTTCTTGCTACCCAGCGATGACTCCAGGTCCTTAATCGAGGCCAAATCCTGCATTATTATTATTATTATTATTATTATTATTATTATTATTATTATTATTATTATTATTATTATTATTAAAATTATTAAAACTGGAATGTAAGGTTTAGGTGTCGATTTACTTTAACATATCAATTTTAGATTGCTTAGGGTGGCCGGTCCATGGCCCCAGGTAATCCTGACAAGGTGCCTTGGTAGGCAACGGCATTGTAGCGCTGGATAGCGATTGAAATGTTCTGGAATAAAAAGCTTGTTTCACGTATGTCTCCAGATAACTTTGACAGCCGGCGACCAATCTCGGACATAAAGGCGAGACCCTCAGTGTTGATGGGCCCCATTGTTTCCACTGCTAAAGGGACGAAGATGTATGTCCTTTGGAGGTCGACGTACTTTGCAGTTTTCCTAGATTATTATTATTATTATTTTTATTATTATTATTATTATTATTATTATTATTATTATTATTATTATTATTATTTTTATTATTATTATTATTATTATTATTATTATTATTATTATTATTATTATTATTATTATTATTATTATTATTATTATTATTATTATTATTATTATTATTATTATAATTATTATTATTTTTATTATTATTATTATTATTATTATTATTATTATTATTATTATTATTATTATTATTATTATTATTAATTATTATTATCATTTTTATTATTTTAAAGCATATTTATAATGTTAAATATAGGCCGGGCCGGATTAAGGCATGTTCAACAAGTTCGGCGGAACAGGGGCCCCACACTTTAGGGGCCCCCACAAATGTGTTAAAAAAATTTGAGAAAATTTTGGCCACACGACTATTTTCCCCAAAAATTTTGAATGACTAAAAAAAGGGTCATCAACTTTTTGGGCGGATGAAATGGTATGATTTTCACAAACATTTCGGCGGATGACTAAAAAAAAGTTCGTCAACTTTTTTGGCGGATGAAATGGTATGATTTTCCCGAAAAATGTGAAAATTTTTCCGCAAAAAATTCCCGAAAAGGGCCCCACAAAAATTCCCGAACAGGGCCCCGACATTGCTTGATCCGGCCCTGACTATAGGCTTTTATAAAGTTTATAGTTTGCACCTCCTCCGTTTTCCATGATCCTTGTCACTGTCTTCTGGTTGGTTTGTCGAAGACATTTGACGAACTTTGAAAACCTTGCTTCGTCGAAAGATTCCACGACGTACAAAAGTTCTGCGTTCTTATCTTGTGTTGAATTCTGTCGTTGGATGAAGTGACTTTGTTCTTTCGTTATGCAATCGAGAGACATTAGCGACGCGATTAATTCATCATTTGGTCGAATATTTTCTACGAGATAGTTTCTGTTGTTTCTAATTATCGAAGATCTTTTCCTGGTTTTTCCATAGAAATCTAAAAGACATACCATCTTTAGGACCTACCTTTGAATGGCATCACATCTATGCGTACATCAGAAAATTTCAATCAGTAATATTTGTCCGAACTCTGAAGTGAATAGAAATCTATGATGTGAGAAGAAACGACAGAATAAAAAAATTATAAACAAAGCGATTAAATTAAATTTGATTCAACTCTTGAAAAAAGAGGGCATTCACGCCAAACTGTCTAGAGCACAAAATAGTTACAAATAGGCCTACCATAGATCTCCCGTCAATTTTCCACGCACTGTAACTCAAAGAACGCTAGGGCCTAATGTTGCATAGGCTAAGCAGAAATCCGTAGTTTCATTTAAAAATTATTCCTGGATATTCGTTTCTGCCTCGGTGACCCAATACATTCCGTTTGATACATCGAATACCACAAAACCTTGAACACGCAATCTGCATTAGCAATCTATGACATATGTTAGGTCTATAATGTATGGAACACAAACTTCCGAATGTTCACGAAATTTGGGCTGTTTAAGACATAACCTATTCATAATTATTATAATTTTATGATACTGCTTGTTTTCCTGCAAGGAGCAGAGACCTGAATAGGCCTAGGCCTACGTATCAAGGAACTGGAGAGAAAGCTGGATGCCCAAGATCGCTGGACTCTGAACATGATAGCCTACCGTGCTTTTATGATATTGCATGCACAGAATGACTCGGTTCCAATCGCACGACGCTTTTACACTATGGGTCCACTTGTCTGGAATGTGTTTCCACAGGATCTAGCCTACGTCGACATATTGGGAAAACGAACACCTACCGCTACAGGATAAGCGTAGTAAGACTACAGGAAAAATTACTTCCGGTCATTCGAGATATTAGAAAGGACCTCCAGACTTTCTCCCCACAAATGAACAAACGTTGTGGAAGCCAGTAACCCATCCTCTTCACGAGAAATTTTGCATCCACGTAGCCTGAAGGGGTGCAGCTATTGTGAGGTAACTTAGATAAGCTTACCGTACCTAAAAATAATGAACCGTTGATAGCTAACTAGGCCTATAATAGCCTAATTATGGAGGACGATAATGACTCTCTGAAAGTTTTAAGATTATATTTCTTTCAATTGTTCTGTGCAAGTCTTGATATCAACGGATCTAAGTTGTACAACAGTTACTATTACATTTCTTGAAAGGAACCTCACCTTTCAAGTAACGAAAGATTGTCCTCTTGAACCGTTTTCTCGTGATTCTTCGATAGAAGCAAACGTCAACTGACAAGAGCGATCGCATAACTTCTTCGTCTCTGTACTTTTTTTGTGAATTCAATATCCAATGCAGATAAGACTTTTGCAAAATCATGTCTAAGATCTCGAATGGAAGATTATACAACTGCAACTGCAAAGAACACAAATATGCAACGTTAACAATGGAAGACGATATTAATGCCTTCACAAATTTCGAAAGCGTCTCTTCCAGAGGACTTCTCGAAAGCGCTCCTGACTCTAGCACTGCAAAAAGGCAGTTTTGAGGCAAATAAAAAATGCATCAGTAAGATCCACAGGATGCAGAAGAAGTAGATCCTGTGGAAGCCCATTACAGACAACTGCGCCCACAGCGTAAAAGTATCGATTCTGCACATTTGCAGTTCGTGCGATTGGATCCAAGAGTAGGCTACACATCTGCAAAAAACTTAGAAGCGGTGTCATAATGTCTTTGGATAATCGTGGCTCAACAGAGTTAATGGTGCTCATACTGAGGTATTTTCGCAGGTAGTCTGGGCTGACATTGCCGAACAAGAGCAGCAATCCTATACTCACTGCGCTGCGTAGGAGACCGTCGTAATGTCTTTAGCATATATATATATATATATATATATATATATATATAACTTGAGACATGACCAAATTTAGAAACGTTCCCAATTAGACGGACTTATGAGCGCAAGACTCGGTTTTTCACTAGTTAATTTAGAATAATTGAATGTAGGCCTATACTAACGCTCTTTACATATTGCTACGATTACATACAATAGCCTACATGTAGGTAAGCGTATAAGTATCCCAAATGTCATAGCCTAACTGGAAGAGATAATTTAGTCAACAGACAAATATTATATCATCAGCTAAACGTCACTTAATTAATTCCTTTTTGCTCCTGACTTGTCAATGTCCATTGACTTCCTCTCCAACTGGAGACTTGGTGACCATGGCAGGGTATTGCTCCTGTACGTGCAACCGCTTGAAGGTCATTCTTATCGCTCAACCATTCTGCTATAATTCCGTCGCTCATGCACAGAGCGTGATGGTGTAATGGTGGGTTCGGTGCATTTAAGCTAAAGGGTTCCAGGTTCGAATCGACCTCGACCTCGTAAGACCTTGAGCAAGTCTGTCACTCGCAATTATTCCTTTTCAGGGTGAAACTCCGATGCACAGTCCGCGCTGTAGTCGGGAGCGCCTCTGAGTAGAGAGCTTGAATGGGCTCTACAGAAAATACTATCTATATATATATAAAAATGAAACTTTCCAATAGCTAGTAATTCAATCACGCCCAAAGATACGTATCGATTGTTGTGAAAATTTACCAAAACCTTCCATTCCAATAGCACCGTGTCTTAAGATTTTTTCCCCCGAAAAAACCTAATATTTTCCACAAAAAGTGAACTTTGTAGTACGTTCGACCGCCATTTGCAAATTCAACAAAACTGTCAGATTTCAGAAAGTCCCCAAACACAGCAAACGAAACATCAATGAGGTCGCGTGGAGTGACGTCATAAGCGAGTCGCAAAAAAGGCCTTTCATCATTATTGGGCTCTATCATTGGGAGGGAGAGGGAAGGTCTTTTTATGCCACAGCAAAGCGTGGCTGGGTACAGCTAGTAAGTAAGTAAAGATAAATAAAATAAAAATGCATCAGTCAAGTTGGTCGTGTTATTGAACGCGTTGCTACCATATCTTGCTTCATATAAATACATTGCACACAATGCACAGTCTTACCGCAGTATTGTCTTCTTGACGGAATCGCGTTCCGTTCAATTTCTCCATTCCGCAGTCTTTTGTATTCTTCTTTAAAAATTAAAATATTGAAAAAATATTTAAATGTAAAATGTTTTAGCGTAAGATAACATTGCGTTCGTTGCAATGTAGGTATTGTGCAGGTCCTACCATTAAACAGGTCTGATTGAAAAAAATTGCTGAATAGGCTAAATAATTTGATAATGAGCAAATCGGTTGTCTAATTTTTTACATAATTATGTATAATTTTAAAGGTCAATCAGACTAAAAAGCTAACGGACTTTTGAGCATTTGACTGATGTCAACATTAAACAGTGTTTCAATACAAACCTGATCAATAAACTAAATAGACAAATTCATTGTGCCTAAGCCAAACGCTATTGGAACTTACTGTAATAAAAGGTAAAAAGTACGCATTCAGCCACTTAATTTTAGGCTAGCTTAACTTATCTTAACTTGTCTTATCTTATCTTATTCGAACTTATCTGAATTCTACATTCAACCACGCTAACATTTGGTATTATCGACGTAACCATCGACAGAAGAAGGCAAATTAAGTAGCAAAACAGTCAGTTAATCAATCTTGACAAGTGATTTGACCGAGAGACAGGCTACATTCAGTAAACAGTACTGTAGTCTATTGCAATCCGTGGCCTATAATAATAGTTAGCAATTCTCTTTGGCCTCTGACTGTCAACCTGCTATTATACAATATACATGACATCTCTATTCTCTAGGCCTATGCCTATTCTGGAACTGCAATTTGCATAGCCATTGACAATTATAGCCAATAGGATAATTTAAACAAATTGGCGTAGGCTATAATTATAATCGCCATCACATTGATATAGGCTAGGCCTGTGGGATGGGAAAGTTAGGAGCGTCCACTCACGGGCAGATCGAGACTCTGTGGGCAGAGGGCGGTCGCCCCCAATGTGTGGTTGGGGGGGCGGCAGATCTGCTTATACCCAATATTTCAGGAATTATATATATACATATATATATATATAATTATATATATATATATATATATATATATATATATATATATATATATATATATATATATATATATAGGCCTATATATATAATTTTTTAGTGTCTATCCACTGCTCATCAAACATCAGCAAATTTATCGAACTGACAGCTTGAAATAATACCATGACAATGTGAAAATTAAAAAAAACATTTTAAATAATGGGGGTCAGACAATAATTTTTATTGAAGTTTTAGATCACTTTTTGAAGCACTGAAAATATGAGATATTTTATTGAAATGGCAGCTAACAATGCCACCATTACAATTTGGAGATTTAAAAAAATTGAAAGAATGGGAGGAACAATCATTAAATCTTAAACCCAGACAATCAGCACTTGAATGATGAGCAATTTTGCTAAAATAACAGCTTAAAATGATATAATTGTGGTATCCAAATTCAAGCACATTCATCCCCAAACCCTCCTCTCTTTGACTTTTTGCGCCTTGGAGGTCGCCCTTCACTTCCCCCCCCCCCCCAACCAAGTACACTTCTTCTTATTACACTTTAGACACTGGGCCTATGTAGGCCTAGCCTAGCTTATGTTGACGTTATAGCAGAGGATGTGTAAGTGGAAGAGATGTTAGTTAGATTAAGGACGATAAGGCAAACTCTTAGCAGTCCGTTTAAAGGAATAATAATAATGCTTCTCTCCACTGAGTACTGTAACTGACCTCTGTTGTAATTTGAAGAAGATCGCAAATCAGGACGTTTGCGATTATTTTCGCTTTTGTTTTGCAAGTCTTTTCCTGCAGTGGCGTCCATATAGCGATCGTTTGTCGAAATGTGTTCAAGTTGAGCCTTCTATAGTTTTAATCGACAGTTTCTGCTATACTGAAAGATTCTCTTATGATAAAAACGTTGACGTCTTAAGAACATTTAACATTATGGTCACTTATTTTAAAAGAGACATAGGCCTACATAATATGGCTATGGGAAATATAAATAGTAGGCCTCAGTGTTGCCACTGAGGTTTCAGAAATAAACCCAGATTTCCCTCAGAAAAAAACCAGAAAAACCCAGACTATTTATATATTATAAGCTATTTTAGACCCCTTTGTTCAAATTAACCCTTTCGTTACGGCACACATACCCAGGCAGCGTACGGAGAAACTATAGGTCACGGGTTGTAAACCCGTCGCGGCGACGGGTTCCGTACAGCCAGTGGGTTTCTAAGCCCGTCGCCGCGACGGGTTCCGTAACGAAAGGGTTAAGTTGGTTTTTCACTTGTTCGTATGATGGACGGTTAACAAAAATTAATGTTTGTCAAAAGAGTCGAATCAAATTTAATTACACTTTTAAAATATCATTTGTTAAAGTTGTCAGAGACTGACACTAGGCCTAAGCTGAATCGATATATTCGTGTGCGCATGCGCAGCGGGTCGTGCCTAGGCCTCGTAATCATAATCGTAAACCCAAAATTTTTAAAGCGCCTACCAGAATTGTAAACACAACACACATAGCATAAGTTTAGCCTACATAGTTTTAAAGTTGCCAGAGGTTTCCAGCCAAATTTTCTTAATAGGCCTACATCGATCAACAATCCAACGTTTTAACCACATAGGTCCTAGATAGACCTAGAACATGAGATTCTATACAGGTCTATACAACTAGAGAATTGACCTGACCTACAGTCAGTACAGTGTAGGGACTGTAGGCCTATATACATGTTATATATGTCAATATGGCTTAACAAGGAGAGAGGAATGACCTTACCTATTTTGAGATGTCAAAATGGTTTATTACTTTTCTGTGCAGAGCTATATTCTCCAGGTTGTAAATTATTTGTGAATTGACAACGTGAAATCTCACCAAACTTGATTGTGGAGTTTAAAATTAAAATTAGTGGGAAAAAATTATGTATCACGACCATTTTACATTGAATTTTACTAAATATTCATGTGTTTTAAGTAGAAATGGTCAACTCACCAAAATAAACCAAGACTTGGCCCGAAAAAAACCCAGAAACCCAGACGAAGGCCAAACCCCCAGATCTAGTGGAAAAAACCAAGCTGTGGCATCACAGCTAATGCCTACTTCGTGGTTGCGATAATAAGGCAGGATGTAGCGTAAATTGATTGGCGTCTATTTTTAGAAAGGAACCTTTGAGCAACGACCTCCTAATATAAAAATATATATATATATATATATATATATATATATATATATATATATATATTAGTGTAAATCCCATAATAGCTACTCTAAATGTGCTACGAAACCTACACGCTTTCCACTCACTTTCATTAAGTCCTCGTTTTTGGTGAGTACCTAATGTTTGACGTCTTGAAAAAAATACTTAAACGTGTTCAGTAACGGAAATTGATGTGTTATCAGACTAATATGATAGTCTTGTATCAGCCCTTCTGTAGAACAGTTGAGATTTCAAATGGATTCATAGCTAATTTTAAACCTGAAATTTGACCGCCTATATCAGGGTATATGTAAAAGATGATCTATTCCACTCATTGTATATATATCATATATTTAAAAAACAAAGTGCCTTATTTTCAAAACAAATTACCGGGCATTTCTCTTCCTCAGAATTAACATGCTTTGATATTTTTGTCAAATTTCGTGTACTCTTGCGTTTTTTATCAATGAAAGTTAAAATAAGAGCCATGGTTTTTCACGAATGAGATCTAAAAATAATCTCATCATTTTTTCGCGCAAGGCGTGACGGGAAAGGTCTTAGGTCACCGCAAGTAAAAAATCAAACATGGCGGATAGGTCACATGAGTCGTTTGATAATGGATGTCTTTAATCGATGTAAATTAGACTCTTTGAAGAAATTTATGAAGGACAGAGGGCACAAGACAATTTACGAAATTAAACGTTAATTTGTGGCTGCCGCGTTTATGTTATATCAGCAACAACTGCCGGTTGTTGCGGAAAATATATATGAGTAGCCAAGGTAGTCATAATGCTATTGGGTAGCTATGGTACGAAATATGATCATATATATGAGAGATTTGTGTCAGAACTGACGTAGTGGAACATATAGTACTGAGTAGCTAAAGTAGTTTAATACGATAATGTACAGTTATTAATCCTTTACCAGGCGAATTTGCGCTTCTGTGGACGTGTTACAGTTTGGCATGATATTTCACTATTATTATTATTATTATTATCATCATCATCATCATCATCATCATCAGCATCATCATCATCAAAATCATCGTTATTATTATCATTATTATCTTTCATTATTATTATTATCATTATTATTTTTCATTATTATTATTATCAACGAGACTACGCATGTTTGTCTTATTATACCGGCACTGAAGAGCTAAGGTGCGGAATATCATCATGTATAATATACTAGTGTTAAAATACATACCTTGGGAACATATATGCTGAGTAGCTTGGGTAGTCTTAATATTGCAATTGAGTAGCTATGGTGAAGAATGTAATTATATATGATATATTACTGCAAAAAACTACACCTTATGGAACATATAGTACTGAGTAGCTAATACTTAATAATGCAATCGAGTAGCTATGGTAGAGAATACAATCATATATATGATACATTGGTGTTAAAAACTATACCTTACGGAAACATATACTGAGTAGCTAAGGTAGCTTTAATGCCGAATAAGTCGCGTGACCGGACACGTGACCGGAAAATCAGAAGTTGAACTTGAAGTTGTTTTTCGATTATCGCGATCGGGTTAATAAAAAAGGTAATAATTACAAATTATTTATATTTTTAATTTTGAAATGTAATTAAATCTTAGCGAAGGTGTGTTAGCAGTGTAATATAACGTAATTCAGACAATTTATATAGCATCGTCATTAGCAAGCCACTACTAGGATGCTTTACACGCAGTGTATGAACGACGATGATAAAATTAATTCATTTATGAAATTTCTATTGCGCCCCATCAAGGTTACTAGCCAACATGGGTTCAATACGCAGAAATGCTGAAAAATCACACATACACTCTAATCTAATAACTGCATACTAAAACAGTACAAAATTGCTGATTGAAGTTCTTAGTGATCCAATTATGTATAATTGTTTTATTGACAAAATAACCGGTCGACACAACGCGACAGTTAACAAGCATAGAATGAGCAGCAGATTAAAAGCCTAGTAAACTTTTTGCAACATCCGTGTTATGAAGTTTTTGTTGCTTTTACTGATTAGTTCAAATGGATGCGGCCTTGGGCTCAGATTTTATTTGCCAGGAAGTCTATATGTGAAAAACTTATGAGGTACTGGGCATCAAAAACTTATGAGGTACTGGGCATCAATCGATTGGGCATTAATCAATTGGCTCTGCCTAGGTCTACGTGTATTGTATATGCGTGTCAGCCTCTATAGAGCAGGTAGGGATAAAACGAAAGCATCAGAATAGTGAGGCTGCTTTATTTAGAAAAGAATCCTACCATAGATCTGGTGAAACAGTTGATGTGCATTTCTGCCTCATTCGACTGTGACCTTGGCACTGATGTAGACCTACTTGCGATTCCATCAGAATGAGGTACTGGGTATAGTGTAGGCCTTGATTAATGCTCAGTACCTCATTCTGTTGGCGCTACAGAAGAGGTTTAAAAACCTGATTGTAAAAACCTTCTGTCACTGTTTTGTGCTATGTTGTTTTGGCTTAAGATGAACGGAAAGGCGAATTGGATCCGTTGCACTCCGACTGCCCAACAGTTGATGATGCAGACTGCCTGCTTCCAGGACCCGACGACCACGACCACCATCAATGACCCCTCTGACACTCCACATGGTGACGGGATATTGGTTGATATCATGTCTGAACTGGTTGATCAACTGAACCTCTTCAGCATCGCTCAGAGGCCAACAAAGAAACCACCTAGTACATATCTATGCCATCTCTGCTTCGAGAAGGGTCACTTCATCAAACACTGTTCTATGGTAAGACATTTTGAGTGGTGGTTGTGATGATAGTGGTGGTGATGATTATGCTGAACATGAGATGATGATGATGATGATATTGTTTGATTCCAAACTTTTTTGTATGTGCACCTTAATAGTATGAAGGGATGATGTAATACAAGTTCTACCCGAGTTGAATTTAATTTTCGTTACAAGTGACCTTTTATCTTTCACACCTTCCACAAAACTTCCTCTATAATATCTCAGTAGACTTACTAGCACTGATAGAGACATGCAACAATTGAAACTAGTGGACCGCTCACTGTTACATAAGTCTGAGACTTTCAATTCCTGACCAGTTCACGGTTAAACATTTAGGGGAGTGGCCATATTGCAACAGGCGTGGACATAATCCAGAGATAGAAAATACCAGATGACTCAAGTTCCAATACACTTCATGCAAGATTTGAAGAAGAGGAAAACACAGGCAACCAAGACTACTCTGGATAGAGAATATAAACTAGGACGCGACGTCACTTGGGCTAACAAAATTGGATGAATGCTGCATTGCTTGAGATTAAACCTTCGCTCTTTTAGTATGGATTGTTTTATTTGAGTTAATGTTTGCTTAGGCTCGACCTCGGGATGATGGATTTACGCCCTATCAGGGCAAGAAGAGATGTTGTGGGGAGTACAGATGCCCCAAGTGCAAGCGAAAGTGGTTGTCTTGCAACAGTTGGGCTAACATGGGACAGGACTGCATCAAGTGCAGAATCAACGTCTATCCTCATAAACAGGTATATACGTAACGAACAGAAATAACTGAACATTGATCATCAACAAAGACTTGAGTTTGTATAGATTAAGTGCATAAAGTCGATCTATTGTGAAAAGTAAAAGATCGATTGAAGCTGTGAATTGATTTGAAGAATCGCTCTACTGTGAAAGAAGTTAAAAAAATCGATGGATGCTGTGAATTGAAGCTGCTGGCGATGAACACTACTTTGCCGCTTCTAGATAGTTGTGAACCATTTCGTTTAAGTTTAAATTGCAGTACTGGCCTGAGTCAATAGCCATTAACATTAGCTTTTCGTCTGATTGAAAAGTTTCCCAATAAAGTCTAGCTTGCTCCTTGCTCTGTCTATCTATTAGCTTAGTGTATTAGCTTGCTTGATCTATGTACTATGATTATTATTAGGTTTTAGGTTAAGGAGTAGGTCTAAGGGTATGGTCTATTGCAGGATATTCTTCTGGTTGATCTGCATTCTTTAACATTGATTTTATTTTGACTGACTCCCCCACCCAACTCACAAGCTCTGCACATCTCGTTATGCCCCAATTTGTAATTCAAAACACAGCCAAAGGCTACGTCTTTATTGGTGCCGAGATTCCATCCTATACATTACTCCCTCCCTAATCTCTGCCACTCCTCCAATTTTATAAACACCTCCAACTCTGCTAACCTGTCTCTTGGAACTCTGATTCTAACCCGATGTACCGTTATGGGTGTAGGCCTCCTGATGGGAAATATTTTCAAAAGCATAACTAGCTTAACAACTGTTGTTGACTTTGCGCCTGCCATGAATTAGCTATTGTTCCTGTGACTTACCTTTCTTGGACATTGCAATGAAGTTGAAATGTTGAATCTGTGCAGATTCTAAGTTGGATTGTGTATGTGGATGTGTGTTTATTATGTAGCGCCCTCTTGAGAGGAACGTCGACTTTGTAGTCGGTGGGATGAGTCAAGTCCATCCGCAGCACCTGTGTGAAAAGTGCAAGCAGCTGGGCTTCTACTGTCGTCGCATCAATTGAAAAGCTAAGAGATCAGCAGCACAGTTGCATCGTCTCTCCCTCGTGCGATCGATCGACTGTGGACTGCATCGCATTCGATACAAGTTCGGTTCCATAGGTTTTGGCGTTTGCTCAGTTGCTCATCTTATTCCAGTTAGAGTTATTTTTGTATGCTCATTGCGAGCGGCTGCGTTTCGGAATTGTTTCAGCCAGGAAGTAGCGGATACATTGTCAATATTAATATGTGTAGGCCTTCGTGAATTGCAGTTTTGGTTTCAATGATATTCGACTGTTTTTAAAGTGATGATTTGAAGTGTGTCATGCATTGGCCTAGTAATGAGTGAATCATCGATTTGTTTAAATCATGGCATGAGTAGTTGCTCAAAATCCATGAACAGTTGCTAGTTTATCCCTTCAATGCGCTTAGGTGTATCTATAAACTGTTTGTAGCTAATGGACCATAAAGAAATGTGTGACACAGGTTACAGTTTATTTTAGAATAGCCTTCTAGATTCCCTTTTGCCGAGAACGTTATGACTAACTGACAACTGTGCATAAATATGATGGTTTCAGTTAAATGACGATTCTCTTAGCAGGAGCTGTTATATAATAGGCAGTATACCTAGGTCTATATTTGTGTTGGGTTGCATTATGTTTGGCTGCCTATGTATACATGCCTTGGAAGCTAGGTTTTGGTCGCAGATTGTGGTATTTTTCAGCATACATTATAGTTCTCCTAAATTGATTATCAATCCATCGGGTTCAATCAAATCCGGAGATCAGGAACCAGTGGCTTTCTAAATGAAACCAGAAACATTGATATTATCATCATCATCATTATCATTACTGCTGCTATTATTATTAATATTATATGAGATAGTGGTATTAAAAACTGTACGTTGTGACATATAGTTTTGCACACAATAAACTGAGAAATATTGTGTAACTTGTTTCAGTGACACTCTTGTCAACAAATTGAGTTTCATGGACATTGTTTCTTTTGTCATTGCATGCCGTTACACAATGAATAATGAAAACTGTGTTGCTTTGACGTTTTCAAGTCTTTCGTAAACTGTATATTCTGTATTTACTGTACATTAATACTTTCTAATGTCGTCATGACCATATATTGATACAATATATTGTATATTCGTTTAATTGAAATCCCTGATGACAAGCATCACCCAGTTACGTGTCAAACATGTAAAGTAAAACACAGAAGTAATAATAAAGTAGAAAAAGCAATACTGTAGGCTAAAAATACATTAGTGGCGGCCATAAACAGGATCCTATCTGCCTTAGCTACTCAGTACTATATGTTCCACTACGTTCAGTTTTAACACCAATATCTCATATATGTGATTAATATGATCATATTCTGCACCATAGCTACTCAATAGCATATCGACTACCTTAGCTACTCACCAATATCTCACATAATATGAATATATCCAGAACCATAGCTACTCGATAGCAATATGACTACCTTTGCTACTCAACACTGTATGTGCCACTACGTACAGTTTTAACACCAATATCTCATATATATGATTAATATGATCATATTCTGCACCATAGCTACTCAATAGCATATCGACTACCTTAGCTACTCATCAATATCTCATATATATTGATTATATCCAGAACCATAGCTGCTCAATAAAATATGTCTACTTTCAATATCTGCAATTAAAAATGTTGAATTCAAATTATTAGTGGGGGAAAATGACTTTTGGCGCATGTGGTGTAAGAATTTGCTTTGAATCTAGGTCCCAAATAGCCTGTTTTCAAAGTTAAAATTCGCCATGAACGATCGAGTTTTCATAAGCTGACCTCACTATTTCTTGTGGCCACGTGTACCGCGTGATAGATTATACCCTAAATATGATATTACATGGTTCTTGTAAATTTTGCCACCTACTTAAAATGACAAAGTTTGTCTATAAAGTTAAGCATCAACTAATGGCCACCTGACAACTGCTCAAACCACGCCTCCGACCCAGTTTTCTGAGAGTCTTATTGGTTTACAAGACTGACCTTCGATACTGCGCATGCGCGCCTACCCGTAAATGTTTTGTTGCTCCTTTTCTTACTCAGTCCCACAGCTAGCGTAAGCTTTGGAAAGAATTCGTATAAATATTATTTTACATCGTTAAAATTATAGGAAATAGCGAAGGTCTTATAAACTGCTCAAATTGTGATACGGGCAACCTGGTTGATTGTTCGTTAGGGGGTAGGCTTGTTCACGCTGGCTTGGAGAATGAGAGGTACCGAGATTGAGATCAACGGTGCGGTCAATTACTTTGGTAAACATGACTAAACTGGCAAACCACCCACCCTCGGTGGCCACCCATCATAAATGAAATAGATCTATAGGAAGTTTGACTCTTGGTAATGGGATGCAAATTTTGGCTTTGATCTATCCTACCTACAGTGTTTGCGCGTTCGAGCGATGTGTGTACGATATAATAAATAGGAACAATATTATTGTTTAATGTTTATGTGTGCATATAGCCTATAGGCCTAATTAAAATCCCTTATAAGAACTGAAAAGACTTGCATGAGTTATCAGACTACGTTCAAATTGTTATCGGACGCATTATTGTCTTGTTTTATTCATGTTTCTCTATAGACTAAGCTGTTAGGTAAATATTTCTTTGAGGGAGCCGATAGGGTAATAGGCCTATTCGTAAGACGCTGCATCGGATTCGGATGCAAATGTTTACATTTCCTAATTAGATTATAAATGGACAAAGGTCCACATCCTGTAGTGCCTGGCTGATTGTGTGTTTGAAATGTTACACTCATAGGGTCCGATATATGCCGCTCGGTCCTGGCCGTTTACTCTTGGAAGCGTTTAATTGTTCCTGGGCTATTTGAATTCATTGACTCATTCATTCGTCTTTTACAATTCAGCAGTTGTCTGTAAATCAGTCACAATGTGGAAAGTAATTGCTCGAATTTGATGCCGTTTGCTGTATTCTATACATAATATACCCATTTATTGACCCGCAAAATTGCAGATTATTCAATTAATGGTTACTAAGGACTTTTATGACGCAAATGTGCTTAAACTTTGAGCTCGATTTTCTCCATTGTTGTGATTCTACAAGTTACAGAATCGAACGAATATAATTTCAGATAGTTTCAGTTACAAAAAAGATATTTTCATTCTGTAAAAAGTTTTTTGAAGCATAATTACTGTAGAATATAACTGAATAAAAAAAAGTGAAAAACCATAAGTGACGGCTTTTGAGGCACAGTAACACATATATGTGCCACTACGTACAGTTCTATCACCTATATCTCATATATATGATTATATACTGCACCATAGCTACTCAATAGCATTATGACGATCAGTCATTACAGAGTAGCTAGCCTAGGCCGCCGCACCGCAGTGCTGTCCAACCTTTTTGGCACCATGGGCCGCAAAAGCAGTAACTTTAAAGCCGTGGACCGCAACAGTAAACTCAAAGGCAGCGACTAAGATATAGTCGTTTTGCTGAGTAGGCCCCTACCTAACGTTTAATCATGCAAACTACCCACCATAGGTAGGCAGGCCTACTCGTTACTATAATTATTTTCTACAAGGATTAAATTTTTACACCACTTAGGCCTATATTGTAGCAAGAAATTAACCACATGCATAAAATTTATGCATGCAGCTATGGCTATTTAATAGCCATAGATAAGCATCGAGAGATAAAAGTACCATAATTATGGTAAAGAAGCTTATTTGCAGGCCTACGTACGCATGCGGGTTATAATACAGTACTGCGTACCCATGGTAGTTTTTTAAATTGCTTAATTTTCGATTACGAGTACGTTTTCGTACAAATATCACTTAAAATTAATTAGGGCCCATTTATATATTATTACACATTGAAAAATCGTATTTTTGACCGCATACAATGGGTAACATATTACACTGAGTGGTTATGGTTAGTTTCTTGCTAAATATAGTCTGGTGCAAAAATCATACCTTGTGGAACATATAAAAATGAGTTGCTATGGTTAATTTCTTGCTACAATATAGGTGGTGTAAAAATTTAATCCTTGTAGAACATATAGTAATGAGTACCTATGGTGGGTAGTATGCGTGGTAAAACATTAGGTACTCAGCAAAACGACTATATCAGGACTGGTTTGCATTAGACCCAGGATATTTTCAGGGGTAGTCATGAATAGCTCCTATGACGTTTTAAGCTTATCGCGAAGAATCGGGCGTGCATGGGTACAAAGATACAAAAAGAGTTTCCAATGTACGATTAAATAGCATGAGTAGCCATAGTGCGATTCAGTGTTATATATATATATATATATATATATATATATATATATATACATATATATATATATATATATACATATATATATATATAATTATATATATTGTTACGTTCGTCTAGGTATGATTATAAGAAAAGTAGGCCCCGGGTTGAAATAACATATGAGTTTAATAACAAGAGCAGTATGTACAGGCGAAAAGCACTTAACTAAGGTCTTAACTAGAGTCATACCTTTACAAGCAGCACGTAGAAACACCAAGCAGGCGAGCGACACACGACCAAACGGACGACGGGTCCAAAACGAACATCCCAGCAAGGAACAACCAACGGGGTTGAACAGCAAACGGCGTCCAGCGGACCACCAAGCGAACCAAACGGTGTCCTCACACACCAAACGACCACCAGGTCCAAAAGAAAGCAAGCGGTGCCTTTCACGACAAACGGTGTCCTAACTATCACATGAGTTAATCTTATTTATAGCCATCGCAAGTAGACTAATGTTCGCGCGCGCATGACACTCCTTTACACGCACAGCACCTGCACAGCTGGTATAGTAAGGTCTAGCAAGAGCAGCAGAAAGTGTTAGAGACACAAGTGTCTAACAATCTATATAAATAAAAATGAAACTTTCCAATAGTTCCTGTTAGCACCACGCCGAAACTGACGCACGGATTGTTGTGAAAATTTACCAAAACCTTTCATTCAAATAGCACCGTGTCTTAAGATTTTTTCACCCGAAAAAACGCAATCGTTTCCACAAAAAGTGAACTTTGCAATCCGTTCGTCTGCCATTTCAAAATTCAACACGTCCCACACGGCTAAACGCTGTCTCCAAACACAGAAGACGAAATATCAATGATGTCGCGTCCTGTGACGTCATAAGCGATTCGCGGCCTTCCGCAAAGCGGCCTTCACGGCGTGACGGAAGAAAGGAGCGGAGGGAGCGGGACGAAGACGGTGGGGAGGGAGCGGAGGGGGAGGGGAGGTGGAGGTCGAGGGGGAGGGGAAGGGGAGGGCAGTCCTTTCCCCAAAGCGGCCTTCACGGCGTGACGGAAGAAAGGAGCGGATCGAGCGGGACGAAGACGGTTGGGAGGGAGCGGAGGGGGAGGTGGAGGTAGAGGGGGAAGGGGAGGGGCGGGGAGGGAGGCGGAGGGGGAGCAAGGGGGAGGGGAGGGGGAGGGGGAGGGGGAGGGGAAGGGGAAGGGGAAGGAGGAGGGGAAGGTGGAGGTGGAGGGGGAGGGGGAGGGGGAGGGGGAGGGGGAGGGGGAGGGGGAGGGGGAGGGGGAGGGGGAGGGGGAGGGGGAGGGGGAGGGGAGGTGGAGGTGGAGGGGAAGGGGGAGGGGGAGGGGGAGGGGGAGGGGAGGGGGAGGGGGAGGGGGAGGGGGAGGGGGAGGGGGAGGGGGAGGGGGAGGGGGAGGGGGAGGGGGAGGGGAGGGGAAGGGGGAGGGGGGGGGGGAGGGGGGGGGGGGGGGGGGGGGGGAGGGGGAGGGGGAGGGGGAGGGGGAGGGGGAGGGGGGGGGGGAGGGGGAGGGGGAGGGGGAGGGGGAGGGGGAGGGGGAGGGGGAGGGGGAGGGGGAGGGGGAGGGGGAGGGGGAGGGGGAGGGGGAGGGGGAGGGGGAGGGGGAGGGGGAGGGGGAGGGGGAGGGGGAGGGGGAGGGGGAGGGGGAGGGGGAGGGGGAGGGGGAGGGGGAGGGGGAGGGGGAGGGGGAGGGGGAGGGGGAGGGGGAGGGGGAGGGGGAGGGGGAGGGGGAGGGGGAGGGGGAGGGGGAGGGGGAGGGGAGGGGGAGGGGGAGGGGGAGGGGGAGGGGGGGGGGGAGGGGAGGGGGAGGGGGAGGGGGAGGGGGGGGGGGAGGGGGAGGGGAGCCTCTTTTCAGCCACAGCAACGCGTGGCCGGGTTCAGCTAGTATATATATAATTATATAACTAGACGGAGCTTCCTGTGTTAAGCTGCCCAGTGACGTTGAAGCAGCGCAGAAAGAGCAGGAATAAGAATATAAGCGTGCGGTATTAACTGCAGGGGTAGTGTGTATAAACAAGCACACATCGTTGCCGAAAATTTTTCGATTCATCCTATAAACTGCCGAGTCACTGTCATACTTGCTTATGTCGAATCTGTGATAGTGAGGAGGTTAAGGTCCCAAAACGCAGTGCATTGTGCATCTTGTGGATAAAAGCAACAAATTTTTACAGCTTCAAGACAAGCATATTTTAAAACTTTTCAGCTAGCTGCATAAAAAATTCAAATGGGAACATACTTAAACAGAAGGTTGAAAGTATGCTAAAAATGCACATGCTCTAGAGTTGATATGCTGCTCTAAACTGCACTTGGATGCATAATACGTGGCCTTTTGACAACATGAAACAATACTAATCTGATTTAAACATTACACAGTGTGGGACAATTGATACAGAACAAGTATACTATGAAAGTATGCTAAAAATTCACATTTCCAGGGCCGATACTCACATCTTTATGCACACAGATGCAGAATATGTGGTCTTTTGACAACATGAAACATTACTAACATAATCAAAACATTACACACATAAATACATGTGTGGGACAATTGATATAGAACAAGTATACTATGAAGGTATCTAAAAATTCACATGTTAAGAGCCGATACGCAACTCTTTATGCACTTGGATGCAGAATATGTGATGTTTTGATAACAGGAAACATTACTAGCCTGATTTAAAACATTACAACATGCATACATATGTTTGGTACAATTGTTAGAGTGCCAGTATGCTATGGAAGTATGCTAAATATTCAAAATTTAAGAGCCAGTACGCAACTCTTTATGCACTTATATACAGAATATGTTGTCTTTTAACAACGTGACACATTACTAATCTGATTCAAACACTACAGATGTGCATACTTGCGTGGGACAATTGATATGGCTACAGTATACTAGGAAAGTATGCTAAAACTGCACATTTCCGGAGCTAATATGCAACTCCATATTGCACTTAGATGCAGAATATGTGGTCTTTTGACAACATGAACACTGCAATTTCCGGCTGCAATATGGTCATGTGGGGTAGTACAAACTACAATGTTTTGGACACTAAAACAAAGGACTTCAAGTGAACTGTCAGCAGATACCGAAATTTAATACTAATATCAGGTTGCTTCCGTCATGGAAGACATAACATCAAAATAATGTCGTAAATAGACACAATGTCAAAATTCAAATTGTAAAACAGGTCTTTACACTTTGTAAATTTCCTATATAGGCCCTAAATGCATGCTGTCACCACCATTGTTAGAAAGTCTTTGATATACATTTTTATATCACTATTAATTAAATGCCAGTTTAAATATGCTGTCATTTATTTCTATCACAATTTAAACAAAATGTTTTCTCTGCAAAACATGTCTAGTTAGTTATTCACGATCTTCCTGTCAGTAATGTTGTCTCAGTAAGATTACGCTGACAACCAGCATAACTAGTAACAATAATTCCTGGTCTTTTCGTATGAAGACCTGGAAAGTTTGAAGCACATGTCTAAAGGGAAAAACTGACTGAGATATGTGGGCTGCTGAAGTTGATTTGGTAGGACAAAAACTATGTGAATTTTCGTCTGCTTAATTTTATGACATTTTCAGACTTCTTCAATAACTTTCGATCTAGAGCAGCTAAACACATTTGCTGTTCTTCAGTTTTGAGTTCTGAGCTTTGCATAGATTTGCATGATCAAGTAAATTCGTTGTATTTCTTATGAGGAATAAACCAGAGTAGCTGAAAAGTGTCAAAACATTTTTTGCAAACCTATTTTTGTCATGTTTGCTGACACATTACACCTACAGTATAATAAAATCCGAGATAATTTTGAGTGGTTTAATTTAGCTGCAACTAGAGTATTTAATGTGTAATTTATTTGTGGCTGACAGGAACTGTTGTACCAGTTAGCCAAAAATCTTTCATTTTCATGAGCTGACCAAATGGGTATTTGGGACATCTGATAAATAAGTAAAACACATGTCATTGATGAAATTGAAGGAAAACCTTTTTATTGACACCAAACTTTAAGTACCAGTACGTGATCTTTAAGTAAGTATGTAATCAACACAACAAATTAACACAATTTTAAGAAGGCAAATAGGACATTTAATTTGAGTATACAGCAATACACTAAATTGAAATCTACCGAATTAATGAAAAAAGTTTTAAAATTATGACAAAATAGGGATAATTAAAATTAAAACCTACCAAATTAATTAAGAAATAAGTGTTCAAATTAATATGAAAAATGTTGGAAAAAAGAATGAAATAATGGAAGCACACAGAAATTGGGTAAGGCATCTTGAGTGTCGGTTAGGGTTAGGTTGCCTTCTCATTAGATAGTACTGTCCACCGGCATATTATAGGCCTACAGTATCTTTGGACAGTATTTAATGTCAACACTAATCATAAGCCAAACCTACCATCATGATGCCTAACCTGACCCTAACCCAAACTCACGATGCTTAACCTGACCCACGGCATTAAGAGGTGTTTAAAAGCGCCCAATCAGTTTTAGAAGCACAGGTTTCTTCACTTTCGAGCTTTCTATTTACTCATATTATTTACTTAATATCATTTATAATTACCGTATTAACTTAACCCTTTTTACTTGGGATCTCGCGTTGATTACTTACTGATAGCACTGCATCATGAGGTACTATAATTTTAATTCACCCAAATTAATTTCGAAATTATTTCAGTGACGAGCATACGCGCTTTTACCAATCCGACTTCTATTTAGATAACAAATATTTTTCATCTGCCATTTCGTCAAAAATTCGCTTCATCATCCAGCTTCTATTTAAGTAGCAACAATTGCCTTTATCCATCCAACTTCCATTTATAGATAACGGCAAACGTGTTTTTAGCGTAGTAAATTATTCGCTCGTTGCAGTATTATTATTTTTAATCATTCCAACTTCTAGTTTGGCAGGAATCCTCATAGATCCAGCTTTTGTTTGGGCAAGAATTCGTGTAATCATTCCCGCTTCTATTTCGGCAGCAATTTTTTTTCATCGATACAACTTCTATTCATTTTTTAAAAAATTTGTTTTTCAATGCAGCTTCAATTTCAGTGAGATGTTTTCATAAATCACACTTCAAATGAGAAGTGGGATTTATGAATAAAAATTTATTTTCATCATTCCAACTTCTATTTAGAAAGAATTCTTTTCATCAACCCGCCTCGTATTCGACCAATGCTGAAACCTATGCAATGTTAAAGAATTTACGACGCTAAAATACACGCTTACCTAAATAATAATTATGTTTCATCAATCCAGCTTCATTTTAAGCAAGAACATTTTCATCGTTAAAACTTCCATTTCAGGAAAATGAAAATACCCGGTAAAATTGGATAGGGGCCTACGTTATTTTAGACGATACCTTGATGTATTACGTCACAGAAATAAATCAAAAATAAATCCGAAATTAATTCGGGTGAATTAAAATTATAGTACCCTTACTGATAGCACTGCATCATAGTATGCGTCTGATAAGTCACAGCGCTCTATTTTAGCGATTTCTTGGCCGCCATACCGTTTACATGGACAGGACCAGAGTCTGCAAAATTACCATGAAATAGATTCATGCCAAAAGCAGAAGTAGGACTGAGGGAAAACACTAATGCTGTGATAGGCGAATAATTTAAAGTGATAGATCACCCGCACACTGAGTTCAATTAACTGGCAAGCACTGGGACTGCTGAGTCGATTAAACACACTGCTTAGACATCCTATGTTATTAAAATTCTAACCTTCCAAACATAAATATTCAAATGCATGCAAATTTACGTAATCCGTGTTGGAAAATGTTAATGTTTTGTGAATACAAGCGAAAAAACCACTTTAATTAAGTTTGTAATCCCAATTTTCGCTCATGGTTCGCTCATCAAACTAAGCCTACAGGCCAAGCTATCGCACAAGGTTGGCTCTGTGGAGCGAAAATAGCCCAATAAAGTCGCCCAAATGGTCGATCTAATAGCAAAAGTAACCGAATTTTCCACACATTTCACTAATTTTTGTAGTTATGTTCCGGATCGAACTAATTGATGCCGCTAGCTGAAAAGTCTTAAAATATGTTTTTCTTCAATACAAAAAAGTTTGTTGCTTTTATCCACAGTTTGCACAATGCACGAGCTTAACGTTCTCACTAGTATGGACGTTTCCGAACGAGCTGCTGTACACGCATTATAACGTCATTGAAACACTATTTATAGTGTCAAAAAATCACGATTCAATGGTGTCCAAGCAGAGATTTTACAAAGTCTTTAAAAAGGCATTAAATCTTCAAATATTGCAGTTAACTTTACGAACCTGATACTTAGATTTACCTTTACTGAGAATCACAAGATGAATAGATGTGGCATTTATTAAAAATTCTTTTTAGTAGGCCTATCTATCGACAGTGCGTTACTGCGCAAAAATTGTAGCTCAGTGACTCTTGTTATAGCTATGCCTAATGCCTATTATAGCTGTCTAATTATAGAAGTGGTCTTAACAGCCTATCGATCTTACTTTAGCTAATAATAATACCCTTTGTGGTTGATATAAAATATGGTAATTCACCGATGTAATTGTTCAGATGGTAAGAGTGACCTCTGCTTCAGTTAATTTTATTTATATATATATATATTATCACAAAATTTAAAGGTGTCTAAGTGCAATTAGTTTCTGCTTAACGACTCTGCGTTTCAATGAGGTTGATTACAATGATTAGCGTCGTGCCTCTCCTTTCTCTAGGCATGGAACTGACACTGCCGGAGTGTTTGTATGTGCACTTGTTATAGCGCCCCTTCAAGCTCTCTTTACTCAGAGGCGCTCCCGATGCAGAGCGGACACTGCATCGGAGTTTCATGTCGAAGCGCTGAGCAATTGTAAGTGAAGGACTTGCCCAAGGTCCTTACGCGGGGAGGTGGATTCGAACCTCGGACCTTCCGGCTCCAAGGCAACGACGCCACCACTAGACCACCGCGCCCCACAAGTGGGAACAGTGTTAGATGATAGGATCGCATTCATTGATTATTTCAGATCCTCATTTCATACTCTTTCACATCTTTCCGATCTGAAATCTTCTTGTAAAAACGTCATCCGCCTCAGAAGTCTGTCTTCTGTTTCAGTTTGTATCTGGAACCGATTTCACATCTGCGAGCCATATTGGACCGTTTGATCCGAATGCACTAGGCCTACCTTCCTCGTGACAATCGTATACCTTCGAGGAGCTATGTAGAACGGCGGACGGGAGGCATATAGGCATTCCGTACCCGATTTCGTAGCATTGTCAGCCTTAAGCGCCTTCTCATTGGCCGATCCCATATTATGAATATTCATAACCAGTGACATCATTAAGCACGTTTTGTTTACAGACTTTGCGGCTTGCGTTGGCAATATCAATAATCTTAGGCTATTATGTTTAATAACTCGCAGCCTTTGCGTCCATTAGGCCTAGTAGGCTATATGGCAGTTAGGCTACCTGCTAAGATTTATAAAGTGCTTTAATATTAATATATAGCCTACAGCAAAGAGTTTTGCAAATAATGGGATAAAGCTGCGTTGCGTGATTTATTGTTGGGCGAATATGCTTTGTAGGCTGCTCCATGTATTGCAGGCTGTCTGTTCAGCTAGTATATAGTTAAGATTTATGTATTCTGTAATCTGAGTTCCTGCAAACTGTTTCAAATGCATAATTGTACACTGTAACCAATTGCGGTCTTTCAACCGGACTGTTGAATAGAGGAAAATTATTATTAATCTACTGCCTCGAGATCACCCAAAATTGTAAACACCCGATTTTAGTTTAATAATTGTAATTAAAATATAAGCAATTGGCAGGTAGGTCAAGCTGTAAATGTTGGGACTTCACTAGGCCTATGTCTGAATGGTGACAAGTTGTCATTATACTATAGGTTGCGGCCTGTCAACCGTATTGTTGAATAAAGATAATATTAATTATTTATTGATGAGCAATGATAACAGAGTAGACCTAACACTGATGTTTTTAGCAAATGCCTTTCTATTATGTAAAGCCATTAGGCTACTTGCGTTCATATCAATGCTTTTATTGGCATGTCTACTTAGGCTATTCATAATTCAGCAGTAACGTTCACTCTAACAGGACTGTTTAAGGATTTTTTAGAGATGCATAACGCCACAACCCCTTCTTTCCTTTCCCATCCTCCATGATAAATTACTTCCAATCGGAGGACAACGACCTTTTTTGCTAGTTTTTAACTGTACAGAAGTGCTTCTACAAATCTATTCCTGTCAAGAAGTCAGAACGTGGAATTAGAAGGTCTGTGAACGTGGATGCAAAGGGTTCTGATTCATGATTCAAAATAATCAAATTTGAATAGGCTAACTTGAATGAAGATAACCGTCATACATCTTAATAAAACGTATCTAGGCCTATAGGGGTAGTTGCTCTGTTACGACTTAATTAGACTTAGACTTAGTTCCTCCAGTTCCGATCGGAACATTGGTCGACAAGTCCTCGCCACTCCGCACGGTCGCCAGCCACCACCTCCGCCTCGTCCCAGTTGCATAGCTCACTGAGGTAAAGACTTAATTACTCTTATAATATTTGTATAATTTTAGACAATGAACTGGGGAGATGGTGATTCATCCGACCTATGAAAGAGAATTATTAGTAAACATCCATTATGAGGATATACGTATATATAGAATACGAAAAATAAAGGTGTCTAATGCTTAAAAGAAGTCATATACATGTAGCTTAATGGAGCTTTGTCATCATTCCTTCATTCGGACATTTATATAGCGCTCCTTCAAGTCAAAAAAATACTCAGAGGCGCTCCCGACGCCAGCGCGCTTAAAAAACCAGTTTTAAGTTTAGCAAAGAACGATCCTGGTAGAGTCCCAGGGTGTAGGTGTAGCTCATAAGAAAGGCTATTCCAGAACACTGGACCAACCACAGAGAAGGCTCGATTCCTCATGGTAGCAATACGAGCAAAAGTAACCAAGAGGACTCCGTTATCAGCAGAGCGTAGCTGACGACGTCCTTGGATACAAAATGTAAGGCTGCATAGCTCACTGAGGTAAATTGGGGCAAGGCCCTGACAACATCGCCATACCAATGCAGACACCCTGAACTCAATACGCTGGCGAATAGGGAGCCAGTGAAGTACATGTATATCAAGCATGTAGTTTGAGACATCCCAATTGAGATACTGAGGAACCTAGGAGAGAAGGCAATGGGGGAACTGGTGCGGCTGTGCCAGGACATCTACAATACTGGAGAGTGGCCGGAAGATTTCATGCAAACGATAATGATTCCAATCAAGAAAAAGCCAAATGCAACAACATGCGAGGACCACCGCACTATAAGTCTCCTTATCCATGCATCAAAGATTCTACTAAGAGTGATCACGAAAAGATTGCAGACAAAAGCAGAAAATGATAAAATCATTGGAGAGGATCAATTTGGCTTCAGAAAGGGAAGAGGAACAAGAGACGCGATTGCATCACTGAGAATTCTAACAGAAAGAAGCATCCAGCATGGACAGGATATATACATATGCTACGTTGACTATGAAAAAGCGTTTGACAGGGTCGATTGGAAGAACCTGATGAGTGCGTTAAGACGAATAGGAGTGGAATGGCAGGAAAGGCGATTGATAGGTAATCTATATAGGCCTATGGGACAGAAGGTGAAAATTAGAATTGATGGAGAATACTCGGAACCAGGAAAGATAGGAAGAGGTGTGAGGCAAGGATGCCCACTATCCCCAATAATGTTTAATATCTTTATAGAAGAAATTGTAAGAGAAACACTGGAAGAAGTGAATGAAGGGATAAAGGTAGGAGGAAGACTGATAAAAGCTCTGAGGTTTGCGGACGATCAGGCAATGTTGGCAGGCACTCAAGAAGGATTACAAAGAATGATGGATGGATTGAACATGATATCGACAGAATACGACATGAAAATAAACATCAAGAAGACAAAGGTTATGAGGATAAGCAAAGGAGGAAAGAAAGCAATTCTTAAGATCACATTAAACGGAGAGGAAATAGAGCACGTGGAGAAATTCTGTTACTTAGGAAGTATGATCACAGATGATGCAAGATGCCATGTAGAAATAAAAAGACGAATAGCCATGGGAAAAGACGCATTCAACAAAAGAGGGGAACTCCTCAGAGGAAAACTAAATATGAATCTAAAGAGAATGGTCAAGACGCTGGTGTGGAGTGTGGTACTGTATGGGTCAGAAACATGGACAATGAGAAAGGATGACATAAGAAGATTGGAGGCTTTCGAAATGTAGATTTGGCGGAAAATGAAGCGTGTCAGCTGGAGGGAGCACAAGACGAACGAAGAAATACTGCAGATGGTGGGAGAGGAAAGATCAATGCTGGAGACAATACGGAGGCGACAGAGAAACTGGATTGGCCACATCATGAGGAGTGACACCAAAGTACGAGATATCATCGAAGGAAGAATGGAGGGGAAAAAGACAAGAGGAAGACCAAGAACAATGCTACTGGACTGGATGATGACAAAGGACGGTTACAGAGGGCTAAAGATGGGTGCACAGAACAGATATGCGTGGCGTCATTGGACATATGAACCTGCCTGACGGCAGAGAACCAAAGAAGAAGAAGAAGTTTGAGACATGACCATATTTAGGGTTTTTCCCAATTAGGCGCGCAGCAGAGCGCAACACCCGGTCAAGACAAGTCAATTTGCTGGATGGGAGGCCAATGTAGAGCGAAGAGCAATAGTCAATGCGAGATGTAACAAAGGAATGCACTAGAGTAAGAGTAGCAGCAGATGCAAGAGAACGGATGACAGTGCGAAGCTGGCGCAGCTGGTAATAGCAGTCTCGTGCAAGACGGTGAAGTTGAGGAGCAAAAGGGAGGTCTCAAAACTTCTTCTATCCGGGGTTTTCGTACTAGAAGCGGCTCTGATTTATGTGCACATTGAGAGGCGATTTATAAATTCATGGACACAATGCAATACAGTAAAATTTCTCCAATGTGGAGGGAACTAAGAGAAGGAAACTGTTCAAATTTTTACGCTAATTTATTCCCATATTTGCTAAATATTCAGAGATATTGATAAAATTAGTACCGGTAGTTTAATTTGCAAGGAAGCTTTGGACAAAAATGAGTTTATTTCCGACTTAAAGAGTAAACATTAACTTGTCTTCCTGCGACGATCAGTTGCTTCTTTTCTTCGTCGTAACACAATCTCCTTGGCCATGCGATAACCACTTCTTCTTTCTCTATTGTAGGAATAAGAATTCTGTTCCATCTTAGATCGGAATCCAATAGAATCACTCTATGATTCCCATAGTCAGCCACAAACACGCGATCCTCTGAATCGATTGAGAAATACTCAGAAACCTGCAGTTCTTGTGTTTCATCTGAAGGAATAAAACGACGCACTATCTGTCCATCTTTGCTCAATTCGCATATGTCCCGCTTTGTTACCCGCACTAACCCATTCGACTCATTCTCTCCATTCTGTTTCATCCACTTATGAAGTATAATGAAATTTCCGATGGTTGTTACCACTGCATGACGAGGATCCTTGATGTCTGCTGGTAACTGAATGGATCGAATAAGTTTTGCGTCTGATCCGTAGATCATCAGAGAGGACGATAATTTATCTATAGCCAACAACTGACCATCAGTCGACACTGACAGCTTTTGTGGTGGATAATCGGTTGTCAACCATTTGATGGTTTTGTGTTCGTCATCTCCTTCTCTTGTTATCTTCCAGACGTTACTGTCATAATCAGTGAGGAAAAGACAATTTTCCTTCTCATTGGATCCAATGCCATGTGGAAGTTTAATCTCTGTTAGTTTGATTTCCTTTTGCCAATTGAATGGGTTTTGATCTTCAAATACATGAATTATAGTATAAGACGATGAAAAGAGTATGAAGATCTCGTTTCGTAGCTTAGTCACTCCACGCACAAACATATATTTATTTTCTTGTGTCTTGATGCTCTGAGTGAAACTGATGGAAAACGCACACACGACTACAATAATAATACAGAACAAATTGAGAACAAACGAACTAATAATTCGCAAATATAATTTGAACGCTTGTTATTAGCTTTCTTTTTTACAGTCTTTCTGTCTTACAACTGAATGTTGACGACGATGATGACGATGATGACGGTGATGATGATGACGTTGATAACGGTGATGTCGATGATGACGCTGATGACGGCGATGATGATGATGACGATGATGATGATGATGACGATGATGACGGTGACCACGATGACGACGTTGATGATGATAATGACGACGATGATCACGGTGACTACGACGACGACGACGATGAAGATGATGACGATGATGATGACGAACGTGATCTAGGTCCCTACATAGCAACCGCCTCGGACGGGGATATAGCCCGTACTCTCCGCGCTATAGGTCGACCACTCTAACCAATCAACCACCGCAACTTATAATACTGTACGGTATTCATAATAGCCTATGCAATGCATTAATGGCATGTCAATTTCAACATTCATCCCGCTGATCATTGTTGACTTAATCATTTAATAGTAAATCGAAGTTGGTAAGTAGAGTTGACTGCATGTTACAGATTTCTCTTATGACGATGTCGTTCAGAAGTACTTGCCAATAGTTTTCTTGAATTGATTGCTATCGATGTTGATCATATTTGAAGTGGATGGTTGAATATTTCCAAACAAAACATCTCTCAACTGATTCGATTCGTACAACTTCTGAATATATTCAAGTGCTGCTTGTGAACGACACCAGATCCAAACGACCAATGTGACAGTCCTTCTGTCCAGTCGAGAGCTGAGGATTTCGAGGCCTTCTTCCTTCAGTTGACTCATGAATTTATAAGTTTGATGTGACCATGGTATTGTTTTGCTTTGAAGATATTCGATTTTCTGATGAAGCTGTTGTAATTCCGTTGACGCTGTACAGTGTGTACACATTGCATTACGACTTTGCAGTTCAATTTTAGTTGCGCCTAAAAGCAAAAACCACTGTTTTTGAAAAGAATTTCAACCAAGCTTAGACAATAGACATACATAGGTTTCGATAACTTCAGTGAAGATAAAAATATTTTTTGGATGAACACACGTTCATGATGAGGGGATAAAGGTAGGAGAGAGAGACTGATAAAAGCTCTGAGGTTTGCGGACGATCAGGCAATGTTGGCAGGCACTTAAGAAGGATTACAAAGAATGATGGATCGATTGAACATGATATCGACAGAATACGACATGAAAATAAACATCAAAAAGACAAAGGCTATGAGGATAAGCAAAGGAGGAAAGAAAGCAATTCTTAAGATCACATTAACCCTCAAATGACCAACTGGGGTCCCCGGGGACCCCAGCACTGTTTCGGCTCGTGCTACTTTTTTGCTAATCAATATTTTTTAACGACGTTTTATGAATTTGTCACTTGGACATCGCTCATTATTTAGGCTACATCTAATAAAATCCGGTTTAACTTTTGCGGTTATTTTTTAAATATAACATATCTGGTGGGGTCCCGCGGGACCCCAGCCGTAGAACGATTTTTCCTATGGAACCGAACGCTATTTTATGAAAAGATATTATGACAGCGAGAATTTATCCAGTACGATTTAGTGCAAAAGAAGCAATACATACAATTCTGGAATATAGAGTGGCGTTGGAAAACGCTATAGCACGAATAATGACCATGTCCAGGACACGATTTCGTGCATCCTGAAGTATCGGCGCATGAGATTTTGCAGCAAGGCAATTGAGTAGAAAAGTTGCTGCTTTCCGTTACCTAAGAAAAATGTTTTTTTGCTCAGACTCAGTATATCATTGCCAAGAAATTTCTTCATGGTAAGCTTACAAGTCTGTGGGTGGATGAGCTTACTGTGGCAGGTGTAGCTTCAGGCAGCACATAAAGTTCAAACCTGCAAACTATGGTATCAAGATATGATGTGCTGCGATGCTGTCACTTCTTAACCATTGACATATACCCGGGCAGTGACAGAGGGAACAGCTTGAGACAAGTCAAGAGTTGTGAAACAGCTGGTATCACCAGTCACCATGGTGACACAGTGGCAGAAACGTTGTACCAGATAAAACATTTCATATAGGGAATGAAGGCCAGGCATGGGGCGCCAGGAAATGAGCTCTTTGTCTGCATTTCATGACCAACCTACTCTTGTAGGTTATCATTTATTCCTAAACCAGGCACAGCTGTGGGAAACTTGGGAAACTTGGGAAACTTGGAAAACTTGGGAAACTTGGGGAACTTGGGAAACTTGGGAAACTTGGGAAACTTTGGAAAATTTGGAAACTTTGGAAACTTTGGAAACTTGGGAAACTTGGGAAACTTGGGAAACATGGGAAACTTGAGAAACTTGGGAAACTTGGGAAACTTGGGAATCTTGGAAAACTTCGGGAAATTTGGGAAACTTGGGAAACTTGGAAAACTTGGGAAACTTGGGAAACTTGGGAAACTTGCGAAACTTTGGAAACTTTGGAAACTTGGGAAACTTGCGAAACCTGGGAAACTTGGGAAACTTGGGAAACTTTGGAAACCAGGTCAACTTGGAAAATTTGAGCATTTTGGGAAACTTGGGAAAATTGGGAAACTTGGGAAACTTTAGAAACTGGGGAAACTTGGGAAACTTTGGAAACTTGAGAAAATTGGGAAACTTTGGAAACTTTGGAAACTTTGGAAACTTGGGAAACTTTGGAAACTTTGGAAACTTGGGAAACATGGGAAACTTTGGAAACTTTGGAAACTTGGGAAACTTTGGAAACTTGGGAAACTTTGGAAACTTTGGAAACTTGGGAAACTTCGGAAACTTGGGAAACATGGGAAATTTGGGAAACTTTGGAAACTTGGGAAACTTTGGAAACTTGGGAAACTTGGGAAACTTGGGAAACTTGGGATACTTGGGAAACTTGGGACACTTGGGAAACTTGGGAAACTTTGGAAACTTGGGAAACTTGGGAAACTTGGGAAACTTGGGAAACTTGGGAAACTTGAGATACATGGAAAACTTTGGAAACTTGGGAAACTTTGGAAACTTTGGAAACTTGGGAAACATGGGAAACTTTGGAAACTTTGGAAACTTGGGAAACTTTGGAAACTTGGGAAACTTGGAAAAAATTTGGAAACTTGGGAAACTTGGGAAACTTGGAAACTTTGGAAACTTGGGAAACTTGGGAAACTTAGGAAACTTGGAAAACTTCGGAAACTTGGGAAACTTGGGAAACTTTGGAAACTTTGGGAAACTTTGGAAACACTTTGGAAACTTTGGAAACTTGGGAAACTTGGGAAACTCGGGAAACTAGGGAAACTTGGTAACTTGGGAAACTTGGGAAACTTGGGAAACTTTGGAAACATTGGAAACTTTGGAAACTTCGGAAACTTGGGAAACATGGGAAATTTGGGAAACTTTGGAAACTTGGGAAACTTTGGAAACTTGGGAAACTTGGAAAACTTGGGATACTTGGGAAACTTGGGAAACTTGGGACACTTGGGAAACTTGGAAAACTTTGGAAACTTGGGAAACTTGGGAAACTTGGGAGACTTGGGAAACTTGAGATACTTGGGAAACTTGGGTAACTTGGAAAACTTGGAAAAAATTGGGAAATTTTGGAAACTTGGGAAACTTGGGTAACTTTGGAAACTTTGGAAACTTGCGAAACTTTGGAAACTTTGGAAACTTGGGAAACTTGGGAAACTTGGGAGACTTGGGAAACTTGCGAAAAATTTGGAAATTTTGGAAACTTGGGAAACTTGGGAAACTTTGGAAACTTTGGAAACTTGCGAAACTTGCGAAACTTTGGAAACTTTGGAAACTTTGGAAACTTTGGAAACTTGGGAAACTTGAGATACTTGGGAAACTTGGGTAACTTGGGAAACCTGGGAAAAATTTGGAAACTTTGGAAACTTGGGAAACTTGGGAAACTTTGGAAACTTTGGAAACTTTGGAAACTTGCGAAACTTTGGAAACTTTGGAAACTTGGGAAACTTGGGAAACTTGGGAAATTTGGGAGACTTGGGAAAATTTGGAAATTTGGAAACACTTTGGAAACTTTGAAAACTTTGGAAACTTGGAAAACTTGGGACACTTGGGAAACTTGGGAAACTTGGGAAACTTTGGAAACTTTGGAAACTTTGGAAATTTTGGAAACTTGGGAAACTTGGGAAACTTTGGAAACTTTGGAAGCTAGGGAAACATGGGAAACCTGGGAAACTTGGGAAACTTGGGAAATTTTGGAAACTTGTGAAACTTGGGACACTTGGGAATCTTGGGATTCAGTGTCCGTGCAGTAGTCGGGAGCGCTTCTGAGTAGTTATTATTATGGGCGCTATAACAAGTACACATTAAAAAAAACAATAAACTGCCATAACTTGAACTATAGCAACATAAAATGAAGTTTCAACAAGCGAATAAAGCACTGAACGTGTTATCGACTATTGGGGTCCCACGGGACCCCAGTTGGTCATATTAAGGAGTAAAATATGTTGGTCGCATGAGGGTTAAACGGAGAAGAAATAGAGAACGTGGAGAAATTGTTACCTAGGAAGTATGGTCACAGATGATGCAAGATGCCATGTAGAAATAAAAGACGAATAGCCATGGGAAAAGATGCATTCAACAAAAGAGGGGAACTCCTCAGAGGAAAACTAAATATGAATCTAAAGAAGAGAATGGTCAAGACGCTGGTGTGGCGTGTGGTACTGTATGGGTCAGAAACATGGACAATGAGAAAGGATGATATAAAAAGATTGGAGGCTTTCGAAATGTGGATTTGGCGAAGAATGAAGCGTGTCAGCTGGATGGAACACAAGACAAACGAAGAAATACTGCAGATGGTGGGAGAGGAAAGATCAATGCTGGAGACAATACTGAGGCGACAGAGAAAATGGATTGGCCACATCATGAGGAGTGACACTATAGTACGAGATATCATCGAAGGAAGAATGGAGGGGAAAAAGACAAGAGGAAGACCAAGAACAATGCTACTGGATTGGATGATGACAAAGGACGGTTACAGAAGGCTAAAGATGGATGCACAGAACAGATATGCGTGGCGTCATTGGACATATGAACCTGCCTGACGGCAGAGAACCAAAGAAGAAGAAGACACGTTACAAAAACGAAATTTCGTTGAATAATTTGATCAGGAAGTGAAACTGGACGTTTTCATAACGAACTAGTAACATGCTTTTCAAATAAAATTAATGTCATTATTGCTCAAGTAAGCTATTCATAACGGCCAATTTATGAATTAGACTAGTGTTAAAAAGCAAATATACGAATAGATCTATTTCGACGATGAACGAAAATACGTTGTGATAAAGATGGAAGGGAAGCAAAAAATAAGAGTCATTGAATTAAATAAATGCACAAACCCTAGTTGTGCAGCATGATTAAGATTTTAAACAACTTAGATAGGCTAATAATTGTTTTTAGTCTAGGCTTTAGATCTGAAAAATTACACTGCTAGAAGCAAATCATGTAACAATATTATTTGCTAACCGGTGTTTTTAGACTAATTTGGCCCTCCTGAAAACGAAAATCGTGGTTAGCAAGCTGAATTTTTCGCGGCTCCATGGGAAAACAAGATGTCGGACAAAATGGCTGTCTATTGCTTCAAATGACTAAAAGTAATGTATTGTATGTGATAGAAACACGGTTTTAGACTCTAAATTAAGACTATATGGTTCAAGACATGCAATGGAATCAAAGACATAATGTATATGTAGCACTGCACTAAAAACCAAAATGGCGAACACAATGGCCGGCCAGAATCTTAAAATGGTTATGGGTGAAGTCATGTAGGCTATGCAACAAAGCAACGTCGGTGTAACAAAGTGTCAAAATTGTCAAATACCGGTAAATTTCCGTCGGAATTTAGGCTAAGCTTTCCTAAAAGTGAAAGAGCCCTGTTAATACCTTTTCGTATGACGCTTTTCAAATGATTTCAAACTTGTACTGAAGTTTCGAGAGTTGATTATACAAAGGCTTGTATATTTGGAATAGGGCTTAATAATTATTAGGCTAATCTTAAAAATATTTCAAGGCATCGGAATTATTGTGATGTTATTTTGTATAAATGAATTATCTATTATCACCACCATTATAGTTTTAGTATTATAATAAAGCCTTTATTATTATCACTATTGTTACTACTGTTATCATTCTAAACATCAGCAGCAACAACAGCGCGACATTAATGGTGAATGTAATAATAAAAATAATTATAAAAATCATAATAATTATGGTAATAAAACAATTATATACTTGAGGACACTCTTAGTGGCATATGGAACGGCTGGCTACGTTTAGTCCAATCCTGTTACGTTAAAGGCCCCAAGTATAACAATTATTATTATTAGCCTATATTTATTGTTATTATTATTATCATCATCATCATCATCATCATCATCATCATCATCATCATCATCATCACCACCACCACCACCACCACCACCACCACCATCATCATCATCATCATCATCATCATCATCATCATCATCATCATCATCATCATTTTTATTATTTTAAAGTCTATTTATAATGTTAATTATAGGCATTTATAAAGTTTATACTTTGCACCTCCTCCGTTTTCCATGATCTTTGTCACTGTCTTCTGGTTGGTTTGTCGAAGACATTTGACGAACTTTGAAAACCCTGCTTCGTCGAAAGATTCCACGACGTACAAAAGTTCTGCGTTCTTATCTTGTGTTGAAATCTGTCGTTGGATGAAGTGACTTTGTTCCTGTGTTATGCAGTTGTGAGATAACATCGAATCGATTAATTCATCATTTGGTTGAATATTTTCTAAGAGATAATTTCTGTTGTTTCTAATTATCGAAGATATTTTCCTGGTTTTTCCATAGAAATCTAAAAGACATTCAAACCATCCTTAGGACCTACCTTTGAATGGCATCACATCTCTGTTAGCCTACATCAGAAAATTTCAATCAGTAGCCTAGCGAAATATTTGTCCGAACTCTGAAGTGAATAGAAGTCTACATGTATGGTGTGAGAAGAAAAGACAGAATAAAAATAAATTAAAAACAAAGCGATGAAATTAAATTTGATTCAACTCTTCATAAAAGAGGACATTCACGCCAAACTGTCTAGAGCACAAAATAAATACAAATAGGCCTACCATTATAGATCTCCCGTCAATTTTCCACGCACTGTAACTCAAAGAACGCTAGGGCCTAATGTTGTATAGGCTAAGCAGAAATCCGTAGTTTCATTTAAAAATTATTCCTGAATATTCGTTTCTGCCTCGGTGACCCAATGTTATTCCGTTTGATACATCGAATACCACGCAACCTGCATTAGCAATCTATGACATGCTAGACCTATATGTATATATAATGTATGAAAGTTGGAACCAGTGATATTTCAGTTCTAAAATTAATTCCCAATTTCAGTTCAAATTCAGTTCTCAGACTCTAATTTCAGTTCTAATTCTATTTCTATTCTGAAAATAATTCATATTTCAGTTCTAATTCAAGTTCTGAAATAATTTCAGTTCTAATTCAAGTTCTGAAATAATTTCAGTTCTAATTCAAGTTCTGAAATAATTTCAGTTCTAGTTGAAGTTCTGAAACAATTTTAGTTGCATGGGCCTAATACAAGTTCTAAAAAAATGTCAGTTCAGGAATAGATAAACAATCTTCGACTGGTAAACACAATATCCCCCCCCCCATCCTCATTTGTCCAATCTACAAACATCTAGGTAGGTTAGATCCTTACTGTATATATAGAAGTCTAGGTATTATGACTCATCCTATCAGTATAATTATTATTTCCAAGTGAATTGAGGTGTCAAAATGTCAAGCCCGATTTCAACCCTATGCCTACCGCTGATGCTTGATATGTGTCTATAGGCTCATGTTCAAATATCCTCTCCCCCTACTATAACCTCATACAGGCTGTACATCAAATGCACCCAAGAACCTTGAAATGCACCTGTAATTAACTTCCTTGGCCTGTGTTCAACGGTGCCCAGTCATCCGTCACATTAACCCATTAGTGCCTAGCGTCCCCAAAACGGGGACACCTCTTTGGGAAGAGATATTTTTAATATCAAGCAATACTCAGTGTTGCCAGCCATTGGGACCGACAGTGTACTAAATTATCTTTCAAATAAGATATAATAAGGCAGATTTTGTTTTGTTTTGCATATGCCAGATAGATTTTTATTTCGATTTTCCAATTTTTTTAATTTTTTAAAAGTTTTCAATATAAATTTATATTATCGGGCAAAAACCTGCTGCAATCGAAAATGTGCATATATACCCATGTGTTTTGTCCAGGTAGCTACCTGTATAAATTTTGCAACATTGATTCATCTTTGGTTAATATTTTTACTATGCTCGTAAAGACCGTCCCGTTTTGGGGACGCAAGGCACAAGTGCCCACGTGAACTTTTCCAGGCTGGGATTGATCAACTGTGAAGGTTTCATATTTATTTTAACTATTTAATCTTGAAAATAAGCATACCTGTTGCTAAATAAGTCAAGTTGCACATATAAAACTCATTGTTTGCTATAAATTATTATGAAAAATTTCAAATAATCAAGAAAAACTGTCAAATTTATGAAGTTTTCACCGTTTTTGCCTTGCTTTTAGACAGCAGCAACCCCAGCGGCACTGTGTTCTACTAGACTGGAAGAATTGATTTGTTTGTATGTTTGTATTGTATGCGTACCTGTTTTAGCGTCCCTTCAAGCTCACTACTCAGAGGCGCTCCCGACTACAGCGCGGACACTACAACGGAGTTTCACGCCGAAGCGCTTAGCAATTGCGAGTGAAGGACTTTGCCAAGGTCCTTACTTGGCGACTGGAGATGGGTTAGAACCTGCAACCCTCCAGCTTGCATTGCGACACGGTATCCGGACATTACCCACGGCCCATTACTCCCTGCCATTACCACCCTGCCATTACCTCCCGACCATTACCACCCGCAGGACATTACCCCCAGCCATTACATCCCGTCTGTTTACATTTAGGCCCAGTGTATGTATGTATGTATGTATTATTTGTTTGTATGTGCACTTGTTATAGCGCCCCTTCAAGCTTTCACTACTCAGAGGCGCTCCCGAATGCAGAGCGGACACTGCATCGGAGTTTTACGCCGAAGCGCTGAGCAATTGCGAGTGAGGGACTTGCCCAAGGTCCTTACGCGGGGAGGTGGATTCGAACCTCGAACCTTCCGGCTCCAAGGCAACAACGCCACCACTACACCACCGCGCCCCACGTATGTATGTATGTAAGTATGAGGGGCGCGGCGGTGTAGTGGTGGCGTCGTTGCCTTGAAGCCGGAAGGTTCGAATACATCTAGCCGCTTCAGGACCTTGGGCAAGTCCTTCACTCACAATTGCTCAGCGCTTCGGCGTGAAACTCCGATGCAGTGTCCGCTCTGCATTCGGGAGCGCCTCTGAGTGGAGAAAGCTTGAAGGGGCGCTATAACAAGTGCACATACAAACAAATAATACATACATACACACATACATACATACATACATACATACATACATACATACATACATACATACATACATACATACATACATACATACATACATACATACATACATACATACATACATACATACATACATACATACATACATACATACATACATACATACATACATACATACATACACTGGACCTAAATGTAAACAGACGGGATGTAATGGCGGAGGTAATGTCCTACGGGTGGTAATGGTCGGGAGGTAATGGCAGGGTGGTAATGGCAGGGAGTAATGGGCCGTGGGTAATGTCCGGATACCGTGTCGCAATGCAGGCTGGGGGGTTGCAGGTTCGAACCCACCTCCTGTCGCCAAGTAAGGACCTTGGCAAAGTCCTTCACTTGCAATTGCTAAGCGCTTCGGCGTGAAACTCCGTTGCAGTGTCCGCGCTGTAGTCGGGAGCGCCTCTGAGTAGTGAGCTTGGAGGGACGCTATAACAAGTACGCATACAATACAAACATACAAACAATTCACTTCTTCCAGTCTAGTAGAATACAGTGTCGCTGGGGTTGCTGCTGTCTAAAAGCAAGGCAAAAACGGTGAAAACTTCATAAATTTGACAGTTTTTCTTGATTATTTGAAATTTTTCATAATAATTTATAGCAAACAATGAGTTTTATATGTGCAACTTGACTTATTTAGCAACAGGTATGCTTATTTTCATGATTAAATAGTTAAAATATGTATGAAACCTTCACAGTTGATCAATGCCAGCCTGGAAAAGTTCACGTGGGCACTTGTGCCTAGCGTCCCCAAAACGGGGACGGTAAGAAAAAATTGCTAATAAATAGAAAAAACAACTTTTAGGCTGAATGGTGTTTTACACTGATTTTCATTAGGTATAAATTAAAATATTTTCACACTTTCATGAAGAAAAAAAAAGTCAGGCACTAATGGATTAAACAAAGTCAGGTTATTTCACTAGTGTTCCTGTGTCTTACACCTGTACCAGGGCCCCTTTGTTTGAATGATTAAGAAAGCAAACGAAATATCTTAGTTGTGGCAATATGCCCGGGGGTAGGGGGAATTATATCCACTTATCTTAAGGGTTCTAAGAAATGGATTGCCTGACTTTATACAGACTTGCACAGACAATGAATCACAAAAATCATCACAGAGTAATAATTTTCGTTCTAAAATAATTCCTATTTCTATTCATATTTCAGTTCTCTGAGGCGTATTTCAGTTCTATTTCTATTCTCGTTCTCAAAATAATTCCTAATTTTCGTTCTTATTCTCGTTAACGGAATTGCATAATTTTACTTCTAATTTCTATTTCCGTTAATGAAAATATCACTGTATGGAACACAAACTTCCGGATGTTCACGAAATTTTGGCTGACATAACCTATTCATATTATAATTTTATGATACTTTTTGTTTTCCTGCAAGGAGCAGAGACCTGAATACGTATTGTTGAAGTTTGGGGAGGTTATTCTAACCTAGCGACCTTAGCCTACGACCTGAGGGGCGGGGCCTAGCGACCTTAGCCTACGACCGGAGGGGCGTGGCCTAACGACTTTAGGCTAGCGACCTTAGCCTACGACCGGGGGGCGGGGCCTGACGACCTTAGCCTAGCGACCTCAGGAGGCGTGGCTTAACGACCCCGGCCTGCCGACCTTAGCCTACGACCTGGGGGCGTGGCCTGACGACCTTAGCCTAGCGACCTTAGCCTACGACCGGAGGGGCGTGGCCTGACGACCTTAGCCTAGCGACCTTAGCCTACGACCTGGGAGCGTGGCCTGACGACCTTAGCCTAGCGACCTTAGCCTACGACCGGATGGGCGTGGCCTGACGACCTTAGCCTAGCGACCTTAGCCTACGACCTGGGGGCGTGGCCTGACGACCTTAGCCTAGCGACCTTAGCCTACGACCGGAGGGGCGTGGCCTGACGACCTTAGCCTACGACCTGAGGGCGTGGCCTGACGACCTTAGCCTACGCTGGAGGGTATAAAAAGGGTCGCTGCCCAACGGAGTTGTCCTTGGGTTGTTGTTGTTGTTAATGGGACGGATTCATCCCCGGACGGTTCATCCAGTGGACGGCTCATCCAGTGGACGGTTCATCCCAGGACGGTTCATCCAGTGGACGGTTCATCTCCGGACGGTTCATCCCCGGACGGTTCATCCCCGGAAATAGAGAGAATAATATGATACATTAGTCGAACAGGAAGTAGGTCCCGAAAAAATTTGTACCATGAAAATGGTATTTTATCCCGGGCTTATCCCCCCTAGAAAGCACTAACCCCCACCCCAGGAACGGAAACCAAACTCCAATTTTGGACTGTCCAAGTGTGCCGTTATATGAAAGCTATTTTATTGCAAGTAGTTTTGACTTTTTATATCTATTACAGTGGAAATTTTATAGGATTAAATTGCTTAAATTTCCGTCCATTGGGATGAAACGTCCTGGGATGAAACGTCCAGGGATGAAACGTCCATTGGGATGAAACGTCCGGGGATGAAACGGCCTGGGATGAACCGTCCACTGGATGAACCGTCCTGGGATGAACCGTCCACTGGATGAACCGTCCACTGGATGAACCGTCCGGGGATGAACCGTCCGGGGATGAAACGTCCACTGGATGAATCGTCCGAGATGAACCGTCCGGGGATGAATCGTCCGAGGATGAAACGTCCGGATACCGCAGATAAAGCCGAGATATATCTAGACAGAATATAGAGCGACGCGCAGAGTGGACGGAGAGACGAATACGCCAAGAGGAGACGAACGATATAACGAACGCGTTGGACCGCGTGGTTGCCGACCAACGATCTGGTTTGACCTGCGCTGGCGGCTGGTGCTGCGGGGACAGATACGACGGTATGTCCTGCCCTTCGACGACGATCCACGGCTGGTGCTGCGGGGACAGATACGACGGTCTGTCCTGCCCTTCGACGACGATCCACGGTTGGTGCTGCAGGGACAGATACGACGGTCTGTCCTGCCCTTCGACGACGGTCAACGGCTGGTGCTGCAGGGACAGATACGACGGTCTGTCCTGCCCTTCGACGACGAGCCACGGTTGGTGCTGCAGGGACATATACGACGGTCTGTCCTGCCCTTCGACGACGGTCAACGGCTGGTGCTGCAGGGACGGATACGACGGTCCGTCCTGCCCTTCGACGACGATCCACGGCTGGTTCTGCAAGGACCACTGTTGTTGCTGAACTAATACGCTCAAGCCTAGACGGCTAGTCTTCAATCTACAGTTGAAGCCTTATCCAGCGGACGATTCTACGATACCCGAACAACTGGGGCTGGTACTCGGATCCTGGTGAACTTTCGCCCAGCCCTAGTCCGTTACAGTATCAAGGAACTGGAGAGAAAGCTGGATGCCCAAGATCGCTGGACTCTGAACATGATAGACTACCGTGCTTTTCTGATATTGCATGCACAGAATGACTCGGTTCCAATCGCACCACGCTTTTACACTATGGGTCCACTTGTCTGGAATGTGTTTCCACAGGATCTAGAATGCGTCGACATTATTGGGAAAGCGAACACCTATACCGCTACAGGATGAGCGTAGTAAGACTACAGGAAAAATTACTTCCGGTCATTCGAGAAGCCAGTAACCATCCTCTTCACGACAAATTTTGCATCCACGTAGCCTGAATCAGAAGGGGTGCAGCTATTGCGAGGTAAGCTTACCTAAAAATAATGAACCGTTGATAGCTAACTAGGCCTATAATATCCTAATTATGGAGGACGATAATGACTCTCTGAAAGTTTTAAGATTATTTTTCTTTCAAATGCTCTGTGCAAGTCTTGATATCGACGGATCTAAGTTGTACGACTATTACATTTCTTGAAAGGAACCTTACCTTTCAAGAAACAAAAGATTGCCTTCTTGAACCGTTTTCTGGTGATTCTTCGATAGAAGGAAACGTCAACTGACAAGAGCGATCGCATAACTTCTTCGTCTCTGTATTTTTTCGGCGAATTCAAAATCCAATGCAGATAAGACTTTTGCAAAATCATGTCTAAGATCTCGAATGGAAGATTATGCAACTGCAATGAAAAAATATGCAACATTAACAATGGAAGACGATATTAATGCCTTCACAAATTTCTAAAGCGTCTCTTCCAGAGGACTTCTCGGAAGCGCTCCTGACTCTAGCACTGCAAAATGTCAGTTTTGAGGCAAATAAAAAATGCATCAGTAAGATCCACAGGATGCAAAAGAAGTAGATCCTGTGGAAGTCCATTACAGACAATTGCACCCACAGCGTAAAAGTATCGATTCTGCACATTTGCAGTTCGTGCGATTGGATCCAAGAGCACACATCTGCACAAAACTTAGAGGCGGTGTCATAATGTCCTTGGATAATCGTGGCTCAACAGAGTTAATGGTGCTCTTACTGAGGTATTTTCGCAGGTAGTCTGGGCTGACATTGCAGAACAAGAGCAGCAAGCCTATACTCACTGCGCTGCGTAGGAAACCGTCGTAATGTCTTTAGCATATAACTTGAGACATGACCAAATTTACATGTAGAAACGTTCCCAATTAGACGGACTTATGAGCGCAAGACTCGGTTTTTCACTAGTTAATTCAGAATAATTGAATGTATACTAACGCTCTTTACATATTGCTACGATTACATACAATAGGTATAAGTATCCCAAAATGCCACAACTGGAAGAGATAATTTAGGCAACATACAAATATTATATCATCAGCTAAACGTCACTTAATTAATTTCTTTTTGCTCCTGACTTGACTTCCTCTCCAACAGAGTCCATCTGGAGACTTGGTGACCATTGCAGGGCCTTGCTCCTGTACGTGCAACTGGCTTAAAGGTCATTCTGATCGCTCAACCATTCTGCCATAATTCCGTCGCTCATGTACAGAGCGTGATGGTGTAGTGGTGGGTTCGGTGCATTGAAGCTGAAGGGTTCCAGGCTCGAATCGACCTCGACCTCGTAAGACCGTGAGCAAGTCTGTCACTCGCAATTATTCCTTTTCAGGGTGAAACTCCGATGCACAGTCCGCGCTGTAGTCGGGAGCGCCTCTGAGTAGAGAGCTTGAATGGGCTCTACAGAAAATACGATAAGTAAATAAAAATAAATAAAATAAAAATGCATCAGTCAAGTTGGTCGTGTTATTGAACGCGTTGCTCCCATATCTTGCTTCATATAGATCTATTGCACAGTCTTACCGCAGTATTGTCTTCTAGACGGAATCGCATTCCGTTCAATTTCTCCATTCCGCAGTCTTGTGTATTCTTCTTTAAAATTAAAATATTGAAAAAAATATTTAAATGTTTTAGCGTAAGATGACATTGCGTTCGTTGCAATGTAGGCCTAGTACATGTCCTACCATTAAACAGGTCTGATTGAAAAAATTGCTGAACAGGCTAAATAATTTGATAATGATAATTGTGGGGCGCGGTGGTATAGTGGTGGCGTCGCTGCCTTGGAGCCGGAAGGTTCGAGGTTCGAATCCACCCTCAAGCCACTGCGTAGGGACCTTGAGCAAGTCCTTCACTCACAATTGCTCAGCGCTTCGGCGTGAAACTCCGATGCAGTGTCCGCTCTGCATCGGGAGCGCCTCTGAGCAGACAGAGCTTGAAGGGGCGCTATAACAAGTGCACATACAAATAAACAAATCGGTTTTCTAATTTTTTACATAATTATATATCATTTTAAATGTCGATCAGACTAAAGCTAACGGACTTTTGAGCATTTGACTGATATCAACATTAAACAGTGTTTCAATACAAACCTGATTAATAAACTAAATAGACAAATTCATTGTGCCTAAGCCAAACGCTATTGGACATTACTGTCTGTAATAACAGGTAAAAAAGTACGCATTCAACCACTTATCTTAACTTATCTTAACATGTCTTATCTTATCTTACTAATATTCTATCTTATCTGAATTCTACATTCAACCACGCTAACATTTGGTATTATCGACGTAACCAGAGACAGAAGAAGGCAAATTAAATAGCAAAACAGTCAGTTAATCAATCTTGATAAGTGATTTGACCGAGAGACAGTCTACATTCAGTAAACAGTAGGCTATAGTGTAGTCTATTGCAATCCGTGGCCTATAATAGTTAGCAATTCTCTTTGGCCTCTGACTGTCAACCTGCTATTATACATGACATCTCTAGGCTATGTCTATTCTCGAACTGCAATTTGCATAGCCATTGACAATAGGATAACTTAAACAAATTGGCGTAGGCTATAATTATAATCGCCATCACATTGATATAGGCCATGTGGGATGGGTGGGATGGGAAAGTTAGGAGCGTCCACTCACGGGCAGAGACTTTGTGGGCAGAGGGCAGTCGCCCCCAATGTATGGTTGGGGGGCGGCAGATCTGCTTATACCCAATATTTCAGGAATTATCTACATAAATAAAAATGTAACCGCGTTTGGCACGGCTTCAAAGATCTCCAAACTTTCTTCATTGATTGCTTTCGAAACTTCACCAAAACGTTTAGTTCCAACACGGCCGGGTTTGCAGAATGATTTTTGGGAAAAAGCGCAATGTTTTAAACAAAAAAGCAACTTTGCAAATTCTACCGTTTTCAACACATAGCCTACGCCTGTCGATAAGCCTTGCCTTGAAATTCGGGCGCGCTTCAAACGGTTGTTCAAATGTGTTCCGTTTATGTAGCGCATTTCAACACATCTCATTTCGGCCTTCTTGCTGAAGAGTTTTATGGCGCTATCCGCGTCGCTATCGGAGAGGGAACAGTGTGAGGGAGGAAAGGAGCGGAGAGAGTGGGACGAACAGGGAAGGGGAGCTTAAAATGCTATAATTGTGGTATCCAAATTCAAGCACATTCATCCCCAAACCCTCCTCTGCTTGGTTTTTTGCGCCTTGGAGGTCGCCCTTCACTTCTCCCTCCCACAACCAAGTACACTTCTTCTTATTACACTTTAGACACTGGGCCTATGTAGGCCTAGCCTTATGTTGACGTTAGAGAATTGCGTAGAAACCACAAAAACCCCTTCATGCAGACAAACTTATTCACCAGCGCTATACGAAATCAATTAAGTCCGTTATGGATAAAGTGCTCTAGGCCTACGTCCTGTGTCAAGTTAAATCCGGTGATGTCAAACATGGGAGACAACACGGTGCAACGGTGGTAGGTTTAATCAGTAGGCTAACGACGGTGGTGGCGCGGTAGTGCGTTGGTTAAATCTGGATAGCCTAGCATTGATTAAAGAGTGCGGTTTTGGTTTTCAACTTTTCAGTCGGTGGAAATTAGGTCTAGGCCTGTATAGCAGAGGATGTGTAGGCCTAAGTGGAAGAGATGTTAGCCTAGTTAGATTAAGAACGATAAGGCAAACTCTTAGCAGTCCGTTTAAAAGAATAACAATAATGCTTCTCTCCACTGAGTAGGCTACTGACCTCTGTTGTAATTTGAAGAAGATCGCAAATCAGGACGTTTGCTATTATTTTCGCTTTTGTTTTGACAGTATTTTCCTGCAGTGGCGTCCATATAGCGATCGTTTGTCGAAATGTGTTCAAGTTGAGCCTTCTATAGTTTTATTCGACAGTTTCTGCTTTACTGAAAGATTCTCTTATGATAAAAACGTTGACGTCTTAAGAACATTTAACATTATGGTCACTTGTTTTACAAGAGGCATACATAATATTATAGGCTATGGGAAATATAAATAGTAGGCCTCAGTGTTGCCACTGAGGTTTCAGAAATAAACCCGAATTTCCCTCAGAAAAAAACCTAGAAAAACCCAGACTATTTATATATTATAAGCTATTTTAGACCCCTTTGTTCAAATTAAGTTGGTTTTTCACTTGTTCGTATGATGGACGGTTAACAAAATGTTTGTCAAAAGAGTCGAATAAAATTTGATTACACTTTTAAAATATCATTTGTTAAAGTTGTCAGAGACTGACACTAAGCTGAATCGACATATTCGTGTGCGCATGCGCAGCGGGTCGTGCCTAGGCCTCGTAATCGTAAGCTCAAAATTTCTAAAGCGCCTACCAGAATTGTAAACACAACACACATAGCATAAGTTTAGCCTACATAGTTTTAAAGTTGTCACAGGTTTCCAGCCAAATTTTCTTAATAGGTCTACATCAATCAACAATCCAACGTTTTAACCACATAGGTCCTAGAACATGAGATTCTATACAGGTCTATACAACTAGAGAATTGACCTGACCTACAGTCAGTACAGTGTAGGGGCTATAGGCCTATATATATACAAGTTATATAATATGTCAATATGGCTTAACAAGAAGAGAGGAATGACCTTACCTATTTTGAGATGTCAAAATGGTTTCTTACTTTTCTGTGCAGAGCTATATTCTTCAGGTTATAAATTATTTGTGAATTGACAACGTGAGATCTCACCAAAATTGATTGTGGAGTTTAAAATTAAAATTAGTGGGAAAAATTATGTATCACGACCATTTTACATTGAATTTGACTAAATATTCATGTGTTTTTAAGTAGAAATGATCAACTCACCAAAATAAACCCAGACTTGGCCCGAAAAAACCCAGAAACCCAGACGAAGGCCAAACCCCCAGATCTAGTGGAAAAAACCAAGCTGTGGCATCACAGCTAATGCCTACTTCGTGGTTGCGATAATAAGGCAGGATGTAGCGTAAATTGATTGGCGTCTATTTTTAGAAAGGAACCTTTGAGCAACGACCTTATAATATATATATATATATATATATATATATATATATATATATATTTATACTAGAAGGGGTACCCGGCGTTGCCCGGGAAATTTAGGATACGACCCGCTCCGGCCACAACCCAACCACACCACACCCCACCTCCACCCCCACCTCGTACAACCCCACCCCTCCACCCACCCTACCCCCACAACACCACCCCAAGCTCCCACCCCGTCCACCCGCCTCCACCCTACCCCTCCACCCCACCTCCACCCCACCTCAAGTCCCACCCCCACGCCGTACACCCCACCCCTCAACCCGGCAACAGCCCAACCACACCACACACCCCACCTCCTCCCCCACCTCCACGCCCCAAAGCTCCACCCCACCCCATACACCTCAACCCGCCACACCCCACCCCTCCGCCACACCTCCACCCCGCCTTCACCACACCTTCACCCCAAACTCCCACCCTGTCCACCCACGCAGTTCACCCGCCCCACCCTACCCCCTCCACGCTCCACACCGCCACCCCACCTCCACCCCCAAAGCCACATCCCGTACACCCCACTCCCTCCACCCGCCCCCACCTCTCCATTCGCCTCCATCCCACCCCTCCACCCCACCTCTCACCACACCCCCACCTCCACCTCCACACCAAACCCCCACCCCGTTCAACCGCCCCACCCTATCTCCTCCACCCCACCCTCACACTACCCTCCATCCCGCCCCACCCCAATCCCGCCCATCCCAACCCACCCCTCCACCAACCCCACCCCATCTTCGCCCCCAACCCACCCCCCTTCAACCTCCAACGGTACACCCGGTGAAATTTAATTTTTTGGAGAGAAAAAAATTTCTCCTACCCCCACCCCCACCCCCAAACCCACCCACCCGACCGACAACACCCCACCACACTCCGACCTAAGCACCTGTACACCACTCGTGAAATTTGGGTTTTCGTGAACTCCTTTCGCCAATTATATAATGACCACGCAAGCGTTTTAAAAGGTGTTTAATAAACTGCCGTCTTCGCCTCCCCCATCGCGACCCCAGTGGTGGGGGAGATTCGCCAACCACCCAACTGGGTGGTTTCGATGGCCCTCTGTCTAGGTGCAAAGTTTGAAATCAATACCTGAAGTTTATGGAAAAAATTTGGGGGGGTTTCGCCCCCCATTTTTGCCTCCATAGTGGGGAGATTCGAAAACCCCCCAACTTTGCGTCTCATGCCCAGACGGACACATTAGTGAAGATTTGGAGTGAAAAGCTCGAAAACTGTGGAAATGCATTCCGGTCAAACAGACAGACACACACACACACACACATAGTTTCTTCTTTATTATTATAGATAACTAGACGGAGTTTCCTGTGTTAAGCTGCCCAGTGACGTTGAAGCAGCGCAGAAAGAGCAGGAATAAGAATATAAGCGTGCGGTATTAACTGCAGAGCTAGTGTGTATAATAAACAAGCACACATCGTTGCCGAAAAATCTTCGATTCATCCTATAAACTGCCGAGTCACTGTCATACCTGCTTATGTCGAATCTGTGAGTAAATATGCGGCAAACTGTGGAGGTGAACTAACCGACAAGTACCAATGTCTGTTTATAAAATTAGCCTAGGCCTACAGATTCGACATAAGCAGGTATGACTATATTTACTCACGTCACTGGAAGCTGGATGAAAGTTTTTACAAGTGAAAAGGAGATTGTATACTAATCGACTTAAGGCTGTAATAAAGAGTAAAGGAAACATATCCAGGCACAAGCAGCACTACTGCTGCAGTGCTGCTAAGATCATGCTTCGGTGCAGCAAAAATGACCTACATGCTGTGAACCTCTCCGTGCTGGAATCACCGGTTACTCGATGAAATGGACCATCAAACGAAGACAGGACTGGAGAAGATACTGAACAACGAACTGAGCGACATGCAGTGGCTGCAGGCTTCACTCCTGATCAGAGATGGAGGCCTTGGAATCAGGCGGATTTCGATGCTGGCATCATCAGCCTATTTGGCGTCAGCTGCGTCGACCGCCGGACTCGTGGGTGCCATCCTGGTCGCGGAGGAGTGGAGCGGTGCATACCGGGAGGAGATGATGGAGGCTCGAAAAGACTCACTTCCCGCAGTGATGGAGCCGATCCCAAGAGAGCAAAAGACCTGGGATAGACCTCTGATTGACTGTGACAAGATGAAGATCTGCAACGGATGCAACGATCCACTCAGCCAGGCAAGACTTCGAGCTTTATCAGCTGCACACGCCGGAGATTGGCTCGGGACGATCCCTTTGACGGCACGCGGACTGGGATTGAGCAATGAGGCGGTTAGGGTGGCTGTAGGATTCCGCCTTGGTCTGACCCTTTGTGCATCACATGGGTGCCAGTGTGGCGAGATCGCAGATCCAGGTGGTCATCATGGACTGGTCTGCAAGAGGTCAATGGGAAGGGCAGCGCGACACGCTGCGTTAAATTATATTATCTGGAGAGCAATGTCAAAGGCGGATATTCCAAGTTCAAGGGAACCGTCAGGAGTAGGACTGAGCCGCACCGAAGTTGGACACCAAGGTCATGAACTGTGGTTGCAAAGACAAAGCCAGGAAATTCAGATGCAAGAGAAAAGAGATCAAGCTTGGCAAGCTGCTGCCGTGTGTCCAACCAAATAAAAAAATCTTAGATGGGTTCTAGTAATCAGGAAACATGCTGAAACAGTTTTAAAAGATTAATATGTTTAAACAACAAGTAATTGTCAAAAAGAATCAGTTAAAAACATTCAATTCAATATCACTGAACGCTTCTGATAACATTGGTTAAAAATCCTTTGTTTTAAAGGTAAGTAAATAAATTGAAAGCAATTTAAAAGTTGAAAATGACAGAAAGAATAAATTTTAAGTAGCAAACATCAGTAGAATGCATGCTCATTTTCAGACCTGTATAGATACATTTCATATATACATACAGTGTGCACATGCGTTTGTGTATGTGAAGCAGGATTATTATGTTATGTAACAAGATGCAATATTCAAATATAAAATTAATAAAATCAGAGTCTTCTGTCGTTACAGGAAATTTCATTTTCAACCCAATTACCAAGCATCATGCAAGACATACATAGGCCCTAATATTATAGGCTATGGAAAAATATAAATAGTAGGCCTACTTCGTGGTTGGGATAATATTACAAAAATTTGCAGAGTTGAGGCCACCCTATAAAAACGTTTAAGATTTCATTGCAACAAATATCACCAACAACCTTTAAACAAATAAATTACATTTAAAATGTCTATTAGCATCTAAGTGAAATTTTGCTCACAATATTTGTGGGGCTCGGTGGTGGGTTCGGTGCCAAGGAGCCGGAGGGTTTCAGGTTTGAATCCATCTCAAGTTGTCTCATAGTGACCTTGAGCAAGTCCTTTACTTGCAATTGCTCATGCGCTTCAGCGTGAAACTCCCACGCAGTTGTCGGGATCGCTTCTGAGCTGAGAGCTTGAAGAAGCGCTATAGCAAATGCAAGAAAAAAATTGCTAAATCATAAGTTAGTAAAGCCTGCAGTTGCGGAATGTAAACAGAAGAAGCAAAACCATTTTTCCATGATTACGTTGCTGGACACATGGAGAAAAAGCTTGCTCACCAAGAACAATAATATTCCCGACTTGGAAACATGACCAGACACTGAATAATTTTTAGAAATATGACCAGACACTGAAAATAAGAGAGCCTCATTAAATAATGACAAGTCTGGGGAATAGGAACATAATTTGAAGTATTGTGGCTGACAAGAACTGAAAGTCATTGTGCAACCGAAAGAATAATGGGTGAATATCCCCAACTTCTGGTTCACGACCAACTAACTGGTTCCCTTCGAGCTCCTCAGTGGACTGGAAATAAAGCCTGGGATTGTGGTCCATGCAAATGTATACATATGAAAACACTCAACCTTAGGCCTTACAATGTATCTAAAAAAAACAATATCTGAGTTAGTCGAAATGAAGCTAAATATATACCATATGAAACTGGATTATTACATGGGATAGCAGAGCAAAGCACAGCAAACTGAAGATATTTTCATGCTCACAGGTGTAGCCAATCAATGCAAAGTGCCCAAAACAACCTGTTTCATAAATAAATACGAGAGTGTTCTATGCTGTTACTCTCCTTGTAAGCATATTATGATGGGAGGGCACAATAAAATCGATAATAAAAAAGCAACAATTTCATATAATAATATTGAAAAACTAGCAATCATCACTGTCTTGCCAGCCACAGTTTTTACATACAGTCAAATGTTCCCCGATGATAACACAACGAATCTAATGTTCAAAAGTAACACACGACCGATCAACAAATGCTTCCCAGCTTGAAGATCTTGCCATCCATGAGCAGCAGAAATGCACAGTCCAACATTGGGCAAATGTTCTAGCACGATGTCAAGAGGAAAATCCCTTCACAGTCACTGTACACTGTGTACAGCAGTCTCTTAGATGAAAAGCCAAGTCTTAATGTAGAACAACTTAACGAGATAACATTAAGTGAATTCATTTCCTAACTAACTTCGCTCAATTACCAGGAATCAAAAAGTGTACTACAAGCATCCACAAGAATAATACAGGAATGGAAATTTCAACTGTATTTTGCCATGGCATTAAAACCCATTGATTTCCTTTCTATATCAACTCAATCAACACCAGGAATAAAATTGGCAACCCACGAGTGCCCACAATAGTTGGTCTTGGGATTTTTACCAGGGCATAAACCATGCAGATGTCTGGCCAATCAGAGTGCCAGTTCTGCAGATAGGCATCACACCAGAGCGATGGTATAAGCTGCTGCAAAATATATAATTCTTCAAAGTGGTTCTCTTCATGGGAGCACGCAGGTTGGCTGCTTGCCCATCGAAGCATAATCGTCGCTGTTGGACTTCAATCCACAACAAAACACGCGAATAAATTGTGATTCAATGTTGGTCTTTTGTTAAGCGTTCAACGTGTAGTCTGTTGTTGGCAGACACTGATGTTGTGTGATGCAATCTGCAATATGACAAACAAATTCAAAGTACTTTACTACTACTACACCATAAAGTAGTCTTTCATCAGTTAGTAAGCTAGTGGCTAAGTAAGATCGTTTGCCCGAAAATGTCCTTTCCCTATGGAATTGACTTCCCCATCAGCTCACTCATTCATTCTCTGATTATCATTCTTCATGTGTGTATGTAGATGTGTGTGTGTTCATGTGTGTTTGCGTGTGCATGCAACTCTTCTCTCAACAAGAGCCTTGCCAAAGTGATCCCAAGTCGCCATGGAAGAAAAGAAAAGACTTAAAGTGAGAGAAAGATGATGAAAGAATTATCCAGCATCGCATGAAAAGAAAAACTCACCAAGAATCCATTTCTCGGAAACATTTGTGATCGATTGACGAAGAAACCTTCCGACACAGATTTTCGCCGTTCGAAGTTGTTTCGTCACCTGCGAATAAAACGAATAAAACACAACTTAGATTAAGAAATACTCAAAGAAATAATGAAACATAAACAAAACAGCTGTGACGAGGAACAAAATATCAATTGCCAGCATAGGCTTCTTCTTCTTCTGGTTCTCTGACCTAGGCAGGTTCGGCTGTCCAATGTCGCCACTTTTCCCTCCGCTGGGCCTTCTCCTTTAGTTGTTGGTATACAATCCTCGTCATCAACGTGTCCAGCAGCATCTGTCGTGGTCTTCCTCTTGTTCTTTTCCTCTCCATTTGTCCTTCTAACACCATTTTTACCAGGTTGTCTCCTCTTAGAGTATGCCCTATCCATTTCTTTTGTCTTTCTCTGATTGTTTTTTATCATTGTTCTTTCCTCTCCTACCCTTTCCAACACTTCCTCGTTTGTTACACGGGCCAAAATAGTCTGGCGCTCACCTCTCATCTACCGAAATACTGAGTTCACCTCAGACTTTCTTGGTGGCTCACAACCGCAGAAACTAGATAATAACAAGAGTAAACGATGAAAAATAATTATTACTATGAACGAAAATTGGACTAATATAAGCTTCAGATCCACTGATAAAAAGGTGTTTTAATTGACATCAATTTGGAAGCCAGAAGGATCATGGTTTAGAGACAGCTTGTGACAACAGAGGTCGTTGCCATCGGGAAAAATTTGTGTGTAGCAAAGCAGCTGCATCATTCATTCATTCGGACATTTATATAGCGCTACTTCAAGTAAAAGAAACTACTCAGAGGCGCTCCCGACTCCAGCACGCCTAAAAAGAACAGTTTTAAGTTTAGTAAGGAACGATCCTATTAAAGATATCAGTGTCGCCATCATCCTTTATCCTGGCTTGGGACTGGCACTGCCACAGAACAAACAGTAAATTCATATTATTATATTTCCGAATAAACAGATCTAAAGGTGTTTTACCTCTGACAATGCATGAATGATTGTCCACATCTAAGGATATTTACACACCTCTTTTTGGCATTACACACACATTATAATTGAAACGTGTTTTTTACATTTTTACATTCCTTCGAAAACAGCCCAGTACAGTGCAAGGCTTTTATAAATTCTTAGATACAACAGAAAACAATAACAATATCAATAGCATTATCTCCAGTTATTGTTTTGCATCAATATTGCTTACGAATAAATTATTTTACCTATAACAATGTAACTTTCGTCATCCATCCATAGTTCCATCTCGCATCTGAATCCTTACCTTTCCATGGCAAACGCCGATGAGTTGTTCGAGGTCTTCCTTTGGAGGCGCTGATCCATCGGCCACAAAGACATCGCCGACCTTCGAGAAAAGGTCGTGGCGATAGTCGCGACCCCATCGCGACCTCTCGATTCGACTCAACTGAAACAAAATCAAAAGACAATATCATTTGTTAGAGGACTTTGTTAGATATAGAAAATCTTATTATTAATTATTATTAATTATTAATTATTATAGTGCCCCTTCAAGATTCAACTCAGAAGCACTCCCGAATATAGCGCGGACACTGATTCGGAGTCTCACGCCAGAGCGCTGAGCAATTGCAAGTGAAGGACTTGCCCAAGGTCCCTATGAGACGGCTTAATGCAAACATTGCGATATAACGTAAGTACATAACATCACCGACCTTGGAGAAAGATAGGAGCGCCGCTTGTGGCTGCTCGCAGGATATTGCCTAGCTCTGTCGCTAGGGCTTATCCGGTGCAGCTGTTTTTGTAAGGTGCCCTTGTAACGGCATGGCTGTGTTACTGCGCCATATAAATCGTCGTAATTATTATTATTATTATTATAAGCGAGTAAGCATGCACTTTATTGAAGCTCTCGCAAGTGCAATGTGAGAACTTCAAATAAGAACAAAGAGTGTACATCCACAAATAATCATAATTTATGCAATTAAATAGCAGACCATAGAGTAGAATTATGTAATCGATGAATACCTTTGCAGCTGGAAAGAATTCGTTGAGTTCAAACGATTCTTCTTGCAACCATTTCCCTCGTTCGGACGAACGTTTAACCTGTAAAAGGCAATGTCAATGTAGCCAAGTGCAACTTAACATTGTAAATTAACATTTTATTGTTTACAATTATTACTATAATTTCCTATTATTATTTACTATCAGTTGTAGTCTTGAAACGTCCTCTACGGCCGGAGTTGGGAGTGCTCCTGAGTAGTAACCTTGAAGGAGTGCTATATAAATCTCCTTAAATAATGAATAACTGAATTAATAATTTATCATTTCTAATTATTATATAATTCTCATCAATTATTTCATTGTCATCATTATTTAAAGAATAATATTAATTATCATATAAATTAATTATTGTTATATTCTTTTAAAACTCAAATTAATTATTTCACACACACACACACCTGTTTTCGAAGGAATGTAAAATGTAGAAAACACGTTAAATTATAATATGTGTGTAATGCCAAAAAGAGGTGTGCAAATATTCTGTTTCATGCATCATCATTTCCCAATTCCAATTAATTATATTATTATACAGCTGTCATTACTATTTAATTACCATCATCAATCAAAAGCATAACCCCCACCCCATCAAAACCTCTGACGAAAGATTCAAAACAAGATCTGATATTTACCCAATCGAGCGACAGAATCCAGAGACCTCGCGAAATTCCACCCAACACTTTCACCGTTCTTCGATTTCCTCCGGCGACAACATGAGTCGTCTGTTCATCGACGTTCTCGCGAAGAACGTAAGAACCGAGCGACTCAACGACGTCGCTCACGATCTTCTGCTCACTATAAAACAAAATGATGATCAGAAACACGTAATTGTATTTTATTTAAACATTTATAAAGCGCCTCTAGAAGGGTGAACCTTTCACAGGCACTTCCAGTGTGCAGGAGGTTTTTGAGAAGAGACAAAGCAGAGGAAAGACTGACAGACTTAATTTATATAAGATTTGAAATTGTTCAAATTAAATTGACAAACTGAAGCCACGGCATGTGATTTACGATCGTCCTATATTATTTCTTTTGGTTGATGTTTGAACGTCACAACACATCAACGCTTAAGATGTTGCAATACAATACAATGACATTCCGACTTTGAAGCCACTATGTTTATAAGTTATTACTCAATTAGCAAATTAACAATGGGAAATCAAATAACACAGAGAAGCATTATAGTAGAGTATATGAATACTACCGGTAATGAATGTTAAAACCATAACACATGGTAGCAACAAAAAAGCATTCTGGTCGTGAATCAATTTCAAGTTAGGAGATAGGAAAGCGCAATTTCAGTCAACGACAGTAAGGAGTATTGTGATTCATCAACTGAAAGAATAAAACAATGGAGGACAAGCCCAAGGTCAGCCAAAAAGAGTGCAGTCCGGTTTTTTTTAATGTGCAGTGGTACACAAAATGTGCAGTTGTATAAGCACTTCTGTACAGTTAAAACTAGAAAAATAGGTCATTGTCCTCCAATTGTAAGTAATTTACAATGGAAAATGGAAAAGGAAAGAAACGGTTGTACAGTTCTAAAAATTCCTTAAAAACAGCCCTGGTGCAGTCAGCTCAAAGTTTCACTGTAAAAGAAATCTGCAATATTTATTACGATTGAGATAATGTAGATGATTTACTTTCGATGTAAACTCGTGATTACGATGGATGGCGTTGAACATTTGACGATCAAATCATTGGAAGACGATGACGAAGATTTCTTTATCTTTTTTCCAGTCTTCTTCATTCGTCTCTCATCACCACTCTTTTCCATCTCCACAACACCATCTCTACCGTGGTGCGAACCATCACCGGTTGACTGTCCAGCGGTGTTTCTTGGTGGAAACGCAGAAGCATTTACAACGCATGACTCACCCTTTCCAGTTTTCAGTTGCTTTCTCGTTGGTGACGTTGTTACATTTACACCATTTGACTTACTCTTTGCAATGTCCTTATTTTGTTGCTTTTCAGTCGGTGATATCACAGTATTTACACCGTTCCACTAGACTCATTCCCGCCAGTGATCCTTCTTTAACAGTACCAGGCTCAAGCCAAGACGAAGGAGGAGGTCATTGCTAATGATCTCTGTATCTACACGGTGTCGTTAAACCGATATCACTGATGTTACTACTGCCAATACGATAACCACGCTAATGACATTCAGACGCACGTGAGGTGTATGGCGCTGGATGATTATGGTCAAGGCCAGGGGCGGATCAATGGATGGAAGGGGGTGGCAACCCAGACATACCCCATTCAGAGATTTGTACAAGACGTGGTTCCCCATCGTGTTTAAAGTCGTCATTCAAAGCTGCGAGAAATGGCGAGAGAGAGAAAAGTAGGCTAGCATACGACTAAAAAAGTTCATCAGCTTTCAAATTACGAGGAATTGCAACGGGTTTTTAAAAGAAGTTTTTGGGGGAAAGCTATCAGATTTTGTGGAGAAAAATCTTTTTTTTCTTTTTCTCAAGACCCTCTGCAGTATTTCTGTATAAAATTTTGCTTAAGTCTTAGTCCGTTAAAAAAACTCAATTCGTATGGCTTGGCACGAGGCAACAGCTTGCTAATCTAAAATTATTTGTGTGACCTTACTACAGTGTCCTTTCAATTCAATTTCTCTTAACACTGTTCGTGATCTTGATGCCACTCTTGATCAAGAACTTACCTTTAAGGGACATATCCATCAACTCTGCCGCATTTGATACAACCAGCTGAGACAGCAACAGAGGTCATCTCATGCTCTAATGCCACTGCCGCTCGTATCCATTGCTTTGCTAGTTTTCGATTTAACTACTGAAGCTCGCCACATGTACGTTGGTCTACAGACGGTGTTTAATCTAGACGTCTCGTGAGGGAAATCAAAGCAAGACGGAATAGAGTTCAGCAATACTTTAAGTAGTAAGCCTAATTGCTACTAACGTTTCTTCTTGATTACGGTATATGAATTCTTTTGTGAACACAACACCACAAACTGTGTGCAAATATGTATTATATATAATTGAAAACTTTAAATGCGACAAATCAGATATTTGCAATTCTAGCGTTCTCTGATGGCCGTATTATGAACGTAACTTTGTTATTGTCACGTCTAGTTTCTTTGTGCCGAAACTGCAATAATGAATTACGTTATAAAATGTTATATAATATACAGAGTAAATAATTAATAAATGGGTGTTTAACAGTGCATGTTGATCGAAATTCCTAACGACATCGCTAACTGATAACATTTGTTTGTATGTTCACTTGGAATAGCACCCCTTCAAGATATCTACTCAGAGGCGCTCCCGAATACAGCGCGGTCACTGAATCTGAACCATGCACTTTATCATGAACCATTCCATCAGTTCTCTTTCGACTAGCTATGTCCTCTATCAATATTACCAACTCCTCCGGTACTCCACTGTGACAGTATCTCGGTGTTTTCCATAGACCCTCTAGCCACACACTTTCAAATTCAGGTTTGTGATATGATGATATTTGTCTTATGCGATCGATTTGGAAATCAAAAAATCTTATCTGAAATTGCGTTATATAAGTTCTATTATTTTCTAGTCAAAGGTGTTGAAAATATTTCGGATACAACTGGGTAAAAAAATGTCCGCATAAATTGTTTACATGATTACTACTACCAGTCACTAAATATAAGTGTCATCCAACGAAATTTTCTGACTTCGTAGATATGCTTTTGCTACGTATAAAGTTCAAGTTTTATTTCACATTTGCTGTCACCAGATGGCTGCAGCATTGAATTTATACGCTGTTTGTTTGTATGTTTGTTTGTATGTGCATTTGTTATAGCGCCCCTTCAAGCTCTCACTACTCAGAGGCGCTCCCGATGCAGAGTGGACACTGCATCGGAGTTTCACGCCGAAGCGCTGAGCAATTGTGAGTGAAGGACTTGCCCAAGGTCCTTACGCGGGGAGGTGGATTCGAACCGCGGACCTTCCGGCTCCAAGGCAACGACGCCACCACTAGACCACCGCGCCCCGCGAAATACCATACGTTCACATGAATAGAACGCTGTATACGCTGAATACCATGAAGGAAGTTTATAAGAGGTCGTCGTTCATTGTGACGGCGTGAATTGGCAAACGGTCGTTTAGTGTTCTAATATTGTAGGTCATAATTTAAGACGCTGCTTAGACACCTTAATGTCGTTGATAATATTCTCTACATATGCATTCTGTGTCGCATCAAATTTATAATAACACCACTCTTCAATCGACACGTCTGATAAAAGTATGAGCTTATCAATAAAAACGATAAACCATGAATCAATTAAAAATATTCAATGCTAAACTAAAAGTAACCGTAATTTCGAGATTCCCACAGAAAAGCGATGTCGAGGGAACCAGCTTATTCACAGGCGCTCTGTCAAAACAAGTCCGATGGACTGAAGAACAAAATCGGTTTAAGGTCAAATTGATGGTGGGGAGAAGGTAACATGAAAGTCAGCGGGATTCAACGTATTCTAAAAGAAATAAATGACTTTATCTGGCTATCTTGTGTGTTTAGTTCGCCTTTTTAGGGTTGTTATTTTAAAGAATTCGCGGTAGGCCTACTTGTCGGTTAATTCACCGCCACAGGTTTCGTCTGTCTACCTTGTCGGTTAGTTCACCGCCACAGTTTGCCGTAAATTTATGCGCTGCATATATTTACGCGCTGGTTTTTAGTGACGTAGTGTAATTTTGACATCCGATTAACTTATAGCACGTGTTTATTTCATGTACGCCGTCATGAATGCCATGAATTTCTTAAGAATTTCGGCTTTAATTCACGATAAACAAAGCAGCGTTAATTTCTTGCAGCAGCATGGCATTTTACGTGCTGCGAGACAGTGTGCTAACAACCACCCAATGGTGAGCATAGTTATAGTAAGCGGGTCCCGACTCCCTATGTTAATGAATGACTGCACTATAACCCTAACCGACCCTCACAATGCCTAACCTGATCCTAACCGACCCTCACAATGCCTAACCTGATCCTAACCGACCCATCACGACGGACACGACCCCTAACATTAGAGGGACCCGCTTACTAAGTTACTATAGGCCTAAATAAGCCCCACTGGTGCTATGTTTAAAGGATCGGCAAGACAGGTGGGCAATTGGGCATGTCTTAAGCGTAGCTGTAGGCAAAACATCCCACTGCGACAAGGCACGTAGCTGCAAGGATCACACCTACATGTAACTTGCCGACAAAATTAATCATCCTGTTCGTATATTGCTGGTCCAAAGAAATGACGAGCATATTCGTTTTTGCGAGTGTGAACTGGAAATTGCGAAAGAAACGGTAATAGAAGCGTGTGGCGGTGAACTAATTTCTGCATGTAAACTTTCGTATATATGGTTTCTGTGTATGGCGGTGAATTAACCGACAAGTACCGAATTCGCTATATTTTATTATATATTTGAATGCCATTCCAGGATGTCGTTAAACAATTTAGAGGCGAAATTATTTTTCTGCGAAATTAGACACCTTCAACTCGTTTGAAATTGTCCTCATATATATTTTAATTTCACTTTCCGGTGTCATAGTCAGTGTTAGTCACGGAAACAATTATGTGCAGAAATCGTTCCAAGAAGAAAATTGTATGCTATAGCGTGTTTGATCTCCGCCACTGTTAGCACTCTGACAGTGCCAGTGTCAGCTTATTCCATGACGCCAGACCAGTCTCTTCAAAAGTTCAGCGTAGCCTAGGCCTATCCCTTGTTAACTTTACTTTCGTAGATAATGGTTAGGTAAAAGTATCTACAGTTCTTTAACTTTTCTAAACGAAACAACGACAAGTTTCTCGTATAATTGTACTTCAAAATCAAGCAGAAACAAACCAATAGCAACGACACGACAAGGACTAAAAACAACTCAACGTTAAGACTTTACTTCATCAGTCTTAGTCTACCATTCATGTCCACACAACTCAACTCAACTGCCACACCTATCTAAAGCCCGTATCACACCTGAGCGTACATTCTTCCTTCAGTCCCTCTCTCTGTCGTTCTCTCTGTCTCTCTCTCTGTCGTTCTCTCTGTCTGTCTCTCTCTCTGTCGTTCTCTCTCTCAGTAGATGCAGAATGGATTCTTTGGCTTTTTTTAAGAAGCCTGATATTGAAGATAAATTAAGTTTTAAAATGGCGCTAAAGGATTTTCTGGATGTCTTTTATTATTTCCTGAGGGGGGGGGGTGCTCGGTAGTACAGTGGTTAGCGCGGTGGACTGTCAACCAAGAGGTCTTTTATTATTTCCTCCTCTTCTCCTTTGAGGGTCTTTTATTATTTCCTGATACCTCCCCTTCTCATCCAGCTCCTTTTATTATTTCGATCAGCAAGGAAATTAAGGTCGTAAGAATACTGCCGAAAAGTCTCTAGCTAATATATTTAGTGCGATGTGCGAATAAACGAATATCTCGAGAAAATCGGTATTGGCTACGAAAATTATGCAACTACCGGTTGAATTGTTATACGCAGCTCCCGTTCCCCCTCCGCCCGCAATTTGCATGTAATTCGCCCCATTTCTATACAGGTAGACGTTACCAGAAGTGGTACTACTGTTACCAAATTCTATGTACGTCGAAACGAAATAGTATCCAGCTTTACCGGGAGTGAAACGGGTCAGTCTCGTACTTATGACACCATCGGTTTTGAATCTTACACTATCGAAAGTAACTATTGTGTGAGTTTTAGCGATTAAGAATTGCCAAGTTAAAGAATGAATGCTAAGCGCGGGACCGATTGAGATAGAATCTACATACTGCTTCGTAGCTGCATCGCTGGCGCTGTTGGGTTCGTGTAGCCCTGTAATGTAACCATCATGCATAAAGATGGACTTATACACATTTATTTTAGACGGAGGAGTGCCATCGAGTGACTTAACCATCTCTAACATGATTTCATTGTTTATTCTAAAACGAAATCCATCCATCGATTGTAATGTAATAGGATTGTTTAACGAACATTGTAGTTTATTTCGTATACTACCTAAGAAAATAGTGAATTCTTTATTTTCTCCTCTCAAGTCCTTACAACCCATTGAACGCAGACGATCGGAGCCAACGTTTAAGAATAGATCACCAGTCATTGTATCACCAGTCTTAGACACCTTCAATGTAACTTGTTCATCAACGTATTTCTTATTCGTCAAATGATTATCGTTGGACGGAGAATCGTTGTGATTCGTTATCAAATCAATGGCTTGCCCCCTACTTAAAGCTTCATCCATTCCGGCAGTCGAAGTGTTCGTTGTAGGTAGTCCTTTAATTTTATGACCACCCATTTTTAAATTTCCAGTCACTGGATTTGCTCCATCCAATCGAAGAAAACTCTCATTTATTTGACTAAGAGTAACACCTCCAGCGATTACTCTTTGCGATGAACCAACATCGGTGTGACCAAATTTATCGACAGGCATTTTATATATAATAATAATTTTTAATGCAGATTAGTCATCGTATACATATAATTGCATAACTTGAATCCCTCGTGGAAGAAAATCATTCACTTGCGTTGATGTAACTCTGTAATATTGATACGCACCCGTAGGTCTAGTAATATTACAAAATTTCAGAACAGCCGGTGGATTCGTTGAAGAAGGGTATATGGGTAATTTTTCAAACACTACTCCATCATTGCTAGCGTCAAAATCGAAATAAGCTACAGATACGGTTTTCATCGCAATTCTCCAAATTTTAACTGGCTCAGGACATTTAATTTGTAACCAAGCCATAACTTGACCTGAATCCCAAGCTTTTTTAATATCGTCCTTGAGATTAGTGAAAGCATGGTAGGCTTTGCTTCCGGATAAACATTCACTGGCACTAGCAACGAAACCTGTCACACTTTCATCAGCTTCCAAGGGAGGAATATATCCAACGTGGCACTTTTTCAGAGATTTATCAACGTAATTCTTTGTAGCGGCATCTTGAGCTGAAAGAGGATCGCTTAAATCGTTGATATTATTACTATTCATTAGGATATTTTGATAAACGTCGATTTTTCGATCGTTAGACGCTCTACCGATTCTCATTATATTTTCTACGCCTATTTTGCATAGAAATCCATCCGTCGATTGTAATGTAATAGGATTGTTTAACGAACATTGTAGTTTATTTCGTATACTACCTAAGAAAATAGCGAATTCTTTATTTTCTCCTCTCAAGTCCTTACAACCCATTGAACGCAGACGATCGGAGCCAACGTTTAAGAACAAGTCGCCAGCCATTGTATCACCTGCCTTAGACACCTTCGAAGCATCAACGTATTTCTTATTCGTCAAATGATTATCGTTAGACGGAGAATCGTTGTGATTCGTTATCAAATCAATGGCTTGTCCCCTACTTAAAGCTTCATCCATTCCGGCTGTCGAAGTATTCGTTACTGGGAGACCTTTTATCACATGTCCATTCATTTTTAAATTTCCAGTCGGCAGATTTGCTCCATCACATCGAAGAAAATTAGCATTTATTTGACTAAGAGTTACACCACCAGCGATTACTCTTCGTGATGTTCCTCCAGCAGCGGTGTGACCGAATTTATCGACGGGCATTTTATATATATATTTATATATAATAATTTTTAATGCAAGCCGTTTATAACTTCTTGGAAATTCATTCCATCACCCACCATCTTCGTCACATACAAACATAAATGACCACAAAACACTTCGTTATCGGGTTGTATTCGCTCGCTGTTATATAACACTGGACGGCGTAAATACTTTATCAGTTCTAGAGGGGGAGGAAGGCCGTAACTATCGAAATATATTTTCTCATTACCGCTCTTTAAGAAAGCGCACCAGTGACTGCCGACCCCATTAGAATCGTCTAATTTCAATATTCCACATTCATTCCATCCAGGTTTCTTCGGCAACTCATCTCTGAGAAATACTCCTTTGAAATTATTGATGTTTAGTTTCTTAGCCGCTTCGATTAGATCCACATTCGATAAAGCAATATTCGGTAGCACTACTCCACAAACATCGATTTGTTTGACGCTCATTTATTTAATATAAACATTAATTAAAAATTTTCAACGAGTAATGACCATAAGATAACGTACTAATTCCATCCTCCATTATTACCCGTTTATCGTCATCTGCAGATAATGCAACTTTATTGATTTCTTCTGTATAAATATCGTGATGATAAGATCTAATAACATTCATCGTTCGTTGTTGTTCTTTTTTGGTAAATAAGCAGTCTCTATAATCTTCGTGGGTAATAGTTTTCTGGACAACATTCTTCTTAATACCTTTACATTTCTTGTGCTCATCTCCAGCAGCCATCTTATAAGAATACAACTTTGCTCGCAACCCGATAAATTCTTTTATCTGTTTCCCACTAGTTTCATCCTTGAACATTCCAATAACTTTTTTATTTACTCCAACCTCAATACCAGATGGATGATCTCTCGGGTATTCACTCGTGTCGAATCGAGTTTTAATATCTTCTGAGATATCTGAGTAAAAGTCTTCAGTTTTAATTTCGTATGTCAAAGAATCTGTATCGGTAAATAATAATTTAGCTCTATTTTCGTATTTATCCTTGATGTAATTGTAATGAAATTCATACATCAACGTTTTGCTCAAGTCTAATATACACATGCCAAGATATATAGGTTTATTATAGTACAATTTAGTTTTTTCATGTGAACGGCTATTAGATTTTCATCGAAAACAGTACATCTCTCGTAATTAGGTTTAGCGGCTAGTTCAATAGCCCTCTCCTCATGACACACTAACTCTACATCAACACGATTTTCAATGTTCTCATAAGTTTTTCCAAAGACACTGTTATTCATTAACTTGAAAAAGTCTTTCTCAAAGTCATTAGTAGCTTTCGTTCTAAGAGCTGTATTTAAATCGATATACTTTTCAACCAATCACTTTCTTCGAATAGTACACCTCTATGCACTTTTGTTATTTTCATGCCTAGGCTCTCATACAGCTTCAGATTTTCGTAGTGTAGCACATACTTCTTTTTATCGTTTAAGTTTGGAATTAACTTTTTGACTTTGTCAATCTCAATGCTTTCGGGGGCTAACGGAAAATCGTTATGCAGGTCGTGTAACTCTTTAGGGTATTCCAAATCAACTTCCAATATGCATGGAATACTTCTCCAATTTTTTAATTCATCTTCGTTCATCCATTTGAACCCGTGAGTAGGTAAATTTTTGATCATAGCCCATCCATATAGATTATTCGCATCAAGGTAAGTGATAAATGTAGAATTTTCGTTGCTATTGAAATCGCTCATATATTTATTATTCGCTTTCCCGTAACGATTTGATATTGTGCTCACTCCTCCTCTCATCCCTTGCTTAATCATCAGAATCATATCGTAATCACTCAATAACTCCAATTTCACGCCTGTCAATTTTAAAGCGGCATCCCAAGCTAAACCAGGAGATGTAAAAACCATGCAGGGTCAAGCGTATAGTACTTCATACACACATCTCTAAAGTTTTCGAAAACATCGGCAAGTAGCAAAACATCCGAAACGTTGTATAAATCGTGATACTCTCTGAATGTTTTACATCCAAATTCTTTCCATACCGTTTGTGCATGCTCGTAGTCTTCATCGCTAATATTCGAATCATTTAGCTTAGAATAGAAAGCGGATTTTGGTGGTAGTTCGGTTTCATTAAAGGTAGTAAATGAATCGACGTAGTCATAAGGATATATGCCTTTTCGCAGCAAAAGATCGAGCTTCTTTCCAGTATATCGTTTCCCAATATTTTTACACTGGTCTTTGCTTAGGTTCCTCGATAAAGCATCAAGACTAGAAGCCATAAATTTAAAACTGTCGATAAAACGCAGTTGTCGCTTGACGGTAATCTCTTTTCCCTCTTTATTTACAAACTTATCAACAACGACCTCTCTGCTAAAAGATATATACTTTTCCTCGTTATTAGGTATGCAATTAATTTTCTCTCCATTATTACCTCTCAGTTTCTTAATGAACAGATGACAATCGTACCCGGAAAGATTATGAAACACTACAGGGAAAAACTTGGGGACTTTATAGTTTACATTACAAATGTTATGAGCAGCCCCTCTAAATTTACCGCTAAGATGACAGTGATCTCTCACTCGGTCTTCGCCCAACGTTTTTTCACAGATATGACATATAGTAGCTCCATCAAAACACTTCTTGTCCTCTTCTGTAAATATCATCTTCTTAGGGAATTTAAATTGATTATATATTTGTTTTATATTCTCTTCTAGTTTATCTACAAATATTTGACCAACATCATCATCTTCGCTTTCAGCCGTAAACGTCACAGGATCTTGAGAATATACACTATCGTCGAAACATTTTATGTGGTAACAAAAGGAGCTAGGAGTATGCTTTTGATATTTATTAGTGTACGACAACTCTGGATTTGGTTGCCATGTATCGATCGGTTTTACAAAAGACTCGAAATCTGCGTAGACTATAAACGGAACCCTCATAGAATTGTTATAATTTTTAAAACTTAACATAGTTCCTTTTTCTGGCATTTCTATTTTTTGTGCGTTATGCAGTTTGCAGTAGGCCTACTCATTATGGTTGTTAAGCGCTCCTGTCGTTGTGAAACCATTCATACACCTTTTACAATAATACATCGAATGAGTCCTCAATCTCATCATTCTGTTAAAATTCTTGATCCAGCAATAATGTTTCTTTTCCCCGTTGGAAATAAGCAATAGATCTACGCAAATACTACTTTCACACTTAGACAGATAAAGCGGGTAGACATGTTTTTCGTAACCAAATATATTACCTCTAATATTATTATTTCTCTCGAATCTGCTGATAATATTAGCATCAGCAGCAACTGGAAACTCAATGCCACTCCAATTAAGTTTTTTCGATTGTTCTTTCAAAGCTTTCGTTATTATCTCCGAATTTTTCACAACCGGATTCAAAGCTCTAGTGATACACCATTTGAAACATTCTTCGTCGTCGTTTTTCATATTTATAATAGCCTTTTTATTAGCTAAAAAGTCGGGAAGTGGAATGTAAGAACTACCTCTTAAGGGTGTATACTTTACCGTATTTATATCTAATTTTACAACAGCTTTAAATCTCAAATTACTTCCTTGCATCTGAAAACTAGCAATAGACTCCATGATTTTATCCTTCTTTCTGCTGTATATTTCATTCAAGTCGGTAGCTTCTAAAATAACTTCTGCCCTGGAAACGAATGGTATATCCTCAGAAGTCACTATTCCAGATTTCATATCTACTCGTTCCATAGTACAAGTAAGAACCAAATTAGTCTTTGTCTGGCGATTGTTCGACAACAGATTTACTACCTGCGGTCTGACGAAATCAAGAAACGAAGAGGCGTCCATTCCATTAATTCCATCTATTCTATACTGCTTGGTGAATCCTTTAATAGCCGACGCTGTTTCTCGAATTTTAATTTTATCAAATATCCTGGAAACAGTTGACTTCAACGATTCGAGTTTTTCATTTACGACTTTAGTGTCTCGTTCAGACACATAACTAAGTAGCCAATCCGCAAAATCATTTAATTTGGATCTAACCCTATTTTTGTATTTTCTCTTAGGCGCTACTGGTTTGTACTTACCAGGTGTGGGTGTAAGCGTAGGAACCTTAATGTCAGGAACCGATGAGTCGAGCAAGTGTTCAACATGGTTCATGTTTCTTAAACTACTTTTCTTTAAATCCATTTTATCTTACCACGCAAAAATATTAAAACATGTGAGATCGAAGATCCACTTATCTGTGAGATCGAAGATCCACTTATCTATCTCTCATACACTTTAATTTCATATCTATCTCTCCAGACATTTCCGTTATGATAAGCTATTATGCCAGCACTCTGACCATACGCCTTAGCAGCTTTATACATCGATGGATACGAGGTAACAACGCCAGTTTCTCGATCTATAATATCTACTCTTCTCGGTTGTTTCCTGATACTACCCAACGTGTCATGTCGATATGACACAGACTTGTAGTCCGTCGGAAGAATATTCTTTTCAATCAGTACAGCTATCATTTGAGGTTTGTTGAGATGCGAAGTGCCTGTAACATCGTGATGCTTGGCTAACATTCTAAGCTCTGGTAGCTTCATAATATATAAGTATTCTTTAAATCAATTTTCCATACACTACACTCATTTTCTGCCCATCCGATTGGAACTGCAGCAACCTATCTGAAATTACGACAGCATACGCTTCGGTGTCGGCTGGCACTGCTGCATTGAAAAGAGCCTTAATCTGGATATCAACGACTGACGATTTCAAACGCTCGGATTGTTTGCTTACATCGAACACGAACAGCGGATATAATTCTTTATAATCTACAGGTGTTATATTGCTTTGCGTGATCAACTTATCCATACCATAGAATTTTTGACTAAAGGAGGACGCGTCTCTGTACGCTCTGGAGAATTGTTGATTAGGAAACGACAGGTTATGGTCGACAGCTGGATATCTTTCTTGATTCATCATCACATATATGTTCTTAAGGTCGCAGTGATTAAATAGCGACGGATTACTTTCCTGATTACCGCTACGGTCCGTCTGAAATCCTACGATGATATATCTAGGTTTCTCCGGTGATGTTTTAACGCTCAGACGCCAGCTGAAACTTGTTGACTGGGGAACTGTTATCGTGTCGCATTGACGAGCTCTATACGCAACTGGCAACGTTAATTTCGATTCAATCGTCTTATACAACTGCATTCGTTCCATATCGGAAGGAATAACGTGTGGAATGAACCATGAAATTTTGTTTATCGCAACTTTTCCAGCAGCTGCAGCGTTATCTCGGAATATGGCATCATCGTCCGCTTTACGAACTAAAGTCAGCGTCTGTTTGAAGCCGTAAATAATCTTGTCGTAATCATCGCAAAACCCGAAAATATGCTTCAACGGAACAATAAAGCTGAACATTCCTTTAGTGTTTGGTTTGCGAATGAGAAAGCTTTGTCTAGTGGCAAATCCGGGGTTGTCCGCAATAACAGCAGTCGCTCCAGTGTCTTTATACCACAGCTGATTTAAGCCTTGAGTCAGCTGAAAATCGTTTGGATACGTAAGTAAACCGAGCATCGTTGTAGCTTGACCCGGATGAAATAGCGTTTCGATTTCTTGATTAGATAACTGATAGGATATTTGACTGAATAGATACATAAGCCCATTATTCGTAAGAGCGACTAAATCGGCATTAACGTATGCGGTGTCATCGGCTTTAATTAGTCTTCCTTCGAATTGCAGATATGACTCTGCTGGGTGACTATATAAGTCCTGTAATTCAATATTTATTCTTATTTCACCAGAACTGTTAAGGTTAGTTCTCGCTACAGGTTCGTACTCGTGCCATTCGTATCGCTCTATACCTTCATCGATCAATGGTTGCTCTGTGAATCTTAGAATATCGGATTGCATTTTATTATACATATATTTTTAAATAAGAAAATAAACTTAAGCAAAATAAATTTAAACTGCCATTTTCAAACCACCTCCGTTTAAGCGTTTTACGAGATCCTGAATTCTAATAGCTCCTCCCGTCATTTCTGGATTCGATCCTAGTAATCTAGCTAGAATGACTTTAGTTTCCTGAGTTATCGGCTGCTGAACGGGAGCTTTAGGGAGTATCTTATTGAGTAATCGTTTTCCAACGTCGATCGCCTTATCCTTAGCAACACCCCCAATCTCTTTGACAGCCGTGCTCGCAATTTGTTTGGCTGCATTCGATGTTAGTAGTCTCTTGAGAAATCCTGCAATGGAATCGAATATTCCTGCTCCACCGACAACGTGTACTTTTTTATAACTTCTTCTCGCGAGGACCAGCATTTCTATATCATCAATTTTTAAATTAGATCATCAATTTTTAAATTAGATCATCAATTTTTTATATTCATCTTTGGTTATCACTCCTTGTCTTAGTAACTCATCCGTCATACCTACAATTTCATTTCTTACACCCGTATTTCCCGCTTTGTAGCTATATATTCGCAACTCTAATTGTTTTACTAATTCGTTAGGATCTGAAGGAATGGTAATTATTCCGCTTCCTGTTTTACCTCTTAACTTCATGTAATCGTCCCATATGGGTTTTATTATCTTTGCATATTTTACACTTCTAGACGATTTAGGTTTGTTTGGTTTATTTGGCTGACTCATGGCATTCGTTTTAATTAGAATCTCGGCGTATTCTTCGAGATCACGATTATCATAAATTGAACTGTTTGGACTAGCTAACGTTAACAATTCCCATAATCCTGGAGTTCCTTGATAAGTTGTGGTTCTAACTGTAATATCATTTCCTTGGATTGAGGCTTCGCTGTCACCGATGTAGAATTTTCCATCTCTTGATCTTAATCCGAATGTTGTATCCACAAGTCTTTTATCAGAAGCATATTTTTTAAGGTATTCAACTGCAATATTTCCTAATTCTAACCTTCTAATGTCTTCTACTGGGTCATCGTCATCGTACGCCTCTATAGACGGATACTGGGGAAATTGAATAGTTTTCAACGAATCTGGAAGTGATTTTAGAGCGAGTGATGTTGCTGCAGAGTTATCTTTTATTGTCGACAGCAAAGCGTTTTGTTCTTTTGAAATTGCTGATTGAGAGTCGACTATTGGTTTGTAGATTTTCGTTAATTCTCGTTGAAGTCCAAGATCGTCTATTCTCTCTGAAAGAAAGTTTTGTTTAATATTTTTTTTTCGTTTTTAAAAACTCTTCGATAATAAAATCTCTTTTTGCAGGATCACTAATTTTCAGTAGTGACATTTTTTTATTATAAGTATAATGTTTAAAACGTAACGTAAAACGTAAACGTAAAACATAACGTAAAACGACACGTTATGCATCGTAGTAATTAACATAACATATGGAGTCTTTTTCGTTTATAGTAACTGGTGAATCGGAGTTGTTTTGTATTGTAATTATTATATCCTCTGCGTCCTCTAGGACAGTACCATCTTGAAGACTCAGTCTGAGTTGTTTCAACTTCTGTCTAAGAGAGACTAGACACATTCCACTGGTCATTCGGACTCCAAGATGGGTTACTGGCTTCCACCGTTTTTGTCCATTTGTGGCGAGAAAGTCTGGAGGTCCTTTCTAATATCTCGAATGACCGGAAGTAATTTTTCCTGTAGTCTTACTACGCTCATCCTGTAGCCGCTGTAGCGGTAGGTGTTCGTTTTCCCAATATGTCGACGTAGGCTAGATCCTGTGTAAACACATTCCAGACAAGGGGACCCATAGTGTAAAAGCGTCGTGCGATTGGAACCGAGTCATTAGGTGCACGCGATATCAGAAAAGCACGGTAGGCTATCATGTTCAGAGTCCAGCGATCTTGGGCATCCAGCTTTCTCTCCAGTTCCTTGATACGTATTCAGGTCTCTGCTCCTTGCAGGAAAACAAGCAGTATCATAAAATTATAATATGAATAGCCTAGGTTATGTCTTAAACAGCCATAATTTCGTGAACATCCGGAAGTTTGTGCTTCATACATTATAATAGGCCTAACATGTCATAGATTGCTAATGCAGATTGCGTGTTCAAGGTTTTGTGGTATTCGATGTATCCAACGGAATGTATTGGGTCACCGAGGCAGAAACGAATATTCAGGAATAATTTTTAAATGAAACTACGGATTTCTGCTTAGCCTATGTAACATTAGGCCCTAGCGTTCTTTGAATTACAGTGCGTGGAAAATTAACGGGAGATCTATGGTAGGCCTATTTGTAATTATTTTGTGCTCTAGACAGTTTGGCGTGAATGCCCTCTTTTATCAAGAGTTGAATCAAATTTAATTTCATCGCTTTGTTTATAATTTATTTTTATTCTGTCTTTCTTCTCTCACCATAGATTTCTATTCACTTCAGAGTTCGGACAAATATTTCGCCACTGATTGAAATTTTCTGATGTAGGCTAACATAGATGTGATGCCATTCAAAGGTAGGTCCTAATGATGGTTTAAATGTCTTTTAGATTTCTATGGAAAAACCAGGAAAAGATCTTCGATAATTAGAAACAACAGAAACTATCTCTTGGAAAAAATTCAACCACATGATGAATTAATCGCGTCGCTGTTGTCTCTCGACTGCATACCAGAGGAACAAAGTCACTTCATCCAACGACAGAATTCAACACAAGATAAGAACGCAGAACTTTTGTACGTCGCGGAATCTTTCGACGAAGCAAGGTTTTCAAAGTTCGTCAAATGTCTTCGACAAACCAACCAGAAGACAGTGACATGGATCATGGAAAACGGAGGAGGTGCAAAGTATAAACTTTATAAAGGCCTATAATTAACATTATAAATATGCTTTAAAATAAAAAAAATGATAATAATAAGGTAGGTTGCTCACCACTGTGATCAACCGCATTCTATCGGACCCACTTGAGTCCTCTGCATGGCAACCTCTCTTCTTCTTTGGGGCCATTATTCTGGAGCAGCCAGTCAGAGGAGGGAAATAAAACGCCACAACCTCACATCCTCGATTAAAAAGCGGGTTGATGAATTCTTCACCACATGGCCAATTAAATCGGCTGAACTGTTAGCCCAGGACCCACAAACAACTAGGTCAAAGAGGATGCCCAACAATGACCATTCAATTGCTGCAGCAGTGTCATCTAAGCTGGAGGATTGGAATATTAGGGCCGCAGTTAGAATTCTTTGTTCTGATGATAAGCCAATTCCAGTAAGCGAGGAAACGCTTGAGGAACTGCGTTTGAAACATCCTGCCCCTCCTGGTGACCGACCCTCCATCCCTCTGCCGACCAATTCCAACCATTTTCAAACAACGGAATCTGATGTGCTTATAGGCTCATGCACACTTTCCCTGCAGGATCTTCTGGGGGGCCAGATGGTCTACGACCCCAGCACATCCTAGACTTAGTCAAATGTGCTGATTCTGGTTCCGAACTGGTTTCTGCTATCACTGCTCTGATAAATCTCCTCTTGAGTGGGAAATGCCCTTCAGAAGTGTCTCCTATCTTTTTTGGCGGTACACTCTTCGCTTTGCGAAAAAAGTCTGGCGGCCTACGTCCTATAGTCATTGGGTATTACTGGCGTAGGCTTGCTTCCAAATGTGCCAATGCCTATGCGCTTCCCAGAGTAACAGATTACCTGTCTCCCAGACAGGTGGGTGTTGGGATCCCGGGTGGATGCGAGGCAGCTGTTCACGCAGGCAGGCGATTTGTCGCTGACATGGAACATGGTTCCATACTGGTTAAATTGGATTTTTTCAATGCTTTTAACAGTCTATACAGAGACTGCATGTTAGCTTCAATAACTGACATTCCTCCAGAGCTGGCATCTTTCTGCCACTTGGCATATTCAGAGGCAACTGAATTAAAATATGGCAGGTTTACCCTCTTGTCTCAGGTTGGTCCTCAGCAGGGAGACCCTCTGGGTCCACTCCTGTTTTGTCTCCCACTGCAACCTGTTCTTCTTAAGTTGCATTCTCCTCTCACGCTAGGCTTCTTGGATGACCTGACACTAGGTGGAGAGGCTTCTGTGGTCGAGGCAGACTTGGAAATGATTGAACAAAGCTGTGCTGAACTTGGCCTTAAGCTAAACCAGGCAAAATGTGAGGTGATCTCACACTCCACTCAAGTCCATTCACATGGTTTGCTACGGCACTTTATGCATGTTGAACCGGACACTGCAACACTTCTGGGGGCCCCATTATCTGCTTTGAAGGCCCTGCAGTCCACTCTTGAATCACGTATTTCTGAACTGTCACTGGCTCTGGAAAGACTGATGTTGGTTTCTAGACACGATGCCTTGATACTTCTGAGAAGCAGTCTTGGCTCACCCAAACTCCTGCACACGCTACGTTGCTTTCCTTGTTTTGGTCATCCCCTTTTGGATGATTATGACTGTGTTTTACGGAAAGGTATTGTTTCCATCCTTAACATGTCTCTATCTGAAGGTCAATGGCTACAAGCTTCTCTCCCCATCAAAGCTGGTGGACTTGGTATTCGTCGGGTGTCGTCGCTGGCCCTTCCCGCCTTCTTGGCTTCTGCTGCGGGCACCCTACCACTCCAGTCCTCCATGCTAAGATGTCTGCAAATACCCATCAGTGGCGGCGCCAGGATTTCAGGTTTGGGGGGGCTGAAGCCCTAAGCCCAATTAGAACATTTTTATGAAGCGCCGAAGGCGCGAAGCTGCGAGTGCCGAAGGCACGAAGCCCATACCGATTAGGGGGTCTGGGGGAGCGTCGTAAGCTCCCCCAGCGGGGTCTTGGGCGGAGCCCCAGCCGCCAACGCATTTTTTTGCTCTGTTGACCTCAACTTGAGCCCTTTTTAGGCTCCTTTTGCCAGCTATTTATGAACGATAAAAATCATGAAAACTTAAAATATGAAGTCGTTTCGCAGAGTCGCAGACTAGCTACCAGTATAAGAATGTCAAATTTTATTGTAAGAGAAATGGGCTTAGTCTTTACTATAAGCACAGAAGTTAAAAGGTTAGGCCTATAGCCTAACAAAGTTTATAAGTATACTATCATATGGGTAGGCAACTAGGCATACTATATAGAAAAACTCTAGGGACATGTCATATGTATAGGGATTTTACGGGTACAACCAGTGGCGGCGCCAGGATTTAAGGTTTGGGGCTGAAACCCAAAGCCCTTCCTCCTAGAAACGCAAGTAGAATATTTTCCTTAAGGGCGGTAATTTTGCATGGCCTGGAGACCCGAAGCTGCGAGTGCCGAATGCACGAAGCTCATACCGATTAGGAGGTCTGGGGGAGCGTCGTAAGCTCCCCCAGCGGGGTCTGGGGCGGAGCCCCAGAAACCAGCGCGTTTTTCGCTGTTGACATCGACAGGAGCACGTTTCAGGCTCTAAAGTCCTGAAAAAAATTGAATTTCCACAATGCAATAATAGCATTTTGGCTGTCATTTTTAATAAATAGCTCGTCATTTCAATGCTGAAAGTTGTGGATTATGACTTTAAAGGTGTCCACTTGTAGGCCATTGTTTAAATTTTTGGATATCAGCACTTTAATGGTAACATTTTAAGCTGTCATCTCAACAAATTTCTCATAATTATTTCATTGCTGAAAGAAATGGTTTATGAGTTCAATAATGTTCCTCCGTGTTGTATAAATTATCGAATTCCACACTGCAAGGGCATACCAGTTTTGCTGTCGTCCTAGCAAAATTGTTCATGATGGATAAACAGTAGATAACATTCTAGAAATTTATAATGACATTTTAAAGATATTTTTGAAATATTGGGGAGCAGCATCTCCGTCCACAATCACAAACTTCGGGGTCTCGTGGACCGTCTCCTGACCCCCAAATCTCTGCCCATGACTGCTGGTGCTAAATGAACACCCCATTTCCCAATGTATAATTGTGTAGGACTACCGACGTAGCCCCTCAAGAGGCCGGCGGGCCGGACATTGTGCATATAACCTCATCACGGTCTGCGGCGCATTCTATTAGCATAAGCATCGACGCACTATTGTAGCGAAATTCAAAATTGCTGTCCTTGTGAATCTCAGCCCCTTCCTCCGCCAACCCGGACTCAACACCCTTCCCCCGCCAGCCCGGACTCACACCGGGCCAATCCTCGGCCCCCTTTCTCCGCCAGCCCGGACTCACACCGGCCAAACCTCAGCCCCTTCCACCGCCAGCCCGGACTCACACGGTCCGGACCTCAGTCCCCTTGCCCCCCCCCGCGCACACCTCAGCCCTTTTTCCTCCCGCCGCCTTGGACCTCCAGCCCCCTTCCCCCGCTAGCACGGGCTCAGACTGGTCCGGATCTCAGCCCCTTCTCCCGCCAGTTCAAATCCTCCAGTCCTCTTCCCTCTTTCAGACCCGTCCGGACCTCAGACCGGTCGGTACCTCAGCCCTCTGTTCCCTGCAGCTCCATTAGGGTATAAATAAGAGGACTGTGTGCATGCTAAATTGCTAATATTGAGTCGCAGAGAGAGTAGATGTCCGGGAGACGAGCTCAGTCGCAATTGATGTCTTACATATGAGTCGATATAGGCCCTATGACCGTCCGCCGCAGTTGATGTCCGAAAAATAAAATAATAATAATAATAACTTTTAAGCCGACATAGACATTCATTGCTTTTGCTTTGGGATGAGGCTGAGTCAAATTTAAGGGCTTAGCCCCCTAACCCCTCCCTTGGTGCCGCCAATGACATAAGCATCTACACTATGATAATATATTTGATTTCGTTGCCGTTGGTTATTGTCTAGTTTTCTTATTACGAAGTAAGCCGTTTTAGACATTTTCAGCGTTTTGCTTTGGGGGGGCTGAGCCACGTTTAGGGGGGGCTTAGCCCCCCTAGCCCCCCCTAGCGCCGCCACTGATACCCATGGATCCAGAGTACCAGGCATTGCTTGATCACTGGCAGGGAGAAACCACGATCCTGATCCCTGATAGCATCCACTTGCAAAAGCAAGCATTCTGGGACAAACCGCTACTTGACAGGACTGTGAACGAGGTTCATGCGTCAGCCAACGATGCTTATAATCAGGCACGTTTGAAGGCGGTTTCTGCTCCACATTCTGGTGACTGGTCATTTGCACTGCCAATAACAGCTTGTGGCTTGAGACTGGACAATGAGGCTATCAGAATCGCAGTTGGACTCCGTCTTGGAGCCATTTTATGTGAGCCACATACTTGTGCATGCGGCACTCTGGTTGCTGCCGATGGCTCACATGGACTCTCATGCACTCTTGGCCCCGGTCGCATAGCTCGACATGGCGTCTTAAATGACCTCATTTGGCGCAGTCTTACTCGTGCTGGTTTTTCTGCCATTAAGGATCCAGCTGGCCTTTCTCGGACTGATGGCAAGAGACCGGATGGCCTCACTCTAATTCCCTGGCATTCTGGACGTAGCCTATTATGGGATGCCACAGTGACCGATACTTTGGCTACTTCATACTTGCCAGCAACTTCAGTTACGACAGGTGCTGCTGCAGAGCTTGCAGCTGCAAGAAAAGAGGCGAAATACAGAGCATTCCTTGCAACACATGTATTCGTTCCTCTGGCCCTCGAAACTCTTGGGCCCATCAATAGCACTGGTCTTTCTTTCATTTCTGATCTTGGATGCAATCTTACTCAGATTTCCGGAGACCCGAGAGAAACAAGCCACCTATTCCAAAGGCTTTCAATTATTATTCAGCGTTTCAATGCCGTTGCTTACCACAGCACTTTTGACTCGCCAGAATTGGATGAAGCGTAGCCGTTCCAGAACCCACCAACTAACAGTCTCCGGACAATTTTTTGAAATCCCGAGGGATCCTAGGTACCTCGGGTAAAAATAAAAAAAAAATAAAAAATAAAAAAAAAAAAAAAAATAATAATAATAATAATAATAAAATAATATGGGCTAATAATAATAATTGTTATACTTGGGACCTTTAACGTAACAGGATTGGACTAAACGTAGCCAGCCGTTCCATATGCCACTAAGAGTGTCCTCAAGTATATTAATTGTTTTATTACCATAATTATTATGATTTTTATAATTATTTTTATTATTACATTCACCATTATTGTCGCTCTGTTGTTGCTGCTGATGTTTAGAATGACAATAGTAGTAACAGTGATAATAATAAAGGCTTTACTATAATACTAAAACTATAATGGTGGTGATAATAGATAATTCATTTATACAAAATAACATCACAATAATTCCGATGCCTTGAAATATTTTTAAGATTAGCCTAATAATTATTAGGCCATTTTCCCAATATACAAGCCTTGGTATAATCAACTCTCGAAACTTCAGTACAAGTTTTGAAATCATTTGAAAAGCGTCATACGAAAAGGTTTTAACAGGGCTCTTTCACTTTTAGGAAAGCTTAGCCTAAATTCGGACGGAAAGTTACCGGTATTTGACAATTTTGACACTTTGTTACGCCGACGTTGCTTTGTTGCATAGCCTACATGACTTCAACCATAGCCATTTTAAGATTCTGGCCAGCCATTTTGTTCGCCATTTTGGTTTTTAGTGCAGCGCTACATATATGTCTTTGATTCCATTGCATGTCTTGAAACCTATAGTCTTAATTTAGAGTCTAAAACCGTGTTTCTGTCACATACAATACATTACTTTTAGTCATTTGAAGCAATAGACAGCCATTTTGTCCGACATCTTGTTTTCCCATGGAGCCGCTAAAAATTCAGCTTGCTAACCACGAGTTTCGTTTTCAGGAGGGCCAAATTAGTCTAAAAACACCGGTTAGCAAATTGTTACATGATTTGCTTCTAGGCTAGCAGTGTAATTTTTCAGATCCAAAGCCTAGACTAAAATCAATTATTAGCCTAGCTAAGTTGTTTAAAATCTTAATCATGCTGTACAACTAGGGTTTGTGCATTGATTTAATTCAATGATTCTTATTTTTTGCTTCCCTTCCATCTTTATCACAACGTATTTTCGTTCATCGTCGAAATAGATCTATTCGTATATTTGCCTTTTAACACTAGGCTAATTCATAAATTGGCCGTTATGAATAGCTTACTTGTGCAATAGGCCTAATGGCATTAATTTTATTTGAAAAGCATGTTAGGCTACTAGTTCGTTATGAAAACGTCCAGTTTCACTTCCTGATCAAATCATTCAACGAAACTTCGTTTTTGTAACGTGTGTTCATCCTAAAAATATTTTTAGCTTCACTGAAGTTATCGAAACCTATGTATGTCTACGTCATGCCCAGGCTGGTCCTGGGCATGACGTTAAACTGCATCCATCCTCCGCCACAGGGAACCAACAACGTCTCTGTGCCGGTCCTAAGCCCGGACAAAGGAGGAAGGTTTGCCAGATGGGTGGAGATACACTGGCAGAAAAAGACCAAGACCATAGAAATCCGCAAAAACCACGACATAAGTGACATAGCGACCCAGATGCTTCAAGGTGTCATGATGTGGAGCATACATGCACAGGCCGGTCAGGACAGACCGGTGGAGAGAGTCGAAGGAGAGAGCATACGTGGGCCACATACGGGCATTGACCCAGGTTGTCCTTCGTACCTCTCTCCCAATATTCTCTTCAATCGGACAAAGTGGTCTAGCAGCTCCAAGATGTTAATGGTATGGAGCGGACCTGCTGACCGGACCGGTTGAAGCTGGGAAGCATGATGCGAGACAGACTCAGACAGAGAGTGGTGTCGGACACCTACGGGTTGTTAACCCACGGATAGCGATGATGATGTCTATTGTCTAAGCTTGGTTGAAATTCTTTTCAAAAACAGTGGTTTTTGCTTTTAGGCGCAACTAAAATTGAACTGCAAAGTCATGGTGCAATGTGTACACACTGTACAGCGTCAACGGAATCACAGCTGCTTCATCAGAAAATCGAAGAACTTCAAAGCAAAACAAAACCATGGTCGCATCAAACTTATAAATTCATGAGTCAACTGAAGAAAGAAGGCATTGAAATTCTGAACTCTCGACTGGAGAGACAAACTGTGGTCGTTTGGATCTGGTGTCGTTCGCAAGCAGCTCTTCAATATATTCAGAAGATGTACGAATCGAATCAGTTGAGAGATGTGTTATTTGAAAATATTCAACCATCCACTTCAAATATGATCAACATCGATAGCAATCAATTCAAGAAAACCATTGGCAAGTAATTCTGCACGTCGTCGTCATAAATGAAATCTAGAACATGCAGTCAACTCCACTTAGCAACTTCGATTTACTATTAAATGATTAAGTCAACCATGATCAGCGGGATGGATGTTGAAATTGACACGCCATTAATGCATTGCATAGGCTATTATGAATACCGTACAGTATAAGTTGCGGTGGTTGATTGGTTAGAGTGGTGGACCTATAGCGCGGAGAGTACGGGCTATAATTTATCCCCGTCCGAGGCGGTTGTTATGTAGGGACCTAGATCACGTTCGTCATCATCATCGTCATCATCGTCGTCGTCGTCGTCGTCACCGTGATCATCGTCATCATCATCGTCGTCGTCGTGGTCACCGTCATCATCGTCATCATCATCATCATCACTGTCGCCATCATCATCATCGTCATCACCGTCATCAACGTCATCATCATCGTCGTCGTCATCGTCTTCATCGTCGTCAACATTCAGTTGTAAGACAGAAAGACTGTAAAAAAGAAAGCTAATAACAAGCGGTCAAATTATATTTGCGAATTATTATTTTTGTTTGTTCTCAATTTGTTCTTTATAATTATTGTAGTCGTGTGCGCGCTTTCCATCAGTTTCACTCAGAGAATCAAGACACAAGAAAAAGAAGATCTGTATCTGCGTGGAGTGACTAAGCTACGAAACGAGATCTTCATACTCTTTGGATCGTCTTCTCCTGTAATTGATGTCTTTGAAGATCAAAACCCATTCAATTGGCAAAAGAAAATCAAACTAACAGAGACTAAATTTCCGAATGACATTCTATCCAATGAGAAGGAAAATTGTCTTTACGTTAATGACTATGAGAGTAACGTCTGGAAGATAACAAGAGAAGGAGATGACGAACACAAAATCATCAGATGGCTGACAATTGATTATCTACCACAAAGTCTGTCAGTGTCGACTGATGGTCAGTTGATGGTTCTCAATACTTCATCGTACTCTCTGATGATCTATGGATCAGACGCAAAACTTATTCGATCCATTCAGTTACCAACAAACATCACGGATCCTCGTCGTGCAGTGGAAACATTCATCGGGAATTTCATCTTACTTCATTGGCTGACAAAAAAGAAGAGAGAGAATGAGTCGAATGGGTTGGTAAGAAAGTGTGGTTTATGCGAATTGAGCAGAGATGGACAGATAGTGCGTCGTTTTATTCCTTCCGATGAAACACAAGAACTGCATAATTCTGAGTATCTCTCAATCGATTCAGAAGATCGAGTGTTTGTGGTTGACTCTGGGAATAGTAGAGTGAATCTCTTGGATTCCGATCTAAGATGGAACAGAATTCTTATTCCTACAATAGAGAAAAAGGAATTGGGTTTCGCAGGGCGAAACAGATTACATTACGACGAAGAAAATAAACAACTGATCGTCGCAGTAACTCAAGTTAATGTTTACTCTTTAAGTCTGAAATAAACTCATTTTTGTCAAAAGCTTCCTTCCAAATTAAACTACCGGTACTAATTTTATCAATATCTCTGAATATTTAGCAAATATGGGAATAAATTAGCGTAGAAATTTGAACAGTTTTCTTCTCTTAGTTCCCTCCACATTGGAGAAATTTTACTGTATTGCATTGTATCCATGAATGTATAAATCACCTCTCAATGTGCACATAAATCAGAGCCGCTTCTAGTACGAAAACCCCGGATAGAAGAAGTTTTGAGACCTCCCTTTTGCTCCTCAACTTCACCGTCTTGCACGAGACTGCTATTACCAGCTGCGCCAGCTTCGCACTGTCATCCGTTCTCTTACGTCTGCTGCTACTCTTACTCTAGTGCATTCCTTCGTTAAATCTCGCATTGACTATTGCTCTTCGCTCTACATTGGCCTCCCATCCAGCAAATTGACTTGTCTTGACCGGGTGTTGCGCTCTGCTGCGCGCCTAATTGGGAAAATCCCTAAATATGGTCATGTCTCAAACTACATGCTTGATAAAGGCCTACTTCGCTGCTCCCTATTCGCCAGCGTATTGAGTTCAGGGTGTCTGCATTGGTATGGCGATGTTGTCAGGGCCTTGCCCCAATTTACCTCCGTGAGCTATGCAGCCTTACATTGGGTATCCAAGGACGTCGTCAGCTACGCTCTGCTGATAAGGGAATAAAGGGAGTCCTCTTGGTTACTTTTGCTCGTACTGCTACCATGAGGAATCGAGCTTTCTCTGTGGTTGGTCCAGTGTTCTGGAATAGCCTTTCTTATGAGCTACACCTACACCCTGGGACTCTACCAGGATCGTTCCCTGCTAAACCTAAAACTTCTTGTTGAGCGCGCTGGCGTCGGGAGCGCCTCTGAGTATTTTTTTAACTTGAACGAGCGCTATATAAATGTCCGAATGAATGAATGATGACAAAGCTCCATTATGCTCTATCACTTCTTTTAAACATTAAACACCTTTATTTTTCGTATTCTATATATACGTATATCCTAATATTGGATGTTTATTATATCTTTCATAGGTCGGATGAATCACCATCTCCCCAGTTCATTGTCTAAGTCACTCTAAAATTATACAAATATTATAAGAGTAATTAAGTCGTGACAGAGCAACTACCCCTGGACAATTACCTCCGGACGGTGCCAGTCCCAAGTCCGGATAAAGGAGGAGGGCGACGCAACTGATCTTTGTTATCACATTGTCGTCAGACTCAATCATCTACCACTACGGGTATTCAAAGATGAGGAGCTCTAACAACCTGTACATTAATTGGCCTGATAATTGTTTGGTTATTGATCCTTCAGCGTTGAACATCTCCGCACTTACATCATCACTATTTTCTTTCCGGAATAAGTTACCTATTAGTCTCCGTAATGAACTTCTTTGTCTGTCTTTGCACGGTAACGGGGATACATAGGACGGTAATACCGTGGGGATGGGTATGGAAGCTGCGGTTATACCGCGGTAATGGATACGGTTCATCAGATTTAGTTGATTATTTGCTATTTACCTATAGGCGTTCCGTGACCGTGAAGTAGGTTTAGTCCTTTAGTGCCTAGAATATATACAGGCTACTTTGATTCTTTCATGTTCGAAGCTGCCCTGGATGCACATTGCACAGGACAGGTTCCAATCAAGAATTTATTGCAAAGCACCAAAAGTCCGAGAATTAGGCCCTATACATTAAGTTACGAAATGCAGGGGCAAGCAAAGCTTAGTTATATTTTTGAAAAGTTGAGGTCGAAGATTCGTTGTGCTGCGACCATTGTTAGATGCATCGCACATAGGCTATTATATATTATATACAGAGGAAGTTACTTAGGCCTAAATCATGGAAATCGCGAGACGGGACAACTGGTAGGTGCATTGCAAGTCTATCCTAGTGACCACGAATCACTGAACCAAAAAATCTGCAGCGTTTTTGCGCTTCACACAACCATTTGTCGATTTTCTACAGTTACATAAAAATGCTATAGATATTAATAATGACAATGTTTATATTTGTCAAGTTAAGATGCGGGGACATTGCGGGGAAAAAAATCCGATATATGGGGATGGGGAGGGGATGGGGATGAAGGTTACGGGGATGGTGAGGGGATGGGGACGGGTTCTGCGGGAACGGGAGGGGATGGGGCTAAGACTGCAAATGCGGGGAGGGAATGGGGACACATTTCTGTCCCCGTGTCACTCTCTACAGTCCCTTATCAGCAGAGCGTAGCTGACGACGTCCTTGGATACCCAATGTAAGGCTGCATAGCTCACGGAGGTAAATTGGGGCAAGGCCCTGACAACATCGCCATACCAATGCAGACACCCTGAACTCAATACGCTGGCGAATAGGGAGCAGCGAAGTAGGCCTTTATCAAGCATGTAGTTTGAGACATGACCATATTTAGGGATTTTCCCAATTAGGCGCGCAGCAGAGCGCAACACCCGGTCAAGACAAGTCAATTTGCTGGATGGGAGGCCAATGTAGAGCGAAGAGCAATAGTCAATGCGAGATTTAACCCTCAATGGGTCCTTGGGGTGCAATTGCACCACAAGGCCGTTTATATGGCTACTCACGTGTTATTATTGAAATTTAAACAGTTATCTTCTAGGACATTGTAAGTGTACCATTTTTCCTATAGTCATGCATGAAACGATAAAAAAAGAGTTGAGGTCAATTTTTGCCAGGACAGGTTCATCGGGGGTGCAATTGCACCCCAAAATTATAACGTTGATATTATGAACAAATTCAGGTAATTGCTGCTAATTAGGCATACTGCAATAATTTTCTACGTTACTTTCAATTATGTTATAGAACATTCCTGATACTAGTTGGACCTTTTTAGAAGTCAGACATTTTGTTTTGCTTACAATTCAAGTATTAGAAAATAAATAACACGATGGTTAGGTATACCACAGCTCAAGCTCTTCGAATGATTATGGAAGAGGATACAGCAGTTGATGAAGACAGTGTAGCTGAAGGTGATACCGATGATAGTGAAGATGGAGATTATTTGCCTGAGGTTGGTACTGCCTCTGATATCGAAGATCATGATTGTGTCCGAGGAATCCGAGGAATCAGAAGATGTCAGTGCGTCTGACGAAGAGCGGGTAAAGGAACCATCTACTACACGGAGTACAAGAGGAAGAGGTCGTGTAAGTACTGCAAGAGGATTTACAGGAGGTACACGTGGGGCACGCCGTGGTTTTGGTCATGGACGAGGCGCACACTATACTCCAGATCCGACACAACCCACCGCTGCGGAGCAGCTCATTGATTGCACCAACACGATTGTGGATCGAACTGGCAGACATTGGACTACTGAGCCTCCTCTAATTCACCGTCGGCAAGTTCAGGACATTATCCAGCAACAACCCAGCGTAACATCCGAGGGACGCAAAGATTCAATCAAAGAGGTATTTCAACTTTACTTGTGCGAAGAGATCCTGTCTGTGGTCATCAGGGAAACAAACCGAGAAGCAGAACGTTGTTATAGAGAATGGAACTCTATTCATCAGGATAACCAAAAACGCTGGAAGACCTTCGACTGGACAGAATGCGAAGCATTTATCGGCCTATTGTTATTAGCAGGCGTCTATCGAGGCAATCAAGAGTCACTCGAAGAATTATGGTCCAGAAAATATGGCAGACCAATCTTTCTCGCCACCATGAGTCTAAAGCGCTTCAAGCAGATCTTGCACTATTGCAGATTCGACAACAAAAACACTCGGGAAGAGCGGCGTGCTACAGACAAGCTAGCTCCTATTCTAAGGGGCGCTATATAATTGTGTTGAATAACTAAATAAATAAATAAAACATTGAACAGTATGTTTTTATAAAATACATGGTATTCGATTACAGGTAGACAGAGTGTATCGTTGATTTATATTCTCAAACACTTAGGGGTGCATTTGCACCCCAAGGACCTGGAACGTAACTTTCTGACAAGGACCCATTGAGGGTTAACGAAGGAATGCACTAGAGTAAGAGTAGCAGCAGACGTAAGAGAACGGATGACAGTGCGAAGCTGGCGCAGCTGGTAATAGCAGTCTCGTGCAAGACGGTGAAGTTGAGGAGCAAAAGGGAGGTCTCAAAACTTCTTCTATCCGGGGTTTTCGTACTAGAAGCGGCTCTGATTTATGTGCACATTGAGAGGTGATTTATACATTCATGGATACAATGCAATACAGTAAAATTTCTCCAATGTGGAGGGAACTAAGAGAAGAAAACTGTTCAAATTTCTACGCTAATTTATTCCCATATTTGCTAAATATTCAGAGATATTGATAAAATTAGTACCGGTAGTTTAATTTGGAAGGAAGCTTTTGACAAAAATGAGTTTATTTCAGACTTAAAGAGTAAACATTAACTTGAGTTACTGCGACGATCAGTTGTTTATTTTCTTCGTCGTAATGTAATCTGTTTCGCCCTGCGAAACCCAATTCCTTTTTCTCTATTGTAGGAATAAGAATTCTGTTCCATCTTAGATCGGAATCCAAGAGATTCACTCTACTATTCCCAGAGTCAACCACAAACACTCGATCTTCTGAATCGATTGAGAGATACTCAGAATTATGCAGTTCTTGTTAGAGAGTGACACGGGGACAGAAATGTGTCCCCATTCCCTCCCCGCATTTGCAGTCTTAGCCCCATCCCCTCCCGTTCCCGCAGAACCCGTCCCCATCCCCTCACCATCCCCGTAACCTTCATCCCCATCCCCTCCCCATCCCCATATATCGGATTTTTTTCCCCGCAATGTCCCCGCATCTTAACTTGACAAATATAAACATTGTCATTATTAATATCTATAGCATTTTTATGTAACTGTAGAAAATCGACAAATGGTTGTGTGAAGCGCAAAAACGCTGCAGATTTTTTGGTTCAGTGATTCGTGGTCACTAGGATAGACTTGCAATGCACCTACCAGTTGTCCCGTCTCGCGATTTCCATGATTTAGGCCTAAGTAACTTCCTCTGTATATAATATATAATAGCCTATGTGCGATGCATCTAACAATGGTCGCAGCACAACGAATCTTCGACCTCAACTTTTCAAAAATATAACTAAGCTTTGCTTGCCCCTGCATTTCGTAACTTAATGTATAGGGCCTAATTCTCGGACTTTTGGTGCTTTGCAATAAATTCTTGATTGGAACCTGTCCTGTGCAATGTGCATCCAGGGCAGCTTCGAACATGAAAGAATCAAAGTAGCCTGTATATATTCTAGGCACTAAAGGACTAAACCTACTTCACGGTCACGGAACGCCTATAGGTAAATAGCAAATAATCAACTAAATCTGATGAACCGTATCCATTACCGCGGTATAACCGCAGCTTCCATACCCATCCCCACGGTATTACCGTCCTATGTATCCCCGTTACCGTGCAAAGACAGACAAAGAAGTTCATTACGGAGACTAATAGGTAACTTATTCCGGAAAGAAAATAGTGATGATGTAAGTGCGGAGATGTTCAACGCTGAAGGATCAATAACCAAACAATTATCAGGCCAATTAATGTACAGGTTGTTAGAGCTCCTCATCTTTGAATACCCGTAGTGGTAGATGATTGAGTCTGACGACAATGTGATAACAAAGATCAGTTGCGTCGCCCTCCTCCTTTATCCGGACTTGGGACTGGCACCGTCCGGAGGTAATTGTCCAGGGGTAGTTGCTCTGTCACGACTTAATTACTCTTATAATATTTGTATAATTTTAGAGTGACTTAGACAATGAACTGGGGAGATGGTGATTCATCCGACCTATGAAAGATATAATAAACATCCAATATTAGGATATACGTATATATAGAATACGAAAAATAAAGGTGTTTAATGTTTAAAAGAAGTGATAGAGCATAATGGAGCTTTGTCATCATTCATTCATTCGGACATTTATATAGCGCTCGTTCAAGTTAAAAAAATACTCAGAGGCGCTCCCGACGCCAGCGCGCTCAACAAGAAGTTTTAGGTTTAGCAGGGAACGATCCTGGTAGAGTCCCAGGGTGTAGGTGTAGCTCATAAGAAAGGCTATTCCAGAACACTGGACCAACCACAGAGAAAGCTCGATTCCTCATGGTAGCAGTACGAGCAAAAGTAACCAAGAGGACTCCTTCCCTTATCAGCAGAGCGTAGCTGACGACGTCCTTGGATACCCAATGTAAGGCTGCATAGCTCACGGAGGTAAATTGGGGCAAGGCCCTGACAACATCGCCATACCAATGCAGACACCCTGAACTCAATACGCTGGCGAATAGGGAGCAGCGAAGTAGGCCTTTATCAAGCATGTAGTTTGAGACATGACCATATTTAGGGATTTTCCCAATTAGGCGCGCAGCAGAGCGCAACACCCGGTCAAGACAAGTCAATTTGCTGGATGGGAGGCCAATGTAGAGCGAAGAGCAATAGTCAATGCGAGATTTAACGAAGGAATGCACTAGAGTAAGAGTAGCAGCAGACGTAAGAGAACGGATGACAGTGCGAAGCTGGCGCAGCTGGTAATAGCAGTCTCGTGCAAGACGGTGAAGTTGAGGAGCAAAAGGGAGGTCTCAAAACTTCTTCTATCCGGGGTTTTCGTACTAGAAGCGGCTCTGATTTATGTGCACATTGAGAGGTGATTTATACATTCATGGATACAATGCAATACAGTAAAATTTCTCCAATGTGGAGGGAACTAAGAGAAGAAAACTGTTCAAATTTCTACGCTAATTTATTCCCATATTTGCTAAATATTCAGAGATATTGATAAAATTAGTACCGGTAGTTTAATTTGGAAGGAAGCTTTTGACAAAAATGAGTTTATTTCAGACTTAAAGAGTAAACATTAACTTGAGTTACTGCGACGATCAGTTGTTTATTTTCTTCGTCGTAATGTAATCTGTTTCGCCCTGCGAAACCCAATTCCTTTTTCTCTATTGTAGGAATAAGAATTCTGTTCCATCTTAGATCGGAATCCAAGAGATTCACTCTACTATTCCCAGAGTCAACCACAAACACTCGATCTTCTGAATCGATTGAGAGATACTCAGAATTATGCAGTTCTTGTGTTTCATCGGAAGGAATAAAACGACGCACTATCTGTCCATCTCTGCTCAATTCGCATAAACCACACTTTCTTACCAACCCATTCGACTCATTCTCTCTCTTCTTTTTTGTCAGCCAATGAAGTAAGATGAAATTCCCGATGAATGTTTCCACTGCACGACGAGGATCCGTGATGTTTGTTGGTAACTGAATGGATCGAATAAGTTTTGCGTCTGATCCATAGATCATCAGAGAGTACGATGAAGTATTGAGAACCATCAACTGACCATCAGTCGACACTGACAGACTTTGTGGTAGATAATCAATTGTCAGCCATCTGATGATTTTGTGTTCGTCATCTCCTTCTCTTGTTATCTTCCAGACGTTACTCTCATAGTCATTAACGTAAAGACAATTTTCCTTCTCATTGGATAGAATGTCATTCGGAAATTTAGTCTCTGTTAGTTTGATTTTCTTTTGCCAATTGAATGGGTTTTGATCTTCAAAGACATCAATTACAGGAGAAGACGATCCAAAGAGTATGAAGATCTCGTTTCGTAGCTTAGTCACTCCACGCAGATACAGATCTTCTTTTTCTTGTGTCTTGATTCTCTGAGTGAAACTGATGGAAAGCGCGCACACGACTACAATAATTATAAAGAACAAATTGAGAACAAACAAAAATAATAATTCGCAAATATAATTTGACCGCTTGTTATTAGCTTTCTTTTTTACAGTCTTTCTGTCTTACAACTGAATGTTGACGACGATGAAGACGATGACGACGACGATGATGATGACGTTGATGACGGTGATGACGATGATGATGATGGCGACGGTGATGATGATGATGATGACGATGATGACGGTGACCACGACGACGACGATGATGATGACGATGATCACGGTGACGACGACGACGACGACGATGATGACGATGATGATGACGAACGTGATCTAGGTCCCTACATAACAACCGCCTCGGACGGGGATAAATTATAGCCCGTACTCTCCGCGCTATAGGTCCACCACTCTAACCAATCAACCACCGCAACTTATACTGTACGGTATTCATAATAGCCTATGCAATGCATTAATGGCGTGTCAATTTCAACATCCATCCCGCTGATCATGGTTGACTTAATCATTTAATAGTAAATCGAAGTTGCTAAGTGGAGTTGACTGCATGTTCTAGATTTCATTTATGACGACGACGTGCAGAATTACTTGCCAATGGTTTTCTTGAATTGATTGCTATCGATGTTGATCATATTTGAAGTGGATGGTTGAATATTTTCAAATAACACATCTCTCAACTGATTCGATTCGTACATCTTCTGAATATATTGAAGAGCTGCTTGCGAACGACACCAGATCCAAACGACCACAGTTTGTCTCTCCAGTCGAGAGTTCAGAATTTCAATGCCTTCTTTCTTCAGTTGACTCATGAATTTATAAGTTTGATGCGACCATGGTTTTGTTTTGCTTTGAAGTTCTTCGATTTTCTGATGAAGCAGCTGTGATTCCGTTGACGCTGTACAGTGTGTACACATTGCACCATGACTTTGCAGTTCAATTTTAGTTGCGCCTAAAAGCAAAAACCACTGTTTTTGAAAAGAATTTCAACCAAGCTTAGACAATAGACATACATAGGTTTCGATAACTTCAGTGAAGCTAAAAATATTTTTAGGATGAACACACGTTACAAAAACGAAGTTTCGTTGAATGATTTGATCAGGAAGTGAAACTGGACGTTTTCATAACGAACTAGTAGCCTAACATGCTTTTCAAATAAAATTAATGCCATTAGGCCTATTGCACAAGTAAGCTATTCATAACGGCCAATTTATGAATTAGCCTAGTGTTAAAAGGCAAATATACGAATAGATCTATTTCGACGATGAACGAAAATACGTTGTGATAAAGATGGAAGGGAAGCAAAAAATAAGAATCATTGAATTAAATCAATGCACAAACCCTAGTTGTACAGCATGATTAAGATTGTAAACAACTTAGATAGGCTAATAATTGTTTTTAGTCTAGGCTTTGGATCTGAAAAACTACACTGCTAGAAGCAAATCATGTAACAATTTGCTAACCGGTGTTTTTAGACTAATATTATTATTTTGGCCCTCCTGAAAACGAAACTCGTGGTTAGCAAGCTGAATTTTTAGCGGCTCCATGGGAAAACAAGATGTTGGACAAAATGGCTGTCTATTGCTTCAAATGACTAAAAGTAATGTATTTTAGGCCTATGTGATAGAAACACGGTTTTAGACTCTAAATTAAGACTATCATAGGGTTCAAGACATGCAATGGAATCAAAGACATATATGTAGCACTGCACTAAAAACCAAAATGGCGAACAAAATGGCCGGCCAGAATCTTAAAATGGCTATGGGTGAAGTCATGTAGGCTATGCAACAAAGCAACGTCGGCGTAACAAAGTGTCAAAATTGTCAAATACCGGTAACTTTCCGTCCGAATTTAGGCTAAGCTTTCCTAAAAGTGAAAGAGCCATGTTAATACCTTTTCGTATGACGCTTTTAAATGATTTCAAAGCTTGTACTGAAGTTTCGAGAGTTGATTATACAAAGGCTTGTATATTGGAAATAGGGCCTAATAATGTAACGCCCGCCCCCTCGGACACTCCCGGAGTCGCCACTTCCGGTCCAACGTGTGAGAGGACCGCGTACTGCTGTAGGTCGTGGTTCATAGAGATAAAGGGAGGAAGAGAGGCAGTAGCTTCGGGGTTCAAATCCCGTCGAGTCCGAGACGGCCAAGTGTCTCGTCCTCCTACCTCTCCGTATGAGACTGGGGCCTTGCTGGCCAGCCTTTCGCTCCGGCGCAGGATACCTGGATTAACCGGAAGTGAGAGATCCTTAGGCCTAGCGCCCAAACTTCTTTCCAGGCCGATGGCTGAGTGGTAAAGCGCGTCCTTGGTACCCATGGGAGACGTTTGTATCGAGTTCGAACCTACAGCAGGTTTTGGAAAGGATCTGGGCGTTGTCTCTAATCGTTCTATACGCGCGACGACTTCCGTCAGGGCTTCCCTAACGTTAGAGTGCACCGCATAAATTTCCTCTCTAACATCAGTTCTCACTGAGGAAATTGCCTCTTCAACATTCATTTGTACCACGGAAATATCGTCCTGGGTATCTCTAGCATTATTCTGAATGGCATCTTGCGTGGACCGAGCATTAGCCTGTATAGCATCATGCGTGGATCTGGCATTTGCCTGCACATCAGTTTTTACTGAGGAAATTGCTTCCTGTGTAGACCTAGTATTAGTCTGTATCGCCTCGAGCAATACCTCCATCGATGACGGTGGCCTTGATGGCTGCGAAAGAGTAGACATTCGACTTCCTTCCATTAGCGCTATATAAATTCCAATGATTTAACCTCCTAGGGTTAGCAAGAATTAAGACAGTAAGTTTAATTAGTATTTCTTATTAATTCTTCAGTCAATAATTATTAAATCGTTTCAGTGCAAATCAGACATTCAGCACAATGAAAATTTAGTAAACGTAATTCAATGCAAGCGCCCTAGATCGGAGTATGCCTAGCTTTTTCCCCAATTTAGGTCTCAAGTGCCTTCATAAATTTTGCGTTAGCCCAATATTTCTACACCACCAATCGCTTTATATCCTTTTAACCAAACTGTACCTTATATCTGGAGACAAGGGACAAGGTAGGCGACGTGCGAGGGATGACGACGAAGAGGGCGACGAATCCAGGATGGGCACTGCAGAATATGGAGGGGCGTCGACGATGAAGGCCCGAAGGAATCAGCGGAGAGCGACGCTGATTTGTCGCCAAGACCGAACTGGCGAGTCGAGTATGGGTGATCCGCCTCAGAATATATTTCCAGTAGGTATTATATTTTTTAAAGTCGCCACGTAGGCTACGAACGCAGAACGTAACCACGACGAAAGCACTTCCGAAGAAAAGCGCTGACGATTCGACGCTCCGAAAGAATCACGCCATGTGACCGACCGTAAAAATGCGCGCAGAAATCGGCTCCGTGTCGTAAGCGATGCTATACAGAATCCGATTCGCAACGATGCAGAAACTAACGCAAGCTGCACTAAATCCTGGCCTCACTTCAAATAAAACTATCACTTTGAATCTTAATATTTATATCGCCAATAATACATCTTTACTCCTCGAAGGTTCGGTCACGTCTCTCATAGGCCTACTCAGGCTTCGAATCGATCACTTTCACCATTAGGAGCCGCACGTCTATCCTCCATGAAATCGGCTGCGTATCTCCTGCTCTGCAGTGATACCGCTCCAAAATTTAGAAAAAGCCAAGATTTGGTCTTAAAAAAAGCCAAGAAAAGCCAAGTTGGCATAATTATGGACAATGTCACCTATTTTATTTCAACAGAAGCTATTTTATCCGATAAATTGTGATGTTTATGAAATTATGTATAATTAACCCTGAAATTAATGTATATTAAATTGTTAATAATTGGTTCCGTTTGTGATTTTCTAACATTCTAACGACATTTTGGAACATAGTGCGCTAGTTTTGAGAAATAAACGTTATCTTCACTTTAGTACTGTTGATGTTTTCTTGATTTCAGCCATTTTTTGTGCTTTTGTGTGATCTTGTGAGCCATAACAGCTGACTTGTTTGCATTTCTAAGATTAATGTCTATTGTTATTAATACAAGTACTGATCAACTTATCATTTATCTTTATCCAGCTATTTGTGATTTTTCGCGGGATCTCGCGGAATTGCACGTGACGTCACAAATAGCTAATATACAGAGAGCAAACCGTTCAAAGAATAATAATAAGTCGGATAAATACTTGTCAGTAGATGGAGCTATGGTTATATTACTGCTAAGATTATTGCTTTTAGTGGATTATTGCTTAAATTGTTGTTATTTAGCGGATTATTGCTAAGATTACTGTTATTCAGTGGGCAGAAAAAAAGCAAGTAAAAAAGCCAAGGTCCTTTGAAAAAAAGCCAATATCCCAAGATACGATTGAAAATGCCAAGATCTTGGGAAAAAAGCCAAGGAGCGGTATCACTGCTGCTCTGCGCTCTGCGCGCGGTCCTTTATAGGCTTCGACTTACGTAGGACGCCATCTACTGCGCATGCGCCAAAAGCGCTGCTCGAGCTAGTGATCACGCAGGCACTGCGTGATCATATTCAACCGTGCCGCGTGATGGAAAATTACCACACACGACTATCCTGCATGCACAGACTACACACTGCCGGCGTGTCTTGCTCTGTCCGTCTGCTTATCTGTGTATATGTGTTGTTGCGTCCCCCTCTCTATCAGCCTGCCTGTCTGCCTGCCAATATCGGTCCGTCGCACTCAAACTCTTCCTCCTTTCGGCCGACCTCCATTTGCTGAGTGTGGGAGAGTTAATCGATCAATGAGATTTGCAGCGGCCGCGGCTGCTGACGTCATCGCCCTTGGCAACTCGTGTCAAACACGAGCTCAACATTAAAAAGTATAGGCCACCGAATACACCTCAAAAATAATATAATATATATAATTATCAGACCACGAAAATACCAAGGGATCCAAAAATAAAATATAAATTTGCAACTAAAAACCCGTAGCGTCAAATTATATGCAGACGTTACACTAATTATTAGGCTAATCTTAAAAATATTTCAAGGCATCGGAATTATTGTGATGTTATTTTGTATAAATGAATTATCTATTATCACCACCATTATAGTTTTAGTATTATAGTAAAGCCTTTATTATTATCACTGTTACTACTATTGTCATTCTAAACATCAGCAGCAACAACAGAGCGACATTAATGGTGAATGTAATAATAAAAATAATTATAAAAATCATAATAATTATGGTAATAAAACAATTAATATACTTGAGGACACTCTTAGTGGCATATGGAACGGCTGGCTACGTTTAGTCCAATCCTGTTACGTTAAAGGCCCCAAGTATAACAATTATTATTATTAGCTTATATTTATTAATATTATTATTATTATTATTATTATTATTATTATTATTATTATTATTATTATTATTATTATTATTATTATTATTATTATTATTATTATTATTTTTATTATCATTTTTATTACTTTAAAGCATATTTATAATGTTAATTATAGGCCTTTATAAAGTTTATACTTTGCACCTCCTCCGTTTTCCATGATCCTTGTCACTGTCTTCTGGTTGGTTTGTCGAAGACATTTGACGAACTTTGAAAACCTTGCTTCGTCGAAAGATTCCACGACGTACAAAAGCTCGGAGTTCTTATCTTGTGTTGAATTCTGTCGTTGGATGAAGTGACTTTGTTCCTCTGTTATGCAGTCGAGAGACAACAGCGACGCGATTAATTCATCATTTGGTTGAATATTTTCTAAGAGATAGTTTCTGTTGTTTCTTATGATTGCAGATCTTTTCCTGGTTTTTCCATAGAAATCTAAAAGACATTTGAACCATCATTAGGACCTACCTTTGAATGGCATCCATCTAGGCCTATGTTAGCCTACATCAGAAAATTTCAATCAGTAGCGAAATATTTGTGTGAACTCTGAAGTGAATAGAAATCTATAGTGTGAGAAGAAAAGACAGAATAAAAATAAATTATAACCAAAGCGATGAAATTAAATTTGATTCAACTCTTGATAAAAGAGGGCATTCACGCCAAACTGTCTAGAGCACAAAATAATTACAAATAGGCCTATCATAGATCTCCCGTCAATTTACCACGCACTGTAACTATAAAAGAACGCTAGGGCCTAGGCCTAATGTTGCATAGGCTAAGCAGAAATTCGTAGTTTCATTAAAAAATATTCCTGAATATTCGTTTCTGCCTCGGTGACCCAATACATTCCGTTTGATACATCGAATACCACAAAACCTTGAACACGCAATCTGCATTAGCAATCTATGACATGTTAGGCCTATTATAATGCATGGAACACAAACTTCCGGATGTTCACGAAATTTTGGCTGTTTAAGACATAACCTATTCATATTATAATTTTATGATAGGCCTACTGCTTGTTTTCCTGCAAGGAGCAGAGACCTGAATACGTATCAAGGAACTGGAGAGAAAGCTGGATGCCCAAGATCGCTGGACTCTGAACATGATAGCCTACCGTGCTTTTCTGATATTGCATGCACAGAATGACTCGGTTCCAATCGCACGACGCTTTTACACTATGGGTCCACTTGTCTGGAATGTGTTTCCGCAGGATCTAGCCTACGTCGACATATTGGGAAAACGAACACCTACCGCTACAGGATGAGCGTAGTAAGACTACAGGAAAAGTTACTTCCGGTCATTCGAGATATTAGAAAGAACCTCCAGACTTTCTCGCCACAAATGGACAAACACTGTGGAAGCCCGTGTTTTCCCATCCTCTTCACGAGAAATGTTGCATCCACGTAGCCTGAAAGGGTGCAGCTATTGTGAGGTAAGCTTACCTAAAAATAATGAACCGTTGATAGCTAACTAGGCCTATAATAGCCTAATTATGGAGGATGATAATGACTCTCTGAAAGTTTAAAGATTATATTTCTTTCAATTGTTCTGTGCAAAATGCCAACCCACCTAAAGGGAAAAATCTACAAAACAATGATAAGGCCGGTAATGCTATATGGAGCAGAGGCCTGGGCGTTAACGAAAAGAGACGAGAAACTGCTGGAAAGAACAGAGATGAGAATGCTGCGATGGATGCTTGGAATATCACTGAAAGACAGGAAACGAAGTGACGACATCAGGAAGAAGCTCGGTGTGGCGTGCATCACTGACAAGGCACGAGAGATCAGGCTGAGGTGGTATGGACACGTGATGAGAAAAGAGGAGAATAGCTGTGTAAAAAGAATCATGCAAGCGGAGGTATATGGTCGACGCAGTCGGGGACGACAGAAGAAAAGATGGGAGGACGTCATACAACAGGACCTGAAGCTGCTCAAACTGAAGAAAGAAGACACTGGAAGCAGAGACAAGTGGAGGAGAAGGATCCGAGTGGCTGACCCCTTGCCAGAGGGAATAATTCTAGCCTGAAGGGAAAGAAGAAGAAGAAGTTCTGTGCAAGTCTTGATATAGATGGATCTAAGTTGTACAACTATTACATTTCTTGAAATGAACCTTACCTTTCAAGTAACGAAAGATTGCCTTCTTGAACGGTTTTCTCGTGATTCTTCGATAGAAGAAAATGTCAACTGACAAGAGCGATCGCACAACTTCTTCGTCTCTGTACTTTTTGTGTGAATTCAATATCCAATGCAGATAAGACTTTTGTAAGATCATGTCTAAGATCTCGAATGGAAGATTACGCAACTGCAAGGAACACAAATATGCAACGTTAACAATGGAAGACGATATTAATGCCCTCACAAATTTCGAAAGCGTCTCTTCCAGAGGACTTCTCGATTACATACAATAGGTAAGCTTATAAGTATCCCAAAATGCCCTAACTGCATAGGCGTACGAGGCGGGGTGCAGGGGGGGCGATTGCCCCCCCACAAATTCGGGCAAGTTTGGTGGGTTTTTTCGGGCAAAAAAAGCCGAACGACTAAAAAAAGGTCGTCAACTTTAAAAAAAGAAAAAAAGGTCGTCAACTTTCGGGCAAGTGAGGTTTTTAGGGCAAACACGGACCCGAACGACTAAAAAAAGGTCTTCAACTTTCGAGCAAGTGAGGTTTTTCGGGCAAACACGGACCTGAACGACTAAAAAAATGTCATCAACTTTCACGGATGTATTTTTCGGGCAGAAGTTCAATCTTTGCCCCCCCCCACTGCTGAAATCTCCCGTACGCCTATGACTGGAAGAGATAATTTAGGCAACAGACAAATAATAATTATTATATCATCAGCTAAACGTCACTTAATTAATTCTTTTTTGCTCCTCACTTGTCAATGTCCATTGACTTCCTCTCCAACTGGAGACTTGGTGACCATTGCAGGGTATTGCTCCTGTACGTGCAACCAGCTTAAAGGTCATTCTTATCGCTCAACCATTCTGCCATAATTCCGTCGCTCATGTACAGAGCGTGACGGTGTAATGGTGGGTTCGGTGCATTGAAGCTGAAGGGTTCCAGGTTCGAATCGACCTCGACCTCGACAGACCTTGAGCAAGTCTATCACTCGCAATTATTCCTTTTCAACTCCGATGCACAGTCCGCGCTGTAGTCGGGAGCGCCTCTGAGTAGAGAGCTTGAATGGGATATACAGAAAATGCGATAAGTAAATAAAAAATAAATAAAATGAAAATGCATCATTCATGTTGGTCGTGTTATTGAACGCGTTGCTACCATATCTTGCTTCTTAATATAAATATATTGCACAGTCTTACCGCAGTATTGTCTTCTAGACGGAATCGCGTTCCGTTCAATTTCTCCATTCCGCAGTCTTTTGTATTCTTCTTTAAAATAAAAATATTGAAAAAATATTTAAATGTTTTAGCGTAAGATGACATTGCGTTCGTTGCAATGTAGGTATAGTGCAGGTCCTACCATTAAACAGGTCTGATTGAAAAAATTTGCTGAATAAATAATTTGATAATGAGCAAATCATTTGTCTAATTTTTTTACATAATTAGGCCTATGTATCATTTTAAAGGTCGATCAGACTAAAAAGCTAACGGACTTTTGAGCATTTGACTGATCTCAACATTAAACAGTGTTTCAATACAAAACTGATCAATAAACTAAATAGACAAATTCATTGTGCCTAAGCCAAACGCTATTGGAACTGTCTGTAATAAAAGGTAAAAAGTACGCAGTCAGTCACTTATCTTAACTTATCTTAACTTATCTTAGCTTATCTTAGCTTGTCTTATCTTATCTTATTCTATCTTATCTGAATTCTACATTCAACCACGCTAACACGCCGCTGGGTCCGAGGTCGGCCGTGAGGGAAGGGGCGCCCGCCGCCGACACCGCCGCGCCGCTCGAAGGATCCGCCGGTCGAATTTACGCGGTGCATTTTTCGGACTTAGCGTTTCAGAGTTGCCGAATGCAAGTTTCTGCTAAATTTCGCGTGTCTGCTAACCCTAACGCACATTGTAATTCGCCACTCGTAGCTCTAATTCGTGTTTCTTCGTAAAATATTTTAGTATTTTGCCAAAATTGGTGTCATGTTACAAATAATGACCGCCTTTGTTTTCGCAAATTTAAGAATGGAACCCCCTCCCCCACCCCTACGCATCACCAACTTAACACTCTCAACCCTAAAAAGCCTTGCAATTGGTAACTTGTAACCATAAGTTGTATTTCTTCGCTCGCTAAGTTCGCACTTTACCAAAATTGTTGCCATTTTACAAATAATGTATGACTTTGTTTCCACAAACTTAAGAATACACACTTCCCCCACTCCATATTTCTCCAACTTGCCACATTCGACATGCATTTCTGGGTTTCATGCTTCGTAAATTACAAGTTTGACTTCGTACAATGGTAAAAGTTCGTGTCTTACATTGAAAAGTTCAAGTCCTGTACATATGCACATCTAACATATGCATAATTTTATATTGCCAAAGTTCAATTCGACCCACTTTTGGTCCATACACTTCAAATGTTTGACTTACACAACTTACATTCTTCGCTGTTACATGCAAAGTTAATATCCTAAGTTAGAAAATTTGATCAAAGTATATGTGTATATGTTAGAAATTGAAGGTTCATGCCCCTATGTGCTTTACCCGTTCTCTGATGCTTCCACTCGTTCGCACGCATATTGAAAAGGCACGTGTTGTTGAATACATGCTTGTTGAATTTCGTATATTTGATATGTAATAAAATTATGTTAAGATTTAAGAAAGCGCGCCACCTGACGAAAGACATGTGTGACGATTCTGTGGTTTGTACTCTTACATGCCCAAGAAATCTAGCTAGTGCGCCATCTTTGGAGTTGGAAAGTTATATGAGTTACTTGCCTGTTCCTATATGAGGAAGAATGCCTAGTGAATAGAAGGATGAGAGTTTTCATGGATTTCGAGTTTGTGTGTATGTGTGTGTGTCTGTGTGTGTGTTTGTGTGTGTCTGTGTGTGTTTGTGTGTGTGTGTGTGTGTGTGTGTGTGTGTGTGTGTGTGTGTGTGTGTGTGTGTGTGTGTGTGTGTGAAAGTATGTTGGTGTTTCACCTTGTGCCTAGAAAGTTGTGTGTATTTGTATTATTTGGACTTAGCGTTTGTGAAAAAATTGCCTGTGTATGTGTTGTTTGAGCGCGATTGGGCAGGAAAGGCTGCTCGGGCGCCACTCTGGGAGATGATGACTACTAAAGGGCGAGTGCTTCTTCAGTGTTTGAGTTTGAATATGCGTGAAAGTTGGGACGGCTGCCATATTGGAATTTGCCCGTTGCTGGATTCTTAGGTTTTTGCGTTTGACTATACATGAAAATTGTGAAGGACGCCATATTGGAATTTGCCCGTTGCTGGATTCTTAGGTTTTTCCGTTTGACTATACGTGAAAATTGGAAAGGACGCCATGTTGGAATTTGACCGTACATGGATTCTTAGGTTTTTGTGTTTGACTATACATAAAAATTGGGAAGGACGCCAAATTAGATTTTGCCCGTTGCTGGATTCTTAGGTTTTTGAGTTTGACTATACATGAAAATTGTGAAGGGCGCCATGTTGGAATTTGACCGTACATGGATTCTTAGGTTTTTGTGTTTGACTATACATAAAAATTGGGAAGGACGCCATATTGGAATTTGCCCGTTGCTGAATTCATAGGTTTTTGCGTTTGACTTGGAGAAAATTGGGAAGGACGCCATATTGGAATTTGTCCGTTGCTGAATTCTTAGGTTTTTGCGTTTGACTTGGAGAAAATTGGGAAGGACGCCATATTGGAATTTGCCCTCTGTTGGATTCTTAGGTTTTTGTGTTTGACTATTCGTGAAAATTGTGAAGGCCGCCATATTGGATTTTGCCCGTTGCTGGATTCTTAGGTTTTTGTGTTTGACTATACGTGAAAATTGTGAAGGCCGCCATATTGGATTTTACCCGTTGCTGGATTCTTAGGTTTTTGAGTTTGACTATACATGAAAATTGTGAAGGGCGCCATATTGGAATTTGGCCGTTCATGGATTCTTAGGTTTTTGTGTTTGACTATACGTGAAAGCTGAGAAAGACGCCATATTGGAATTTGCCCGTTGCTGGATTCTTAGGTTTTTACGTTTGACTATACGTGAAAGTTGAGAAAGACGCCATATTGGAATTTGCCCGCTGTTGGATTCTTAGGTTTTTGCGTTTGACTATACATAAAACTTGGGAAGGCCGCCATGTTGGAATTTGGCCGTACATGGATTCTTAGGTTTTTGCGTTTGACTATACATAAAACTTGGGAAGGCCGCCATGTTGGAATTTGACCGTACATGGAGTCTTAGGTTTTTGTGTTTGACTTGGAGAAAATTGGGAAGGACGCCATATTGGAATTTGCCCTCTGTTGGATTCTTAGGTTTTTGTGTTTGACTTGGAGAAAGGATGCTATAATTTTTGGATAATGATGTATGAAATATCTAATATTGTGTGATTTAAATGTAAAAATGTCTGATTTATTGATATTTTCGAAAAAAATGGGGAATAATGCTTATATTTCTTAGTCATATGATGGGGTTCTCGTCGCCTTATTGGTTCGTCGCTAGTGTTTCCTGCTTCGTGATTGGTTGGTTCTTACTCGTATAAGGTAAATTTGTGTGCAGAGGTTTGGAATGGAGGGTTGGAGGGTGAGGGGAAGGTCTTTAGACTGACCTGCCACTCATACGAGAATATTGTATGTTGTTCTGTATTGTTCAAGCATAAGAAAATATTTATGGTGTGGTATCCCCAGCCAAAATTCCTATATTGATGGGTGATCTCCCCGCGGCAGATGGTCGGACTCCACCGCGAGAAAAGGTGAAAGGGTGTAATTACCTACTTGAAAGCCTTGTTCGGCTCGCTGTGACAATGGGCAATGGTCTTCGCTGGAAGAGTCGGAGAGAGAGAGAGAGAGAGAGAGAGAGAGAGAGAGAGAGAGAGAGAGAGAGAGAGAGAGAGAGAGAGAGAGAGAGAGAGAGAGAGAGAGAGAGAGAGAGAGAGAGAGAGAGAGAGAGAGAGAGAGAGAGAGAGAGAGAGAGAGAGAGAGAGAGAGAGAGAGAGAGAGAGAGAGAGGGTGTGAGGAAGGGAGGGCGGTGGAGAGATGACGAGAGGGATACACAGAGAGGAGAGGGAGAGGGGAGGGAGAGGAAGAGAGGCTGTTGAAGACTGTATGGCAGTGCCTCTGATGATGCGTTTCCAAGAGATGGATATATGAAGTGATGGTGGGAGAGGGAGAGGGAGAGGAAGAGAGGAGGGAGAGGGAGAGAGGAGGGGGAAGTGGGAGAGGGAGAGGGGTAGTGGAAGACAGTGCAGAAGCCAGAATATACTGCGGTGCCTTCGATGAGTCATTCTCGAGAGATGGATACATAAAGAGATGGTGAGAGAGGGGAAGGGAGAGGGAGAGGGAGAGGAGATGGGGAGGGAGAGGGGGAGGGCGAGATGTCGTGGAAGCCAGTACAGTGGCGCTACCGATGACGCATTACCGATGACGCATTCCCGGGCGCGCGGGGGGCCCTTTACCGCTGCTAGTTATGGTTAACTAATTACTATTACTAATATAATTACCTAATTACTATACTAATTAATATACTAATTAATATAATTACTAATTAATATGATCCAATTATTATAATAGGCTAATTAATATTACCTAATTACCTTAACTAGTTACCTTAACTAATTATTAATAATAGCTAACTAATTACTAATTGATTACTAGTTAGTAATAATACTTAACTGATCGAGGACCAGTATAATTACCCTACTTTTGGTATTATCGACGTAACCAGAGACAGAAGAAGGCAAATTAAATAGCAAAACAGTCAGTTAATCAATCTTGATAAGTGATTTGACCGAGAGACAGGCTACATTCAGTAAGCTTATAAAACAGTAAGTAGAATTCGAAACACTTTAGTGATTTTACAAGACAAATTATAAATCACAAATACTATGTCAATAATAATCCGGCAAACAAAATTTTACAAAAAGTTCTAAGAATAGAACTTAGATCACAAACATAAATAGTATTATAGTACTATCAGTCAGACAGAGTGAACCTTCATTAATAGTAATTATACTGCTAAAATCTGTCAGTTACAAGATTTCCTCATTGTTATTCATCATCGTCCATGTCATCATCTTTGTTGTCATCGTCAACTAGAGATGTAAAAAAAACATAGACGTAAAAAAACCGTGTTTTTTGCGTTGAAATATTTTTTAAAAAACTGTCAGAAATGAAATATTTCTAATGAAATATTTCACGCTCACATCACTAATCGCAACGCATAGAGTTTAAGATTTTGACACTTATGCGCAATTCTCTTCTTGGGGTAGCTCCCTCCTACCTTCGTGCTTTCTGTAACCTGGTATCCTCTCTCCCTGGTCGCTCTGCTCTTCGTTCAGCAGCTAATGGCCTCCTTGTGGTTCCTCGCATGCGTGGTGCTACTGCCCAATCCAGAAGCTTTGCCTATGTTGGCCCATCTTGCTGGAACCGTCTTCCGCACAAGCTGCGTCTTGAGCTTCTCAGTCTCTCTCTCCCTCTGTTTAGGAAACGCCTGAAGACTATACTATTTGTTAGGGGAAGTGATAATTAGGGTCGGGAGCGCTACTGAATCTGTGAGCGGCGCTATATAAATGTTCAATTGCAATTACAATTACAATTACTTCTCCCCCCCAACCAAGTACACTTCTTCTTATTACACTTTAGACACTGGGCCTATGTAGGCCTAGCCTTATGTTGACGTTAGAGAATTGCTTAGCAACCACAAAAACCATTTCATGCAGACAAACTTATTCAACAGCGCTATACGAAACCAAGTCCGTTATAGATAAAGTGCTCTACGTCCTGTGTCAAGTTAAACCCGGTGATGTCAAACATGGGAGACAACATGGTGCAACGGTGGAAAGTTTAATCAGTAACGACGGTGGTGGCCAGTGTTTAATCTAGACGTCTCTGGGGGGGAAGTTCCCCCCCAGGATTGACTTTCCCCCCTCCAGAAAAATTTGACAAAATGATATTGGTTTTTAATTACTATTTTCATCGTTGTTTTATATGAAGTGTTATAATATATTATTTACTATTATATGATTATTATTTATTATTTACTATTATTATATATGATACTATCATGTTGCAATTAGTATAACTTACTGTATATATTTGTATAAACACTATTTTTGCACAACTAAAAACAGATAAGACATCCTCTCCAGAAAATTTGACAAAATGCTTATAGTTTTAGTTGCTGTTTACATCATCATATTACGTGAATTGTTATAACATACTGTAATATTATTTATTATTATATGGTCAATGGATATCTTGTTATTAATTACTATTATAAAATATGACACAATCCTGCTAAAATGAGAATAACTTAATGCTAATATTTGTACAAATGCTACTTTTGTACAACTAAATGGCTTCTCAACAGTGGTACCCTTCAAATTTTAAACTGTAGGCCTAAAATTTCAAAATTTTTGGTCCTATTATTTGAACACATATACGTATAGTAAAACCTAAAAACAACATCATTACTACACATGGTTTCTTGAATTTGGCACCGGTCGTTTTTTGTGTACCATTAAATATGAGTTCAGAAAGTATGTCCTGGTCAGCAATTCAGGACCATCTTGGGAAACAGGTTTAAACTGATATAGTGATGAAAAGTCTGCTTAAATATAGTCTACTATTATATTCATGTCTGCATTTATTCATTAGAATAACTCAGCAACAGGAGAACTGAGCTGCTGAACTCTATACATAAAGATATTTTCATTGTAGTTATAATCATATATTTTATTAGATCCTAAAACACTTTTTTATCAGTACTGAATAGTCTAATGGAGTTATTTTGCTAAAATAGCACCTTAAAAGAGGAGGCCTACCATTACAGTGTGGAAATAAACCCCCAAAATATTTGTTAAGTGTTGCTTATATTTATTGAAGTCCACTCTTATAAGCACTGAAAAGTGTAAGACAGTTTGTTAAGATGACACCTTAAAATGCTGTCATTCTAATGTGGAAATTCAAAAAGTTTCTGATGGGGCTCTGAAAAAGTACAGGTATTTTGTTAAGATGGTACCATAAAATGCTACCATTGAAATGTGGAAATTCAAAAAGTGTCAAATGGGGCTCTGAAAAAGTACAGGTATTTTGTTAAGATGGTATCTTAAAATGCTACCATTGCAATGTGGAAATTCAAAATGTTTCTAATGGGGCTCTGAAAAAGTACAGGTAATTTGGTAAGATGGTACCTTAAAATGCTACCATTGCAATGTGGAAATTCTAAAAGTTTCTGATGGGGCTCTGAAAAAGTACAGGTATTTTGTTTAGATGGTACCATAAAAAGCTACCATTGAAATGTGGAAATTCAAAAAGTGTCAAATGGGGCTCTGAAAAAGTACAGGTAATTTGGTAAGATGGTACCTTAAAATGCTACCATTGCAATGTGGAAATTCAAAAAGTTTCTGATGGAGAGGGGGCGCAACCCCCTCCCCATACCCCTCCCCCTGCGGGTCTCGGCGCTACGCGCCTCACGAGCGTCCTTCGGACTCTCGATTGTCTCCCCCCCAGAAACCTGAATTCCCCCCCAGCGGGTGGAGACTAGATTAAACACTGGGTGGTGGCGCGGTAGTGCGTTGGTAAAATCGGGATAGCATTGATTAAAGACTAAAGAGTGCGGTTTTGGTTTTCAGTCGGTGGAAATTAGGCTAGGTCTATATAGCAGAGGATGTGTAGGCCTAAGTGGAAGAGATGTTAGCCTAGTTAGATTAGGGACGATAAGGCAAACTCTTAGAAGTCCGTTTAAAAGAAGAATAATAATAATGCTTCTCTCCACTGAGTAGGCTACTGACCTGTGTTGTAATTTGAAGAAGATCGCAAATCAGGTCGGTTGCGATTACTTTCGCTTTTGTTTTGCAAGTCTTTTCCTGCAGTGGCATCCATACCGATCGTTCGTCGAAATGTGTTCAAGTTGAGCCTTCTATAGTTTTAATCGACAGTTTCTGCTTTACTGAAAGATTCTCTTATGATAAAAACGTTGACGTCTTAAGAACATTTAACATTATGGTCACTTGTTTTACAAGAGGCATACATAATATTATAGGCTATGGGAAATATAAATAGTAGGCCTACTTCGTGGTTGCGATAATAAGGCAGGATGTAGCGTAAATTGATTGGCGTCTATTTTTAGAAAGGAACCTTTGAGCAACGACTTTATAATATACTAGAAGGGGACCAGAAACATTGAGAAAATGTACTAAACCACACATGAACGAAGTATTCAAGTGGACTCTATTGAAAAATTCTACAACTAACATTGACGCAGGCCGATTCAAAAGAGAAAGCGAAAAGGCTGGCTCAGCGTGTAAGACTACACAGGCAGCCCGCAATGTCTTCCGCGTATGAGGTCGGTCCAGTAGACAAGAGGGTTTAGGGGGTTAAACCACAATTGGCTTAGGAATTTTTAAAAAAAGGCTATTGTCCACTTAAATAAGAAAAACAAAACAATTATTTGCAGTTGCAATTACTTTTCTTACTTTATTTCTTTTGTTACTTTATTCCAGTTAAGCCGCAAACAATACTATACGACCATCATTGTTAATCAACACATAATTAATTAATACAAATTATCATTCGTGCCTCTACTTTGCAAAATCCTAAGACCGTAATAAGTAAGTATGGGACCACGTCTTAGGCCTTTATCGACAACCAGATGACGTAACAACTTGAGAGAAAGGAATTATCTACGGCTCATTTTGCACACCCTAAATTTGGAATTTCGGATAGCATAAGAGAAATGAATACGTTGCGCGTGGTAATTAAGTCTTCCAACAGTACTGATCGGAAGATCGAGTGAATTTATACAGCCTGACTCATTCATTTTTATTATTTACTAGCTGTACCCAGCCACGCTTTGCTGTGGCAAAAAAGACTTCCCCTCCCCTACCCCTCCCCCTCCCCCGTCCCCCTCTCCCTCCCTCTCCCCCTCCCCTCCCCCTCCGCGATGGCCACGCGGATCACGCCATAAAACGCTTGAGCAAGAAGGCCGTAAATGCGAAGGCCGTAATGAAATGCGCTAAAGAAATTTACGGAACAAACATGCCTGAATTGGTATGCAAGGCTTATTGACGGACGTAGGCTGTGTGTTGAAAACGGCGGAATTTGCAAAGTTGCTTTTTTAGCTTAAAAGATTGCGCTTTTTCCCAAAAATCATTCTCACAACCCGGCCGTGTTGGAACTAAACGTTTTGGTGAAGTTTCCAAAGCAATCAATGAAGAAAGTTCGGAGATCTTGCGTCAGGTGCCAAACGCGGTTACATTTTTATATATATAGATTTATTTATCGTTTGTTGATCGAACATTTTCTAGAGAATTCCGCAGCGCTCAAAAGCTAAATCGCGTAAAGGAGCATAATCAGCGATGCTTGGTCAAAAACAAAACCAAGAGACATGAGGGACGGGGAAAATATGAGTTGGAATAATCGAAACGAGAGAGAGAGCAGCATATGAGGTCCTTGGCATGTATCTGGTTAGAGAAGAAATTACATGATGTATTGCCTTCTGAGCCTCTCACCGACGGTGCATAGGCTACAGTACCTTTTGCAGTTGAATTGGATAATTATATGGCGCAAGTAGAACAGAAGTTCTGTCGGAAATTTGAACATGCAGCCAATCCTTTTATCGTTTTACAGTTCAGTGCAATAACCACTAAACGGGACATTAAACACCGTTCACACTTACAAATCACCAGAGATAGCCGGTTGGTGTTAATAGGGAGAATTCGCGCCTTTAGAAGTAGTATCGTTAGAGAGATGTTTACTTATCGAGGTTTTTTTCGAAATCGTACGACTCACAAACAAAATGGAAGGCCACCATATTATCGCATCCAAGGAACATGATTTTAAGGTGTCTAATTTGTCAGTCAAAAGTATAGTCTGCACGGTATCGTGGTTGAAGTGTGAACAGCCAAAATTTAATGAGCTCTAGGCCCTATCCTCTAAAACCTATTCACATCATGGCATCCCACCTTCCCGTAAGGCCACCCCATAGAATTATACTCAACCAAGGCCACATAATCTAACCTATACGGTACTTAGAGTTGATGCTTTTGCCAGGGAAGTCTTATTTTCAGAATGTTGTATGACTTTATGACTTTGCATATTATTGTTTCAATTATTTACTTCTTGCGTAAACTTCTGTTGATATGCAAGTAGTCTAATAAGGAATATTCTTACCTGCTTGCATACTCGCAAGGACAGATACAAGCATACTATTGTAGGCTATCTATTGACGGCCATTTAAACGAGATTTAATTTAAAAAAATAAAGGGTTAAGTTATTTATAAACTTATCAATACCATTTTGTCAGTCCTCCTTTCGAACTCATTTTATCTTTACCAGTTAAACGAGGATCGAAACTATTGCTCATATAGATACCTTAATATTAAATTTAAAGGTGTTTAAGCCTCATCCAACTAAATCGGAATGATCATTGGCAACGACATTTTGTGGCAATCGTTCAATTATTATGACTCGGTCAGCAGCGAGTTGAGAATGCAATCGAGACAGTTGCTAATTTTGTTCCGTGAATTATCGCTTCACTTACAATATTATCGATTAGCCTAACTTCGATGTTCTATTGTAAGGTCCAAACTGTAATCTCTCCATTCATTCATTCATTCATTCATTCATTCGTTCATTCATTCATTCATTCATTCATTCATTCATTCATTCATTCATTCATTCATTCATTCATTCATTCATTCATTCATTCATTCATTCATTCATTCATTCATTCATTCATTCATTTATTCATTCATTCATTCATTCATTCATTCATTCATTTATTCATTCATTCATTCATTCATTCATTCATTCATTCATTTGCTCCGAACATTTACATAGCGTTCCTTCGAGAAATCTCAGAGGCGCTCCCAGCCCAGCCCTGCACGGCCGAAAAGAAAGGTCTTGAGCAACTGGTAGAAAGCAGGCAAATTATTGCGAGGTAGTAAGCGCAGTTCGTAATTTTAATGAACCGATCATGAGAATGGTGAAAAGACGTATTAGAAACAGTGCGTCTAAAATATCAGCTGTTGTCGTCGTTGTTGTCGTCGTCATTGTTGTTGTTGTTGTTGTTGTTGTCGTCGTCGTTGTTGTTGTCGTCGTTGTTGTTGTTGTTGTTGTTGTTGTTATTGTTGTTGTTGTTGTTGTTGTTGTTGTTGTTGTTGTTGTAGTCATTGTCGTAAACATTGCCTACTGTGAGAAGCAGGACTTAAATGCGCCAATCAACTTCAGTTATTTATACAGCAAATGTCTTGTCTTCCTTCTCTTCAAGACTCCTCCGTCCGAGTGTTGGTCGCTTCTTAAATAGGCTAAGTTTTCTCCATATTTTCCTGTAGCGCAAAGCGAGACTTAACAATCGTGTGTAAAATTGAGTCCTCCTTTCGATCGCCTAGTCTAAGACCACACATTGCCTCCCTATTGCACAAGAAATGAAAATGTTATTCATATAAATCTTAAAACTTCAAATTTAAAGGTGTCTAAGCATCGTCCAACTGAGTCGAAAAGTAACGACATTTGCGTGCTGCAAAATTAAGCTAATGACGCCGACCACTCCGTTAGAATAATGTTATCATGCGTTTTGTTATAATAATGGAGTTGACAAACGCCTGCCTGGGGGAATCCGATTTGACCAGGATCTATGACAACAGAGGTCGTTACCCTGGGCAGAGATCTGCTTGCCATATTACAACACTTAGCAAGCTCCATTACAAACGCCTGGCGTCGAAATAGTTAGTATTTATATCATACTTGGTTACCAATATAAAGGTGTGCAATTATGAAAACAGAAACTGTAGAAGAAATAAAAATGATTGACGAAAAACAGTAATTTATCAACAAGCTTAACCCTTCTTCTGAGATGGGAAATCAAGTTTCTAGGGATGTATACGTGCAAGCTACAATCGCGTTATGAATTTTCATTTGTTTTGTACTGTATGTGCATTGTATGATTGTGGTCGAATGACAGCAATTGTGACAAACGTAAATGTAAGAAAGTGTGAATGAGCCAGGAACATTCTTCTTTAACGCTAATAAATGTCTTCAATTCGATTAAATTTTGCTTGTAGTCTTAAATCATTTTAATGATTCATGATTCATGCCATTTATTGGTGCTCGGTCATTCTTCGGATTCATTGAATTTTCGTACGCGAAACTATATATAAATAGAAATAACACATTATAAAGGTGTCAAACAGAGCCAGATCGGAAGAACATCTTTATTGTCTTTATTGTTTGTAGTTGACATACATGTAGGCCTACGTGCTTTGAAGTGTGAATTCGTGTTCTCTTATATTTTATGTTTAAACAGTTGATAGCTTGAATAGAGTTTATGATATATAATCCTGAATAAAAACATAAAAAGGTGTCCACAGAAAGCACTACAATTTCACCAATGTTCAATTTGTTTCCAACTTAAAAGAGTTCATTCTAGTAGAAAGCCTGAAGGGGCTCTGTAACAAGTGCGCAAACCCACAAAGGAAAACAACGATCATTTGTTCAACAAAATAAATTAGAGTTGCCCTTATTCTTTTCTTCGCACGACAATAATGATGATGATGATGATGATGATGATGATGATGATGATGATGATGATGATGATGATGATGATGATGATGATGATGATGATGATGATGATGATGATGATGAGGATAATTATGATGATGATGATGATGATGATGATGATGATGACGATGATGATGATGATGATGATGATGATAATTATGATGATGATGATGATGATGATGATGATGATGATATTTATGATGATGATGATGATGATGACGATGATGATGATGACGATGACGATGATGATGATGATGATGATGATGTTGATGATGTAGGATGATGATGATGATGATGATGATGATGATGATGATGACGATGACGATGACGATGATGATGATGATGATGATGATGATGATGGTGATGATGACAATAACATTGGATGATTATATGATAGGATGCACAACACATTTCTGGTCCCAAATTATTCTTCCCTTTTATTTTCTCTCCACTTCGCTTTCAGTCACGATCCATCTGTGAAGTCTGTTTGATCACCATTTTTGTTTTGACCTGAAATTGATATCGCCTTTCTACCCGTCTGTCTTGTTTTAACTGAGCGAATGTGAATAATCTGATTCAAACAACATCGATCTTTGGGCGCTATAGAAATCTCGAAATTGCGGTTATATTTACTACAAACTAAATAATTTTGATTGGGTCCCAATAATCATTAATGCGTTCTTTTTATATCAGTGTATTTGACAGAGATATGATTCAACTTCAGAATGAAAACACAACTTATATATTGGCTGAATATAATATTATATCCAGCAGGTGTCCATAATAATCTTCGTTTAATGATTCAATCTGACAAACCGCAGAATGATTACAGGTACAGGTTATACGAAATACGGCCCACTATTATAACAGCACGACACGCAGGTCGGCTTTACAGCAGTGAGCTCGGCTTAACACTATTTGCCTAAGTGCTGGATCACTCCCCCCAGTCGAGCAACACAACAGAAAAGCGCCAATGGTAGCTAACAGAAACTGAGGCGCTCCCGAATGCAGAGCAGACACTGCATCGGAGTTTCAAGCCGAAGCGCTGAGCAATTGCAAGTAAAGGACATGCCCAAGGTCCATACGCGGTGGCTTGAGGGTGGATTCGAACCTTCCGGCTCCAAGGCAACGACGCCAACCGTACACCACCGCGCCCCACGTCGTCCATATCACTTTGTCCGTTAGTTGCTATCAAGTCAGAGTTTGACTGCGACTAAGACTTACGATATCGTCCTGAATTTAGCCTCAGTTGCCTTTACCATCCACTAAACTGGAAAATAAGCACAGTTCACATTTTAAAAAAGCATTGAAGGCGATTGATTCACAAATCATGCCATTTCTGGTAGAATAATATGCAAGCGCCTTTGATAAAATGAGATAATGTTTATTTGACGACATCCCTCTCACAAGTAACTACTTACTCACTGTCAACAAACAGCCATCGTCTTTGTCAACAATTTTCTATACACAATAAATCTACAATTTAAAGGTGCATAAGATGTCAGTTGATTGCGATTTTTCTTCAGGATAATCAAGTATGTGAAAGTTAGAAAAATACTTTATTTATTTTGTTTGTGCACTTGTTATAGCGCCTATGCACTTGTTATAGCGCCCCTACAAGAAATACTACTCAGAAGCGCTCCCAACTACAGCGCAGACACTGAGTCTTCCTTTAGGTATTGCATATACTGACTGAGCGAATGTATGTATGTGCCCTTGTTATAGCGCCCCTTTTTAGATTTATACTGTGAAACGACCCCGTCAACCGTGCTTAGTGTTTCGGAGTTTCACGCCGAAACACTGAGCAATTTCGAGTGAAGAACTTGCCCGAGGTCACTGCGAGGCGACTTCAGATGGATTATTAGAAGTTTAGAACCTACCACTCTCCGGCTGCAAGGCAACGAACATACCAACTACACCACCGCGTCCCACAGTGTGAATGTGAATAAGGTGGTTCCTGCGACACCGCTTTTTCAAAATTTCGATTGCATCGATTAGATTTAAAATGAAACCATTTTTATTGAATCATAAGCCTAAACAAAAGAGGGCGACCACATAGAGAATGGGCGGATGATTTAATAGACTGGTGCGGAACATCACTGCAAGAGCTGAGCCACATTGCACTGGAAAGAGATCTGTGGAGGAATATGGTGAAAAGGGCGTCGGACACCTACGGGCGATGAGCCCACGGTTTATGGCCTAATCCCAATATCAAGGGAATTTTGATATGCTGAAAGCTGCAGTTTTACGAACACACGAGTAATAATATAAAAGAAATGTACGATATCAAGGTGTCTAAGCTTGTATTAGAGCGCTAAGCGACCTCTAAGAATGCCGCTTCACGCGGTCAAGAATAGCGGCGCCTTAGAAGCATCCAAGTCGGATTATGATGGTTATTTATTAAAACTATTCTAAATGTTTTTGTGGCGGTTCAACAGTAATCCGAACGATACATTCATCACCCCAAATTATTCTCATCACATTTCCGCAGAAGATCAGAGAGTTTAATTGTATCGAACAACTTAGCGACATCCCATGTGATGAAAAGTCGTTGACGACCATAATGAGAAATTTACATAATATTTCAGTCTTGTATTAGATGCAATATGGTTGTCTCTTTGGGGTTGTCCACGTATTACATATACGCAAGGATGGGAGATTTTGGCGTTTGTGTACCGATGCGTACGGGGGGAGGGTCTAATTTCTAAATAGAACGTCTACATTTGTCTATCTGTAGGCTAAATTAGAAGACATTGTTTCATTGATGACTCTAAAACTGACTAACCTTTGTTGATGGAGGGTATAGAAACTTCGGACTCTAAACACCGGAACAAAATCTGCTATTTTTGATCGTGTAATCTAAAAACGCATATTAGGCCTATGAGGATTCATATTGCGTTTTTCATTATAAGCCTAACTATTCAATGTGCTCCAGACCCAGTCATGGTCAAAACGGAGTGGTTAATAGAACGACTTGGATATATGATAGCATATTTTATCTTTATTGTTGTTTTGAAAGAATTCAATTTCTTAGACGTTTTCGTCAACATAATAATAATTATTATGGTCGACTTCGATGACTCTGGCACTCATAGGCGGAGACCTGGTCCGAACTTTGGGGGGGGGACGTACGAGCGGCCGAAGGACGATCGCTTAATTAAGCGCGAAGCTTTAAAAAAAGTGTTTTTGACGACTAAGAAAGGTGTCCAGACATTTTGACGACTAATTAGAGGCGCTTTATAACTGTTTTTACACAATGCAATTTTTACAATACAATAATAAAAGAGTTCAGAAATTTTGAAATATAAAAAGATGTCTTTAGAATTTTTTCCGACTAAAAAAGGTGTCCACAGATTTTGATGACTAATAAAAAGTCTTCAGAAATTTTGAAATATAAAAAAGATGTCTTTAGAATTTGTTACGACTAAAAAAGGTGTCCAGAAATTTTGATGACTAATAAAAAGTCTTCAGAAATTTTGACATCTAAAAAAAGATGTCTTTAGAATTTTTTCGGACTAAAAAAGGTGTTCAGAAATCTTGACGACTAGTAAACAGTCTTCGTCGCAACCGACCGTGCGGAGTGGAGAAGTCCTGTCGCACGATGTTCCGAAAGGAACGAAAGGAACTGAGAGAGAGCGAAAAAGTCTTCATAAACTTTGACGACTAAAAAGAGTGTCTTCAGATATTTTGACGACTTAAAAAAGGTGTGTGCAGATATGTTGACAGCTTTAAAAGTGAGTTCAAAAATTTTCACAACTAAAAAAAGGTGTCTTCAGAAATTTTGCTAACTAAAAAAGTTGTATTCTTATATGTTGACAGCTAAAAAAGGTGTCTTCCGAAATTTTGACAACAAAAAGGTTTCTTCAGAAATTTTGAAGACGGAAAAGAGTGTCTTCAATAATTTTGACGACTATAAAATTGTGTCTTCAGAAATTTTACGATTAAAAAAGGTGTCTAGAAATTATGACGACTAAAAAGGTCTCTTGAAAAATTTTGACGACTAAAAAAGGTGAAAAGGTGTCTCCAGTAATTGAGACAATTAAAAACGGTGTTTTCAGAAATTTGGACGACTACAAAATGGTCGTCAGAAATTCTACGCCAAAGGAATCCCCTCCACCCAACTCAAATCCAGGCTACGGCTTTGTGGAGGGAGATGGGAAGGATTTGATGGAAGTGGGTGAGCGAATCGAAAATTAGATGGTTTCAATGATTTATAATATTAATTGGTTGTAATTGACTTATAGATCTGAATTAAACCGATCTTATCTTGTAGAATCCACACTGGCTTAGTTGAAATTAAACTCAATTCATGATTAGATCGAGAGGTTTTTTCAAAGATTTGTTCGATGTTTTATAATAAGTTGATGGGTAAAATCAAATTATTTGAATTCTGTATATTTACTATAATTATAAAGCTTTTATGAAGAAAGAATTTAAGGGTGTCGAAGTAAGTTGTTTTCAAAAAGGGACCATGTATCCCGGTTCTGTTATGGCATCGCTCTTATGCGTTGAACAGATTTTTTAGTAATTTGTTCGAAAATCTCCTTCTAACATTGTAACGTCGTCAGTCGCCTGCAGTGTGTTCATCAAGTGTCCATGTCCTGACACTTGACGATTGGGGGGGACGGATACATGGACCGTCCCCCCCACCACATTTTGGGGGGGACCGTCCCCCCCTGTCCCCCCCTAGGTCTCCGCCAGTGCTGGCACTAGTTACACGTTTATAATAAATGAATTATTTTGACGTTAAGAAGACACCTCGAAGTTGTAAATTTTAATGCTATATAGAAATAAACTTCACCCTTTATGTCAGGGTCCTGAAAACGAATGATAATTATGCCAATTACTTATGCATCAAAAGTTTAAAAAATGTTCAAGGAAATCAGAAGGATGTTGCAGGTATCCCCATAGATACACAGCCACCCACTGATGAGAAAATCCCATCTAGTAGTGAAAATTCATCTGATGATTTAGTAAAACAGTTCTTGTCATTCAGTGATAAAGATCTTAATGTAACAAATATATATATATATATATATATATATTTATATATATATATATATATATATATAAGAAAATAAATGGTGCAGAAGAAGATGCAGAAGAAGATGATGACCTAATTACGAAGTTAAAATCTTTTGTTCTTGGAGTCTTGTCAACGATTGGTAAAGCTAAGTCTAGAAAGCATGCTCAGTTTTTGATCTGGAGTGCGGCATCTGCAATATTCTTTGATAATGATTCAGAATTTAATTCCAGCGACTGGTAAATATTGCGACCTATAGTTCCATTCCTACTCCAAGTTGTAATGGGTTGATAGCCGAAACCAACTTAGAAAAAGCAAATATATTGGCTAAAACGTATGCGAATACCAGTGATTCTCAAAATTATAGTGGAAAATTCTTATATTATTTGCAAGATAATAATCTTCAAGATAACCCTTGCGTTGCAGACAATGCTAATGTTTCCGAAATGGAAATCTTAGTTTTAATCCCTCTGGCGAGGGGTCAGCCAATCAAATCCTTTTCGTCCACTTGTCTCTGTTTCCAGTGTCTTCTTTCTTCAATTAGAGCAGCTGATCCCTACATCTGGAACTCTCTGCCCCCTTATGTTCGTAACTCCTCTAGAAAAACTGTCTTTCGCTCTAAACTGAAAACTTTCCTCTTTCGGTCTACCTATAGAGTATAGATAATTTTAATGACATGTACCACCGAACTTCAATGTGCACGTCTGAGCTTTGTAAGTAGGGCATTATCAAATTTCAGTTGTATTGTATTGTATTGTATTGTAAAGAACTTAATTTTTTATATAGCATCCTCCCAGCTTTTCTTCTGTTGTCCCCGACTGCGTCAGCCGTTAATTAACGAATTGCAAAACGACTCAATAATGGAACTTAATCATGACTTTTCGTTTTTTTGGTTCTTTAACGCCATCTTGCGGCCAGTGACTCTACGCCTTTTGTAAGGCAATGAATAATGTTTGATCGATCGAAAGTGTGACTTTTATATAATTGTAAGAAAAATATTTTAAAAGGTGTTTAAACTGAGTCTGATACATTTCGCATAGGCCTAATTGAGGCGCTTAACGATATCTTTTGACGACCTACAAAATCCAATGCAACATGTGATAGAAAATAATTAGTATTGAAAGCTGAATTATCATCGATATAAAGGTGTTTAACCGGATATTATGACGAACTTTCATAATGCACCAGGAGGATTCCAATTTGACCAGGGTCTATGACAACAGAGGCCGTTACCCTGGACAATTATACCATTGCTGAAAACTGTGAATTATCTATTTTGGATATTTTTCTTGAACACCTTATAATTTAAGATTAGTTGTGATTTATAAGTAACGCTTTCTGAAAAACTAAAATCGTCTTTCCGTTCCCAGGCGTGTACGTCAGAGAATTGTATTGAATGTTAGGGAAATTGTTAAGACTCGTTCACATAACTGAATTGGTCGGATGATACCACCTGGAGGAAGACCTCTGCAGTGAAAGACAAAGGACCAGGAGATCGTGTGTATGCCATGTCCCATTAGACTAGAGATTGAGGACCAAAGACGTTTTGGTTTTATATGTAAGTGCACTTGTTATAGAGCCCCTCAAGATTACTACTCAGAAGCGCTCCCGACTACAACGCGGACACTGAATCAGAGTTTCACGCCGAAGCGCTGAGAAATTGCGAGTGAGCAACTTGCCCCAGGTCTCTATACGGCGGCTTGGGTTGGATTCGAACCCACAGCCCTCCGGCTGCAAGGTGACGAACATACCCACTACACCACCGTGCCCCCATTGTCTTTGTGCTGTGTTGCATGACTTACCCTGTGGCCTGAGTCGTTCCAATGATAAAGGCAGTGAGGTGTGCGAAGTTAGGTAACCCAATGACAGCAATCTTCTGGGTCACGATATCGTCTTTCATAACAACGAATCCATTAACGATTTAAGACGAAAATATCCAAATTTCAACAGCTGACGGAAGGTTAAGACAACTGTTTCTTCTTGCACTTTAAACACAATTCAATGACACCAACGATGATTGGCAACGCCCTCCTCTCTTATCCATGCTTGGGACTGGCAATGCCAGAGAACGTGGAGAGGCAGTGAAATCTTTAGTTCAAGTGCATCGTATAATTATTATATGGCTGTAAAGTAACAGTTGGCTGACCTCGTGGCAGACATGTTGCACTTGTACTGGACTGCAGAAGTACTTAGTAATGGCACATGAACTTAAGAACCAGTACGGTTCAAGAATAATCCGTTTAGTCTACTTTACATAGGCCTGATTATTATTGGCAGAACGAAACAGCATTTTCATAAATGGAAAGTGACGGCTGCATTGAATGAAGCCACAAATTTCATCCGCCATGACAATTAGGGCCTACTTCCATAGCTTTATAGACAAATTTACACCAACTGGCTCACCAATTAAAGGAGGATTCCAATTTGACGAGGTCGTTGCCCTCGACAGAAATTTGTTTGGCATATTACAGCAAAGAATAGGCTAGGTTGCGGCTGTCAATAATAAGAATTTTGCAAACAGTTCACCAATTAAAAGTTAAAAACTAAATAAATAAATTGTATTTTTAACCGATTCAGAGGTGTCTAAACAGTCTGAATTTTTTTATGGTAGAGGCCTAATTAAGCAAAATAATAGGAATGCTGTTGATTTTAAGATCTGAATGATCTGCAAATTAGAATAATCGAGGCAAGATAGAAGACTACATGGTCTGTTACATGTATATGGCAAGAGTGGACCTCGTTTTTGTATTGTATTTAAACATTTATAAAGCGCCTCTAGTAGGGTGAACCGTTCAAAGGCGCTCCCAGTGCGCAAGGCCCAGCGAGAAGAAACAGGTTTTGAGAAGAGACAAAGCAGAGGAGAGACTACCAGAAAGAAGTGTAGAGCGAACAGAAGGAGAGAGGGCATTCCAAAGAGAAGGACCAATTGAGACAAATGATCGAGACTGAGCCATAACAGTTCTAGACCGAGGAACCAAGAGGTCAAATCTGTTGGATGAACGAAGTGGACGGTGGGAGGAAGCTGAGTGAGGACGAAGTAAAACATTAGTGAGATATTTTGGGGCAAGACCCCGTTGAGCCTTTATGATCAGAGTGAGGATCTTAAATTGTGTGCGAGCACGGAGAGGAAGCCAGTGAAGTTCATGAAACATAAAGGTAGAGTTGTGATGAATAATGCCGTCTGAAGCTTTCCGCCGACAGCGGCACCATAATTATATTCTTCGCTATGTTTATATTGTATCTATCTTGTATATAAATATGATAATTCAGTTTATTTTATCTATCCTGTATATAATATGTCAGTTTATATTTGATATTTAATCGTGCATAATTATACAGTGCAGTAAAAATGAATTAACAGTGTCAATATAAACCATTTAACGTATACTATAGTCTTAACATAACGTTAAAATGTCAGTAGTGTTCTTTGCTAAACAGAAAAAGTTTTTAGTTGATAATAACAACAAATATACATGTTGTGCTATATCTTTTGCAAATTCATTAATTATGCTGCTGGAATTTTTACATGCATGATGCAGGAAATGTCACAAACTTCACTCTTCTTTCAGTAAGACGTTAGCCAAGAAAGACAGCGACCAACAGAAAATGAAAGATTTATATATGCTCCAGAAATACTACTCAAAGGTGTCTAAATGACATACCGTTGTCTGAAGAATCAAAGTGATTAACCACGTCTCAAGGCCGCCAGAAGCATTGACGTAGACATCTTGATGAAGGTAATCAAGTCCCGCTAAAGGTTCTTCAGGAATGAATCACACTATTTAACCCTTTAATGCCGGAGGGTAGGCCTATAGGATTTCTCATACCATTTACTACCATCTCGGCATTGAATGGTTAAAAGAAGGGGAAGGCGGGTTATGATAGCGTGCGGTAAGCCTATAGATGGATCGAACAGCAATTGTCGAGGACAAGGAGCAGAAAGCAATCATCGACTGAAAATGCTGATAACAGAGGCTCTTACTTAACTCTTTAATGCCGAGATGGCAGTAAATGGTATGGGAAATCCTATACCCTCCGGCATTAAAGGGTTAAGCATTTTTGTATTTAACCCAAAAGCTGTTCAGTGACAGTTGGCCGTGCTAGAGCAGGGAGCGCTTTTGAGCTGCCTCTTTGAAGTGTGAATGAATTCTGGAATGAATAGCAGCTGCGGGTGAGCTGGTTTATCTGTAAAGAAAAATAAAACACTTGGTCCAGAATGTTGTATTATTATTATTGTATACTTGCTATGCAATCATTCATAAATTGTTATTAGAGGAACAAGAATACCTTTAACCCTTTCATGACGGATGGTATATGATTTCCCATACCATTTACTACCATCTCGGCATTAAAAGGTAAGTAAGAGAATTAGATAAATTCCAAAAGCACAATCAGTGACGTTTAGTCGAAACAGTATTGAGAGGTAAATAGGAGAAGTAGTATAATATATGTCTTTTTGGGACCATACGACAAAGACATTATTGCAGCAAAACTATCTGCATGTGGCACAATTTCAACACCTTATTTTTTTTAATTTACTATATTATTTATAACTGTATTTCGTTATGTCTTGAATTGGTACCCCTACCTTTCCAACGAATCCCACTTGGCTAAATAAAGACATTGGTGTTGATATAACTCTTCACAAAGAAATGAGTAAGAAATACGACAATCCCGAACTTTTACGTCTTATTTCATTAGAACATATAAACGAATATCCTACTTACACGCACATATATACAGATGGTTCAAAAGCTGATAATTTAGTCGCTGCTGCTTATACAATCCCTGCCCTAAATTTAGATAAACAAATTCGTATTTGTGACTATTCTAGCATATTTGCTGCGGAGCTAACTGCTATTAAAGAAGTATTCTCCTGGATATCAGAAAACGAAAAGCAAGACCTTAAAGATTTAGCTATTTTTTCGGACTCTTTAAGTGTTCTTACTGCTATTAAGAATTCCTTTACAAAGTCCCGATCACACTTATTGCAAGAAACAATAAGAGCCTTTAATGAAATTAAAATAAGTAAAGTGCATTTGATCTAGATCCCGAGTCATGTAAATATATCTGGTAACGAAAGAGCGGATGCTTTAGCAAAGCAATCACTGAGTATGCCAATTGTTAACTCAACAAATTATCTGGAACTGCAAGAAGTGTTTTCAATTATAAAATTGTATGTAATTGACAGTTGGCAGAGATACTATGACAGTGATCATAAGGGTCATCACTATAAATTTATATGTCCAGTAGTGAACACAAACCTGAAGTTCACTGACCTTAATAGGAAAAAAGAGGTTCAAATTTCAAGATTAAGATTAGGAAAAGTTAATCTAAATGAAAGACTTTATCTTATGAAGAAGCATGACAGTGGTCTTTGTAATTTATGTAAAGTTACAGAGAACATAGATCATTTATTATTAACTTGTAAAAAAGAAAATATATCTGACATACTAAGAAATGCATGTGTTTCTTTTAAATTAGACTTCAATACTAAGAATTTACTTGATAACGGTTACATGCAAAGTGTTGTTTATAGGCTCATAAACCAAATAACCAAAGGAAAAATTGTGTAATTACTGTCGTTTATAAGACTGTGTAGGAAGTTTATACATTGTATATGAATCAACTTGCTAAAAAATGTTCACAAAATCATCAATGTGTGTCTTGCTGTTGTTATGTCATGCCATTGTACTATGATTGAGCTGGAATATTGTTTGTCGTCTTTACTCTTTTATGAGGAAAAAATCATATCTCATATTAGCATGTTTAAAAATTTCTGTATGTATCAGTTACGAATCAAATGTGTAATAAGAATAGTAATCAAGAAAAGTTTGTGACATTTCATGCACCGTGATGCACGTGACAATATTACTGCAAAATATTAATGAATTTGCCAAAGCAAAAGATTTAACATAACTTGTATTGTTGATGTTATTATCAGTTAACCATTTGCTGTTAAGCAATGGTCACAAAAGACATTGAACAATAACATTATATCATGGCTAAGTTTGCTGTTAAACAACGAACAATAATATTGTTATGACAATGTTATAAAGTAGGCTATATCTCGGACGTTATGAATTTATTGTTACTGTACTGTATGAGATGTAAATTTGTCGTCAACGACCTTTGACGCCAAACGACGACGTTAAACTTTGGTGAAAGAAAGAAGTCTTGAATTGGAAGAGTCAGTCCAAAAAGATAAAATCGAGATTTCTTTGATTATGATTTCACTTCTCAGTTAATAAATCAGGCAATTTTTCTGGCTCTACAATGTAGATAGAAAGGGTTTACTATCAAAACCGCGCACACAAAACCGCGCACACAAAACCGCGCACACAAAACCGCGATTCACAAAACCGCGCACTATCATTACCGCGCACGATCATTACCGCGCACTATCACTATGGGGCTGTGGTCTAGTGGTGGCGTCGATGCCTTGGAGTCGGAAGGTCCGAGGTTCGAATCCACCTGGCCGCGTAAGGACCTTGGTCAAGTCCTTCACTCACAATTGCTCAGCGCTTCGGCGTGAAACTCCGATGCAGTGGGCTTCGAACATTCCTTTGAAACTATATTATTCGGTCGATGATCCTAACCACTCTTGTTTGAGCATCTGTTTTAAGCGGTGTCACGACAACTGGTCTACAGCTAGACAACTCGTCTAACTAGGATATACAACTGGTCTACATACAACTGGTCCAGCACTTGAAAAATGGAAGCTCGATTAAATTATTTAGAGGTGACATGGAGGCTGGGTTGATGAAAAACGCTTAAGAAATGGAAGCTCGATTAAATTATTTAGAGGTGACATGGAGGCTGGGTTGATGAAAAACACTTAAGAAATGGAAGCTGGATGGAGGTATTTTTAGATATGAAATAGAAGCTGGATTAACGAAAATAACGCATGAGAAATAGAAGCTGGATGGAGGCATTTTTAGATATGAAATAGAAGCTGGATTAACGAAAAGAACGCATGAGAAACGGAAGCTGGATGAAGCTATTTTTAGATATGAAATAGAAGCTGGATTAACGAAAATAACGCATGAGAAATAGAAGCTGGATGGAGGCATTTTTAGATATGAAATAGAAGCTGGATTAACGAAAAGAACGCATGAGAAACGGAAGCTGGATGAAGCTATTTTTAGATATGAAATAGAAGCTGGATTGATGAAAAACGCTTAAGAAATGGAAGCTGGATGAAGGTATTTTTAGAAATGACATAGAAGCTGGATGCATGTTGAAATACTTGAATGCGTTTATCATAGGCGTACGAGGCGGGGGTGCAGGGGGGGCAATTGCCCCCCAAAATTCGGGCAAGTTTGGTGGTTTTTTCGGGCAAAACAGACCCAAACGACTACTAAAAAAAAAAAAAAGGTCGTCAAGTTTCGGGCAAGTCTGGTTTTTCGGGCAAAAATAGTCGCGGACGACAAAAAAAAGAGGCAAGTCTGGTTTTTCCGGCAAAAATAGTCGCGGACGACTAAAAAAAAAAAAAGGTCGTCAAGTTTCGGGCAAGTCTGGTTTTTCGGGCAAAAATAGTCGCTTTTTGGCCGGAAAAATTTTTCCGGCAGAAGTTCAATCTTTGCCCCCCCCCCCACTTCTGAAACCTCCCGTACGCCTATGGCGGTTATGATCGTGCGCGGTAATGATCGTGCGCGGTTCTGAGGGTGCGCGGTTTTGTGAATCGCGGTTTTGTGTGCGCGGTTTTGTGTGCGCGGTTTTGTGTGCGCGGTTTTGACCGGATACCGATAGAAAGTTGGTTGGTTATGCTTTTACTGGTCATGATGGCTGATTACAGAGTCAAGCGTGAGGCGCGGTGGTGTAGTGGGTATGTTCGTTGCCTTGCAGCCGAAGGGTTGCAGGTTCAAATCCACCTCAAGTCACCACGTAGGGACATTGGACAAGTCCTTCACTCGCAATTGCTCAGCGCTTCGGCGTGAAACTCCGATGCAGTGTCCGCGCTGTAGTCGGGAGCGCTTCTGAGTAGAAGAGATTGAGAGGGCAGTGTAGCAAGTACGCATACAAAAAAATACATAATTGTAGAGATCTCTTCCACTAATTAAAATATGTCTAAAATTAGCATAACATTATTCGTAGCAGCAAATAGGATAGCGACAGCTAGTGACAACCATGACAATACATCAACATTTTTTGTACACAGTTCTAGCGATCATAATTATAATGTATTGAAAGATTTCACAGTCACCTTTACACAGGCTTGGAAAACCCGATATAAGGTACGATAATTTCGAAATAAAACACAGCCAAAACCTCACAACAAAACTAAGAACCACGTGGATAATTTTCGGGTAAGTTAAGCTCTTCGCCGCTTAAACTCTGTGTACCATCCACCATGATAGTCATCTGCCCAGATCACCAGGGAAGTAGGGATGCTGACCTGGGACCAATTTGATTTCCTCCTCCTCCTCCACGCCTTTCGATTTTATTTTGACTAAGCTTCTCTAATTATAATGTATTTGTTGTTCACAACATCTTTTTAGTGTTGCAGAAATATCGGAATTCAATTGACTTGAAAAAATGTGTTACTTATTATCAATGACTCATAATTGATAATTATCATTACTGTCGGCATCGACCAAGGAGCTCCGTCGCCTGCTGCTTGACAGGTGCGGAATATTACACACCTTCATTTCGGTTTTATCTGGCTATATAAATAAGCCTTGCATATGAAAATGGTACTCCGTCAAAACGTAGGCCTCGTCGGCTTCATATTCATTCGATATTAGTATAAATGCAAAATATAATAAAAGAATTGAGCAAGATCGTTATAACGGACTTTGTTGACGTCAAGTGCTGGTTGTCACTTGTACAGCTGAGACGTTGTCGTGCATACCTATTTATCTGTTATTTGCCAACGAACCAGATTTTTAATAAGCGACTAAGAGATTAGACACCGTCCTGAATGCTGCATGCGAATAGCGGTCAATATGAAAAAATGATTGCACAATATAACCCGCACTGTTCTAGTACTACAATGTATTGAAGCATTAACCCTCAGGCTACCACGCTATTTTTGTAACACTGACTACCAAGGGGGGGGGGGGTGGTTACCACCCCCCCTGGATTTTGGGTTTGGTTTGAGATATCATAACTTGTAATACACCTATGGATTCAGCATTCATTTCTGCACAAAATGGTATATTTAGGTTTAAAATATATGAAAGCACCCCGAAGTTATGAATTTTTTATCGTAGGCACCCGTCGATTCCACAAAATGTATACTTTCGCATAAGCAAAATATTAGATTCTGTGTGTTTTAACATAATTTATTTATTTAAAATTAGTTTACATATAATAAAGTCCAATATTCAACTATAAAAACTAGTAATAAGTTAGTTTTAGTTACAATAAAAAGAGAAAAAACATGTAAAACATGCTGAAAAACGTTTACGCAGACTTATCGGTTTGCGTTGTAAAAAAACCCCAACATTTTCACACATGTAAATTTATTTTGAGCACTTCCGGTCATCAAATGTCAAATTAATTGGTATAAAAAAATAGCCCTAAATGCACTCTATAGAATGACATAATTTATTTCTCTTAAAAAATAAATTATGAATAATTTTTAATAGGAAAAACATGAAAATGTTATGAAAATAAAACACCTTTATTTATATTTTAATTTATTTTGAGCACTTCCGGTTGTCAAAAGACAACTCCGTGACCACCAAAATGTAGCCCCACATTCCCTCTACAGAATGGTGTAATTGGTGTCTCTTCATGTCAAAGGACGGATAAGATACAGCCGATAATCTAAGGGGGGGTGGTATCCACCCCCCCTGGTGCCTCGGGTATATCGGGTATAACTTTTGAATGGTATGGTATATCATCACACATTTTAGCTCAGAATGTGTGCAAATGAATCCTCTACAGCTACCTAAAACGTCAAAATTTTATTCCTAACGAAAAAAAATGATTTGGAAAAAACCTAGGGGGGGGTGGATACCACCCCCCCTGGTAGCCCGAGGGTTAACCCTTTAATGCCGAGGTTGTAGTAAATGGTATGGGAATCCTATACCCTCCGGCATTAAAGGGTTAACTAGTAATAATTATCATTCACCGACGTTTATGAATTGTTTAGATTCACTACTTTTTATTATTTATAATTTATATAGATTCTGTAACACACAATTTAAGGTGTCTATGTCCAGTCAGTTTCTGCTTAGAAACTTGAAGTTCATTGGCATCGTGCCTGTCCTTCTCCATGCATGGAACTGAACCTGCCGTATTGAGAACAGTGTTGGATGATAGGATCGTATCCATTCACCAAACCATTTGATCATCTTACACATCCTTCCATCCTGAACTCTTCACGTAAAAACGTCATCCACCTAAGATGTGTGTCTGCTGACCAATTTCATTTTGTACCAGGAACCGATTTCACCTCTCTACCAATCAATTTTAATTTTCACTAAACTTCCAAGAGCATGATGTTTCGACGCTGTATCAATGTCGTAATTTAAGTTAACTTCGCTTTATTTTGTGGGGTGTGATGGTATAGTGGTGGCGTCGTTGCCTTGGAGCCGGAAGGTTCGAATTTCGAATCCACCTCGCCGCGTCAGGAACTTGGGAAAGTCCTTCACTCACAATTGCTCAGCGCTTCGGTTTGAAATCTCGATGCAGTGTCCGATAAAGCCTCTGAGTAGCGAAAGCTTGAATGGGGCGCTATAACAAGTGCAGATACAAACATAGAAACAAATGAAATAATGTTAATGACTTATTCTGTTTAATGATTGTTTTTTGCCAAGCGCCGCACAGAAAAGTTCAACATATTCCGAAGATGTTAATATAAATTATATATTAAGAAATAACTGATTAAAAAGGTGTCGAACATAGTCAGTATTTCCGTTGTTTTTTGTAATGTAGCCAAAATTGTACTTGCATTTGAATGTGGATTCGTGTACGGCACCTTAGAAACATTCCATCACAGGTTACATTAATTATTTACCAAAAATTCTTCTAAGTAGAAGAGCTGTTGTTTGTATTGTATTCTATTCGGTCAAATCAATTAATGCCTGTACATAGAACGATATGTTTTCTGTCGCCTAACGCCACCAAGCGGCTTCATGGACCATTAAGTAGACGTCATCTTAATGTGATGTTCTCATATTACACCAACTTCTCGGTATAAAGATGAAGAGTTTGTTGGCATAAGTTTTCTGGCAAAAAGGTTGAAATTTGACATCTGTCATGAGTTATCTTAAATGGCGAGTTAGCCCTAGCCTATTAAGGAAAGGGTGTCTAGAATATTGTCATCGAAATACTAGAAAACAAAGCATGAACTCGTTTAGAAAATTATTCAGATAAAAAGACAACTGAAATTAAACTAAAAGACATATACATATAGAGCAAAAACAGTATCGTTAATAGGCTACGCCTATAGCGCCCTAATCGATGGTCGTGCCCTCCCCCAGACCCCTCCCAACAAAACTTCGCCCCCACTCACGTTTCCATTCGCATGGAGACAGTTCTGCAGGTGTGAAGAAGTCCTGTTACGCAGCGAAGGGCTTCGGTCGGCTCACTGGTCCGGTTGGTTCTGAAGTCGTCCGTTGGTCCGTTCTCGAACCCAGCGTCGAGAGTTCCCGTCCTGCTGGCGTTCCAGCTACGACCGCTGGTCGCGTCTTGTAGAGGAGTGCCAGTTTCTTCCGGCACCGCCCACCTCTGTGGTAGAAGTGGCGGAGAAGATTCCGCTCTCACAGACACCGCCCACGTCTAGCATAGACGTGGTCACGTGGTAGAGAAGTTGCGACGAAGTGGCGGAAAGCGACGGAGAAATGGCGGGAAAGCGTCCGCCCTTCTAGCCCGTCCTCGTCTTGTAGTAGCACCGTTGTGCTCCGAATTCGCCTGGTAGCACCGTTGTGCCCAGTATTCACCTTCTTGCACCGTTGTGCGTTGTCCTACGCTCGAACGTCCTTCAGCAAAGCTCAGCGTGCATGCCCACTTCGCATCTCCGACCGACGACTGATGACTCCTCGACGACAGCTTCCGACGACTGACGACTGACGACTCACGACTGACGACTGACCTCTGACGACTGACCCCCAGACAGTCCGTTCTCTTGCCTATATAGGCCTATCTGCCTTCCAGACAGATGACCCTTAACCCCGACACACCTTTTGGACCCAACGACCATCGACGACCATCGATATATTATATAAGCTAGATTATTATAGGTATATCTATATACTATTGTCAAACTGTCATTTAAGCACATAATACTATTATATACGACATAACACAATATAGGTATATAATGCATAGGTCTACAACAATGGGCCCAATACTATTTACAAGGGCAACTCGTGACAATGGCCCCCCACTTAAGAGAAAACTAACTTAGCTTTTCTTTACAACTAAAACTAAAACGATTGCCCTGTTAATATCTAGGTTTACTTATCCTAGTTCCTATTTAGGCCTACAGATGGCGGCTTAAAAAATCGGCCCCCACATTTTCAGACCCTTTAATTGAGCGTATGGTAAAGGAATACGGCTGCAAAATTAAAGCCCAGCGCATTAGTCTTCCATTGACTGGATTGGCTCTTTGAATATGGATCAGAGGCTGATGATCCGTCTCTAACCAGAAGTGTTTTCCAAACAAGTACACCTGGAATTTTTGTAGCGCCCATACTATTGCCAGTCCTTCTCTTTCAATCGTTGAGTATCGGGTCTCTCTTGGTAGAAATTTTCTACTTGCGTAGGCGATAGGATGCTTAACACCATCTACTTCCTGTAGAAGAACTGCGCCTGCGCCATAATTCGAAGCGTCCGTCTGCAAAATGAACTCTGCGCTCCAGTCCGGCAATCTGAGAATTGGATAATTCATCAGATGCTGCTTTAGCTCTTGGAAAGCTAATTCTTGCGCGTCACCCCAAATGACTTTGTTCGGCTGATTCTTCCTCGTCAGATCAGTTAGCGGAGCGGCGATGCTTGAAAAGTTCGGTATGAACTTTTGGTAATAGCCCACTAAACCGAGAAAAGAGCGAACCTGTTTCTTGGTTTCTGGCCGTGAAGCTTCTGCGATCTTTCCAATTTTCTCCGCTCTTGGCTGAATCATTCCATCACTTATCTTATGTCCTAAGAAGTCGATGCCTTGTTCCCCAATTTGACATTTGGTTGGTCTAAGTGTTAGACCAGCCCTGCGTACTCTTGCAAAGAAGTCCCGCAGAGAACTCAGATGATCTGGCCATCCAACAGTATGGCATAGCACATCATCAAGATAGTTATCCAGATTCTGACTACGATCCAAGAGCTTCCGCATGGCTCTTGAGAAGGTCGAAGGAGCCGTTACTAATCCGAATGGCATAGTAACAAACCGATAGAGTCCACGGTGCGTTATAAACGACGTGCAGTCCCTGGATTCTGGTTCGACTTCGATTCCCCAGTAGCCCTTTGAAAGTTCAAACTTTGAGAAGAACTTGTTGCCTGCTAACTTGGCAAAAATCTCATCGGCCTGTGGCATCGGTTCCGCATCAAATTCCGTGATCCGGTTCAAGTCCCGGAAGTCCACACAAGGCCTATTGGATCCGTCTGACTTTTTTACTAGCAACATAGGAGAGGCGTATGCTGATGTTGAAGGCTCAATTACTCCCAACCTGATCATATCGTCGATTTCTTTGTCCAATTCTTTCCTCATTGCATAAGGCACAGGATATGGCCTCTTCCGCACTGGGACATTCGACGTAAGCTGGATCCGATGTCTGACTAGGTTGGTTCTTCCTGGCACATCACTGAAGATGTCCTGGAATTCTTCCAAGAGTGTTTCAACCTCCTTCTTCTGATCTGCTGACAGCGCATGGCCTATCTCTACATCTTTGTAAGTCTCTTTCTGCAGATTGTTAAACAGTGGCAGATTTCCTTCACCTGTCATCCTCATCTCTGCATCCGACAATTCTTCGACGACGACCGCCGCTCCTACAGCTTGCATTTCGTCGTTCACGGCTTCCTCGCTCGATCTATTCTCTGTCTCTGGTTGACGCTCATAATAGCGTTTCAGCATGTTCGCATGGAACGTCTTTGCTCGGTGAGAAAACTGGATTACATAATCAGCTTCTCCGAACCGTTTCAGTACTTGAAATGGACCTTTCCACTGCATTTGCAGTTTGTTGCTCTCTGTAGGCAACAGTAGCAGTACTTTATCGCCTGGATCGAACTTTCGAGGCTTGGCATGCTTGTCAAAATTGCGCTTATATTTATCAGCGGCTCTTTGCAGATTTTCTTGCGCTAAATGACAAGTCTCTTGAAGACGATTCCTCAGATCAACAACATACTCATAAGTCGTCTTCTCCTCTGGTTCAGCAATGTCTTTAGTCCACAGTTCTTTCAAGATCGCCATGGATCCTCGCACAGGTCTTCCGTAAATCATCTCAAATGGACTGAATCCCGTACTTTCATTACTGACCTCACGATATGCGAACATCAAAGGATCTAAGTATCGATCCCAATCTCTCACTTTCTCTGCACACATTTTCCGAAGCATTTGTTTGATGACTCCGTTATATCTCTCAACCAATCCACAGTTTTGACTGTGATATGGAGTGCTGAATAATTGTTTTATCGACAGAAGTCGACCTACTTCCTTCATCATTGCTCCTGTGAACTGTGATCCATTATCCGAGAGCAGTTCCAATGGCGCCCCCATCCTTGAAAAGATGCTAAGCAATGCTTCTGCAACAGAACAGGTGTCAATTTGCTTAAGCGCGATACACTCAGGATAGCGGCTTGCACAATCCACCAATGTTAAAATGTACCGGTGTCCTCGCTCTGAGCATGGAAGTGGTCCAATCAGGTCGACCACGCATCTCTTAAAGACCGTGTCAATTATCGGCATCTTGATCAAAGGCACTTTCTGAACTCGCCCCTTCGGCAAGGTTCTTTGACAAATATCGCAGGATCGACAGTATCTTCCGATATCACTGTAGCAACCTGGCCAAAAGAATTGAGATAGAATTCTCTCTTGAGTTTTGTGAATGCCCAAGTGTCCTCCAAGAAATGGGCTATGGGCGATCGTCATCGTTCGTTCCAGTCGCTTCTTTCTGTGTAGAATACTCCCAGTATTTCTTCAATGAACTGTCTTCAGCTTGTTCCTTCTTCAACGTTTCCAATGTGACTTCATTCTGAAATTCTGGGACTCGTAACTGCTTTGGCAATGCTCTTGCTTTCTCTTTCATATGTCGGGTTTCCACAGCTGATGTCACATTCAACTGCTCTTCAGTACACCCCGCATCTTTCTCTGCGTCAATCAACAAGTCTTGTTCATGTACCTCAGTACTCTTGTCGAAGGATCTGGGCCGTAGTTCCGCTCCAGATATATTTCCAATTACAAGGTCGTATAATGTTTCCTTCATGCAGAGCGCTTTCACTTTCCCTGTGAAGTAGTCCGTTCTGACTTCAATGATAGCGGTTGGCACTTTCCTCGTAGTTTTGTCAATCAGAATGCACAACTCATGCTTCCCAGTCATCTGATTCTTTTTCACCAGCCTCCTGGCTACAACCACTGACGAACATCCGGTGTCTCGAAGCACTTCGACCTGTTGATCTCCTACATAACCAATCGTTGTCTTCATATCAGTTCCGTATTTACCCGGTCTACAGGCTTCAGCTATGACGTGCGCTTTGCAACCACATCTTAGTTCGACATCTTCACCATCGGACAGATTTTTCAACGCCTGACCAGCATTTTCGTCACACCCTTCCTTGACCAGCGTTCCTTCTGGATCGGTTGAAGTTGCGGTCGTTTGGTGCGTTTTCTTATCAACTGCGGAAGATGCTGATTTATCTGTATCTTCCTTGTTTTCAGCTTTTTTCTTCTGGTTCTGCCGTGCATTTCTAGGCTTCCAGGAAGTCTGCATGCCTGCTGCTTTATGTGACGTATTCATTCTAAACCGACATGAATTATAAGAGTGCCCGTATCGGTTACAAAAAAAACAAGGCCTATCAGTAGCCCCGTTACGTTTTTGGTCTTTCTTTCCAGCCCTCTCATTTTCCTTCGTGAAGTCTGGCTTGAGAAATTTTCCCTCTGTTCTTACTTCTTTCTCTCCGTAGTCCGACTGGTATGACTGTTTTGACTTTCCTTCGTGTGCCTCTATGTAAGTCTCCGCTAATTTAGCGAGTTCTTGAAGGTCTTTTGGCGCCCTTTCTCTCAAGAACAGCGACAATTCTTTGCTCACTACCGAGAGATACTGCTCCTTTACCAGCAGACTCTTTAGTCCTTCGAAGTCTTGAGTGACTTTGGCGAGCTCAATCCATCTCATCAAGTAGCTTTCTAACCTGGTGATGAATTGTTGAGGCGCTTCTCCAGTTTCCGGTCTACAGTTATTAAACCGCTTGTGAAAGCCTTCTTCCGTCATCTGATATCTTTTCAGAAGAGCATCTTTCAATGCGTCGTAATCGTCGTATTGTTCAGGCGGCATACGCGCAAACACATCTAAAGCGCGTCCCTTCAAAAGTGCGGCCAAATAAACTGCCCACTCCTGCCTTTTCCATTTTCGAATAGACGCATATTTCTCAAATCTTCTCAGATAAGCGTCCATATTATCCTTTCCATCCTCAAATGGAGGTAGCTTTGGTCCTTTCCTCGCATTGACTGTAAAATCCGAGGTCCGCTCCTCTTCCTCCTCCTCCTCTTCACCATCCTCTTCCGATGCTGCGTTTTCACTACCACTTCTAATACTAGCCTGCCGTAGGCCTACAGCCTTCCCTTCGAGCTTAGCTTTCTCCAAAGCCATAGACTGCTCGTGCTGTTCCTTTTGCATTTCCAATGCTTGCTCGTGCGCCTCCTGTTTCATCTTTCTTTCAAGTTCCAATTTTCTCATGGCGCATTCATCGGCTTCGGCTTTTGCCCGTCTCTCCAAATCTAAGGCTTCAGCTTTTGCCTGTCTCTCCAATTCAAACTTTCTCATTACATTGGCTTCGGCCTCGGCCGTGGCCTGTCTCTCCAAATCTAACTTCTTCATGGCGTTTTCTTCGGCTACAGCTTTAGCCTGTTGCTCCATCTCAAACTTCTTGAGTGCGTTTTGTTCTGCTTCCACTTTAGCCTGACGCTCCAATTCAAACTTGCGCATCTCTCTGTCAGCTGCTCTCTCTTCTCGCTCAAGAATCCGTTTCTGTCGCGCTTCTTCGTCAGCTCTGTGCTTCTCCACAAACTCAAGAAGCTCAGGCCCTTTCAAGCCACTCCTTTCGGCAAGTGCTATCAATTGCTCCATGTTGCAATATAATTAGCCGGCTGGGCTAAACTGAAACAGAATATCCCCTAAGCGACAAATGCTAGTCTATTCAGTCTAAATAATTACCTTAGACCCCACTATAGGCGACACTATAGAAGAAGTATGTTTACCTAAGTCTACAACAGATCTTTAAACAATCCCTCTGGCCTATTTTATGCAGCGTGAAACACCTACGCTATAATAGCATAAATTATCTTTAGCAATGCTTCAATGCGTTTAGCTAAATCGTTTAATCAGTGTCTAAATCCCCGTCTATTTCTACCGAGTCAAATAAAGCCTATGTTCCTAATACAACGACCATATCCTAAACAAACTCAACCATCCCACCTATGCTGCCACCACATTGTCATGAGTTATCTTAAATGGCGAGTTACCCCTAGCCTATTAAGGAAAGGGTGTCTAGAATATTGTCATCGAAATACTAGAAAACAAAGCATGAACTCGTTTAGAAAATTATTCAGATAAAAAGACAACTGAAATTAAACTAAAAGACATATACATATAGAGCAAAAACAGTATCGTTAATAGGCTACGCCTATAGCGCCCTAATCGATGGTCGTGCCCTCCCCCAGACCCCTCCCAACAAAACTTCGCCCCCACTCACGTTTCCGTTCGCATGGAGACAGTTCTGCAGGTGTGAAGAAGTCCTGTTACGCAGCGAAGGGCTTCGGTCGGCTCACTGGTCCGGTTGGTTCTGAAGTCGTCCGTTGGTCCGTTCTCGAACCCAGCGTCGAGAGTTCCCGTCCTGCTGGCGTTCCAGCTACGACCGCTGGTCGCGTCTTGTAGAGGAGTGCCAGTTTCTTCCGGCACCGCCCACCTCTGTGGTAGAAGTGGCGGAGAAGATTCCGCTCTCACAGACACCGCCCACGTCTAGCATAGACGTGGTCACGTGGTAGAGAAGTTGCGACGAAGTGGCGGAAAGCGACGGAGAAATGGCGGGAAAGCGTCCGCCCTTCTAGCCCGTCCTCGTCTTGTAGTAGCACCGTTGTGCTCCGAATTCGCCTGGTAGCACCGTTGTGCCCAGTATTCACCTTCTTGCACCGTTGTGCGTTGTCCTACGCTCGAACGTCCTTCAGCAAAGCTCAGCGTGCATGCCCACTTCGCATCTCCGACCGACGACTGATGACTCCTCGACGACAGCTTCCGACGACTGACGACTGACGACTCACGACTGACGACTGACCTCTGACGACTGACCCCCAGACAGTCCGTTCTCTTGCCTATATAGGCCTATCTGCCTTCCAGACAGATGACCCTTAACCCCGACACACCTTTTGGACCCAACGACCATCGACGACCATCGATATATTATATAAGCTAGATTATTATAGGTATATCTATATACTATTGTCAAACTGTCATTTAAGCACATAATACTATTATATACGACATAACACAATATAGGTATATAATGCATAGGTCTACAACAATGGGCCCAATACTATTTACAAGGGCAACTCGTGACAACATCAACGAAAATGATTTCTTAGCAGTCATCAACGGTCTTATGTAATCTGGGCAATTTTGACTAGAGTTTAACCCGTTAAGGACCATCGTTCGTTTTACGAACATATTTTTTGAAGACGTCAATTTGGAGGACGGCATGATTTTAATCTCCTGTACCGATGTTTTTAGGTCAGCAGGAAAATTGATTTGTCAGATCGAATGAAAAAATTATAGTTTTTTAAGTTTTGAACTGTTTTTAATTAATGCCAAAAAACTGCAAAACTACGTATAATCGCCGTCTTTTGTTAGCAAAGTTGTTTTTTTGGTGTGATGTGCGAGAACACTCAAACTGATATGAATTTTAAAAGTGCACATATTTGTCACAGAGCACATGGCATTTGTATAATTTTCCAGTAAAAAACCAAATTGTAAAAAATTCATATCCGGGTCATGTTCGTTTTACGAACAATGGTCCAATAGGCTACTGATGCGTCATGTCAAGTCAACGTTGATTTACAGACACATACCGTACATGCATATCTAAGTCTGAGTTACATATATAAACCAACTCAAATTGTAGGCCTATGCTTTTAGACCTATGCATGTACGCATGTATGCATGCATGTACAGCATACATGTATGCATACGTGCGCTTATGCGTGCATGTATTACAGTATGTATGCATACAGGAATGTACGTATTCACTGTTCATGTACACATGCATGTATGGACACATTGTTGCATGTGCATGTATGTATGTATGTGTGTGTATATGTATGTATGTATGTATGTATGTATGTATGTATGTATGTATGTATGTATGTATGTATGTATGTATGTATGTATGTATGTATGTATGTATGTATATATGCACGCATGTATGTATGTGCGTATGTATATGAACATTTGTATAGCGCCCTAACAAGAATCTCGCGAAGTAGCTATACCCAACAGATCTAAACAGATGCATACATGTATGTACGTATGCATGTACGTATGTATGCATGTATGTATGTATGCATGCATGTATGTATGTATGTATGTATGTATGTATAAATGAATGAATGAAGGTATGCATGTGCGCATGCATGTATGTATGCATGTATAGTATGTATGAGCGTGTGTCTATGTGCTTGCATATGTGTATGCATGTATCCATATGCGTATTTTTATGTATGTATGTAAGTATATATGTACGCTTGTATGTATGTACATGTATGTATCCATGTATGGATGTATGCACGCAAGTATGCGTATATTATAAGAGTGTAAATGCATGCATGCATGTATATAATGCCTGTATATATTTTGCATGCAGAGTGTATATATGTATGTATGTATGTATGTATGTATGCATATATGTATGCATGCATGTATGTATGTACATTGTATGTATGTATGCATGCATGTATTGTATTTTCCATTGGTAGTACTTTATTGTGGTGTGATGTCGTTTCGTGCAAGATAGATATATATGGCGCATGTTGTCAGTAGCCTATTAGCCCAATGTTCGTAAAACGAACATATGCAGTTTTGCATATGTTATATGAGATTTATCCAAAAACACAATGCATACGTTCAAACATCATTTTTATTGTCCAAAATATCATCGCAGTTTATAAAAATTTTGCCTAGTAAAGTTTTGGTCCATAACGGGTTAATTGCTTGAGAAGCTAGCTAAACTGCTTCCGGCTAATAATTTTTTGATGAATTACACCAATTGTTCAAAATCCAACGAAATTAGACCAAAGGATCCGTCCCCAATATGGATTGGAAAATATAACGGTGTTCGTTTTTTTACATTGAATATCGGAATGCTGACAACCTAATGCGCTAGTAGGTGATGTCTTCTAAAATTAATGTCAGGAATGTAAATTTCTTCGCTGTTACTTTCAGAACGATCATGCAGATGGCTGTGATCAATTACAATTGCTTTCGTTCTAATGAAAAGCTGGTGGAACAACAACGGCTTTAATACTATTTCTCTTATATAGCATATAGAAACATTGGTTTCAAGGTGTCTAACATTATTCGCAGAAAATGAGTTTCCAACGTCACACAGAGACTGGTAAAATGTGCGTCTAAATTGAAATTGTTCAGGTCAATTATTTTTATTTATCTCGCAACCGACCTCCATCAACATTTGGTCAGAGATTTTTTTATTCCAGTGTTAGACGTCGTCGTTGCGACATCGATTAGATCGATTCGTCTAATACAATCTTTTAAAATGCTAGACGATTTAACCATAATTATAACTGACATATTTATCGAGGAGTCGCAGAATTCCATTAAGACCGTCAGTGTTTGAACACAAATCTTATGTAGCGCCTCTTTAAATAAACTCTTCTTGCCAAGTTCTTGGTGCTCATGTAGGCTACAAGACCTGTCTTACTTATTATTATTAATTTAGAGCGCGCTACGCATTTTCATTTGTATTGCATAGAATGCTGCAAATTGGTTGCTACTGTGAACTATGAGCAGGGAACAAAACGAAAAAAGTTCAATTTTTGCGTTTTACAGCTAAGCATTCATAGAGAAACAGGGACTGTTGGAGAGGGTGCAGAAAAGGAAACTACGATACTTCGGACACCTGATGAGGGTGGAGAACATATCGACACTGCTAATACATGGACGAATCGAGGGAACCAGAGCACGGGGAAGACCAAGGAGGCGCTGGATTGATGATGTATGTGACTGGACCGGACTACCACCTGTGGACTGTGCCAGACAGGCGCAGGATAGAGAGGAATGGAGGAAGCTGCTGTCGTTGCCTCTGATCTCCGAACTTCAGGAATGAGCCAATGAGGATGTTATTTTCATTGTTATTTTGTGGAAATCCAACCGTAATGAGGTCAATCAACGTCAAGCGAACAAGAATGGAAATGGTTAATCACAGAATAAACTAAAGCGAAATTACGCTTTATATATAATTCTAAAAAAATTCAACCTAAGGGTGTCTTAGCGGTGCCACAAAAGACCTATTATACCGAAGAAGTTTTTCAAGTCATCTTGTTCAGATAATTATAATTGCGGTGATGTTCAATGCTGAAGGCATCACCAGGTGGCCCTCAGTAACCGTTTTCAGACCAATATCCAGAATATTCAACCAACTGAATATCACCTCATCTTTGAATAGCAGTAGTTGACTGAGTTCGATGACGCTGTGATAAACAAATCAGTCCCGTCACCCTCCTCCATTATGGAGCTTGGGAGGGGGGGGGTAATTGGCATAGAGGTAATTGTCTATAGGGTAATTGTCTGGGAATTGTCTAGGGGTAATTGCTCGGGGGTAATTGTCCTGTTACCACTTATTCTCATGTTTCTTGCATCATTTTAAGGCAATGATATCATGGACTAGGAGGGGAATAATGTTCTAACCCAGGGAATAATTTCCGGTGGGGTTTTATCTGGGATGATAATGTCCGTTTAGTTATATGATGAAATCCATAATTATAAAGTATTCATCGTTTAATAGACATCCGATAGGAGACTTAGGACATGATGCTTGAGAAGATAGGTTGCTAATTTTCATCCATTCATTTTAAATGTGATATACTCATACTATAAAGTTTAGTATAAACTAATTAAAAAGGTGCGGTCAACAATCGGTTTTAAGTTGGTATAATGGACTAGGAGGGAATAACTTTCTACCCTGGGGATTATTTCCGGTGGGGTTTTATCTGGGATGATAATGTCCGTTTAGTTATATGATGAAATCCATAATTATAAAGTATTCTCAGATCCCGATTCCTCTCCTATCCTACTTTATTTCATTTAGGCCTAGTCATCCACATAAAAGTCTTCCCCTCACTAAACTTGTTTTGGGGAAGTCTGACTTTACCCTTCTTCCTATAGGTCTTGTTTTGACTGAGCGTCTCTGAAAAGCTGGCTGCCACCACTTAGCATTCACGGGGTTGTGGAGGTTTCAAGTTTCCGATTATCTTGTCTTTATAAATTAAATAATTTTTTAATGAGTCGTGGTTTTTGTTGTTCTCGACGCAAGTAAACACTGTAGGCAACGTCAAATCTGCAGAATTTGAGTCATGAAAAATATATATGTTGAAATTATAACAATTAAAGGTGTCTAACTATAGCCAGAATGATTAGGCTCTAATGATGAAGGTTTATTGGTAGACCAAAGAGTATCTCGAAATGCGACGTTTTCATCTGCGCCATTTTCGAAGTCTCTTAGTTTCTATAATTTATTTCTCGATTATCAACTAATAAATTAAATAAAATTTCGCTTATTATATTCATTTTTAACATCATAAAATTAGTTGATCTGACAAATTGAAACACAACAGTAAAATATCCCGATGCCTATTAATATGAAATTAAACGAAATTACCCAATTCTACAGTTTCTGTGAATTACTTTCTCCATACGGCTGCGCTACTTTGGGCACATGGTCAGGATGGAGAATGATAGACATCCTAAGATAGCCTTCAATGGAGAGGTACAGGGAAGAAAAAAAGGGGAAGACCGAACAAACGATGGAGATACATGATCAAGGAGGACTGTCAGGAGGTGGGGCTGTCGATGGTGGAGGCTGTCGATGCAGGCGGAGAACAGAGGGAGATGGAGAGCTTCCATAAATGAGCGGCTTCTGCGTGCTGGGGCATCGCCAAGGCCATAAGTCAAGTAAGTCCCTTTCTCCATAAGCATAAACTTATCGCGTTTGGTAGATGTCTATAAAGAATTTCTTACTCAGTTCCTTTATCTGTTATTAATGGCAATGTGGAGACACTGTCACAGTGGTGCTATCAGTATGATTAAGACTGTTGTCTTCTCGAAAATACCTAGTTGTTATTAATATAAATAATAATATACGCTCCATTGTATAATTATTATTCCAAGAATACTCTAGATTTTAGGCCTATTTATTGCTAGCGTCTAGAGTCTATACGCTAGCAATCAATAGGCCTACAATCAGACAATGCTATAGAATAAATAAGTAGGCCTACTGTGAAAACAACAACACTTAGACCACTTCCTTGCTTTGATTTGGCGTTCTTTTAGAGAAAGAGCAGTGCGCTACATTTTACTATTAATAGTTTAGTGCTTACTTTGCGAATTTAAATTGACTTAATTTTGCCGTTTAAATAGTAAGGTAGTTGTGCGGCAAAGTCTCAATTAAAATGACGTTGAGCAGAGCGCAGTTTTAACGATTTTATACCATTTCAACACCTTTTTAATTTAAGAAGCGTGTGATATAAATAAACTCATTTCTTTCCTGATATCGTGTATCAGATGGTGAGATGTCCTAGTGACAGATTTTGCTAACAATGTTATTAGTATCAGAATGAAAATAATAGTTGTTTTCATTTTACTTCGAAGTTAATTCTGCTTTCCACCAAAGGCATAATTTAAATATCGCTATTGAGCGCGCTATTGTTGCAGCTGTTTTATTCTGCTTAAAACCTTTACATGGGAATAGCAGAATGTGTAAGGGGTGGTGTAGGACTGTAGGTGCCTCGGAGCCGTAAGTCTGCGGGTCTTACAGCCGCCGCGTAAGGACCCTGAGCCAGACGTGAAACTCCGATTGAGGTGCATCATGGATTCGAACCAGGAACCTTCCGACTCCAAGAAACTACCGCGCCCTACAAACCATATCCCTAAGTTAACGATGATGGTTGCGCCTCTGAGTAGGTACCTTGAAGGGGCGCTATATAAATTATGATTGATTGATTTATTGATTGACAACATCTTTGCACACTACATAGTGGGCGCGGTGGTTTAGTGGCTCTAGTTGGGTATGATCGTTGCCTTGCAGCCGGACTCCCGGAGGTTTACAGGTTCGAATCCACCTCAAGTTGCCGCGTAGGGGCTTTGAGCAAGTCCTTCACTCACAATTGTTCAGGGCTTCGGTGTGAAACTCCGATACAGTGTCCGCGCTAGATTTGGGAGCGCCTTTGAGTAGAGAGCTCAAAGGAACGCTATAACAAGTGCACATACAAACAAAGAAACAAACAAACTACGGTACAACTAATAAACTACGGAAAATACAACTACGGAACTAATAAAATCGTATTGATCAATGCTTGGACACCTTAAAAGTTATTGTTTACCAACCTATATTTAATTATCGCTTATTTCTTTTAACTGAATCGGTCTCAATTCCAATAGAAATATAGAATCCTAGACTCATATCCGCCAGTGATCCTTCTTTAACAGTGCCAGACTCAAGTCAAGACGAAGACGGAGGTCACTGCTAATGATCTTTGTATCTACACGGTGGCTTTAAACAGTGTGAGAATTGTGGAAAAATAACTGGGGGTTGGACCATTATCTACTTGGAATTGGGGTGTAAAAAACATACTTTAACATGGGGCTCTAAGAAAGACTGGGGGGTTGAAACCCCCAAACCCCGGCAATTCACACCCTGGCTTTAAACCGATATAACTGATGTTACTACTGCAAATACGATAACCACGCTGATGACACTCCGACGCATGTGTGATGTATGGCGCTGGATGATTTGGCCAAGACCAGGGGCGGATCAATGGAGGGAGAAGAGGCAATCCGTACATACCCCATTCAGAGATTTGTACAAGACGTGTTTCCCCCATCAGGTTTCAAGTCGTCAATCAAAGCAGCGGGTAAAGGCGAGAGAGAGAAAAAGTAGCATATGACTCAAAAAAGTTCGTCAGCTTTCAAATAACCGGAATTGCAACGGGTTTTTAAAAGAAATTTGTGGGGAAAAAGGCTGTCAGATTTTTTGGCTAAGAATCAAATAATTTTCTTTCCCCCAAGACCACCTGCAATATTTCTGTATCCGCTTACGTTTTATAGTCCGTTCAAAAGCTCAATTCGTATGGCTTGGCACGAGGCAACAGCTTGCTACTCTCAATTTGTGTGAGCTTGCTACTGTGTTCCTTCAATTCAATTTCTCTTAAGTCTTAACACTGTTCATGAATCTTGATGCCACGCTTGGTCAAGAACTAAGGTTTGTGTGACATATCCATCAACTCTGCCGCAGTTGCTACTACCAGCTGAGACAGTTACGAGTTATCGCATGCTCTAATGCATGCCACTGTCGCCCGTATCCAAATCTTTGTTATTTTTCGACTTAACTACTGAAACTCGCCGCATGTACGTTGGTCTACATGTGTTAACAGACGGTGTTTAATCTAGACGTCTCGTGAGGGAAATCGAAGCAAGACAGAATAGAGTTCAGCAATACTTTAAGTAGTAGGCCTAATTGTTACTAACGTTTCTTCTTGATTACGGTAAATGAATTCTTTTGTGAACATAACACCACAAACTGTGTGCAAATATGTATTATATAAAAGTGAAAACTTTAAATTCGACAATTATCTGTTCGCAATTCTAGCGTTCTCTGATGGCCGTATTATGAACGTAACTTTATTATTGTCATGTCTAGTTTCTTTGTGCCGAAACTGCAATAATGCATGACGTTATAAAATGTTATATATATATAGAGTAAATAATTAATAAATGGGTGTTTAACAGTGCATGTTGATCGAAATTCCTAACGACTTCGCTAACTGATAACATTTGTTTGTATGTTCACTTGTTATATCACCTCTTCAAAGTAACTACTCAGAGGCGCTCCCGACTACAACGCGGACACTGAATTGGAGTTTCACGCCGAAGCGCTGAGCAATTGAGAGTGAAGGACTTGCCCAAGGTCAGAGCGAGAGACAACTGTCACAACTCTCAACTGGCGCAACTGATAACAGTAGTTACGACAAAAGCTGATGAATCAGATGGTAACATTGTCTCAAATGCCGCAAAATTATACTCGATGAAAAATTGTCTACATTTCTTTCATATATTAGACGCAACAGTGTCTCTAAAGGCTTTCTAATTAAGGGTTGTCTACATTAGGCCTGTTACTTGGGTCTCGGTAAAATGCATTTATTAGGCCTACGTTCACAAAAATAAATTTCTAAATATGACGTCCACAACTGAAGAACAGAGGAGGAGGATTCCAATTTGACCAGGGTCTATGACAACAGAGGCCGTTACCCTGGGCAGAAATTTGCTCGGAATATTACAGCACTTATGAGAAAGGTACTAGACCAGATTTGTTTTGTTTTTGAAGAACAGAAGTTTCGAAGACGACTTTAACTGATTAACTTTTGTAACTGGATGGATATAAAAACTTATTTGTACGTACGCAGGGTGATCTCCACAAAATGTGCGAATTGAAACAGAGGAAGTACGCTGGTTCCACAGTCGACCATACGATACATATTGATGACGTTGATTTTAACATCTATATAGTCATGTATTGTTGCAAACGATAATTTTTTTTGTAATTTATTGCAATAGATCTGGTTTTGTTTATATAGGAAGCAAAGTAAACGATACAAAGGTATCTAATCTATCTATCTACACTTAAGCTAAACAATATTTCCAGAAAAAGTGTCTGGCAACAACTTCCTGCGTCCACTTTATGTTTTATATTGTATTGTATTGTATTGTATATTCTATTCTATTCTATTTTATTCCAATGTAAAATGACAACATAGTCACAGGCATGATCATGGGCTGTGGAAATCCGATACTCTAGAGCTAAGAGGACTCCTGAAGTTATGCCCAAGATAGACCGCGTAGTAAGATCAGAGCGGTAACGAGGAGTTTCACCCAATTAAACAAAAGGTAAGAAAAAGAATCTTAAAAGGAATAAGCGAACTGTTAACGTTTTTTCCAGTTTGCAGTATAGGTAGAATTGCTTTTTGCGAAAATATAATATCACCCATCGCTTTTGTTTTGACTGAGCGCCTGCAAATAAGCTGATTCCCGCGACATCGACTTTTTGCGCTGTAATAATATTATACAAATGCGAATATCTTAACTTTAAGGTCAAATGGTTTTTAACTTGGCGAAGGTTAATGACTCGTTCCTTTGCTCAATTATAATGTTCTCAGCAACGTGGGCATAGGTGCGCGGAAAAGTTTCAGTTGAAAGAAACCTATCAAAATCTGTAATTATGAGGATGAGATTAACCAAAATGAAGGTGTCTTGTCTTATCTTGAGTCTCTGACTTAAAACCGAAGGCTGACCGCACCTCTTTAATTTATAGTATGAATATCACATTTAAAATGGATGGATGAAAATTAGCAAAATTTCTTCTCAAACATCATGTCTTAAGTCTCGTATATGCCGCATATTAAACGATGAAACGTCTTGTTGCTGTTTAACGACACACTGACACGACAAAGATGACTAGTGTCAAAGATGACTTAATAGTCATCTTAAGCATTAAATCAATTTCATCGAGTCATAAATGTTATTCTTCGTAAGGTCATTTATTAAAGGAAGCGATCTGCGAGTCTGAATATGAACCTCATGTAGTAGTAGTCAATAGTAGCTTCAGTTCGACGTCTATAATGTGTTAACAAAGATCGTTAGCGACGCCCTCCTTCTTCGTCCAGGCTATAACTTACGCCCTAGACCGCATCCTTTTGTTCTACCAGTTAAAGATGTTAGAAACTTTATTCCGAGGGTTCTCTTTGTCGCCAATTAATGACATTGTTATCCTCACATTACTTTTGTTGTTTATTTTTAAAGTGCATCGACATGTAACAGGGTGCGGTGTGTCACCCTGATAACAGGGAGCTCATTCCAGGTCGCAGGCCAGCCACGGAGAAAGCACGGCGCTGCCTGATTGCAATCCGTGAGCGTGGAACAATAGGTTCCGCTTGTGCAGCTGAGCGGATAGAATAGCGGCGTTGAACATGCGTGGTCGAGCAGCAGAGCTCCTGCAACTATAATAAAGGAGCCAATAACTATATGATATTATATTCCACACTGAATTTTGCGAATGCAACGGCATTTGTTCTTATAAGCTGTCGTTATGTTCAAAAGTCAAATATTATGTTAAATGAGTTATTACTATAGTGAACATATATTACAACTTAAAGGTGTCTAAACAAATAGAAATAATTAATCCACGTCCCTGTAGTTTTGGACGAAATCTTTCAATAATGCAGTTACTAATTTCCATAGCGATCTAGATCGCGATGCTGTTTAACTAGCATGACGTTAACAGATGATTAACCAAACCATATCCTTACTCTTGATGATTAGATTGGCTAATCTCCTTCTCATCATTAAACAACTGCCCTGACTACGCAGCCCCATTCTGCCGAAGCGGTAAAACAGCTCCTACTCTGAAGTTTATAACATAGTGCGTAAATATGATGACATTCCACATCCCTAGCTGCCTTACTCCTACCTTTAGCATGAACCATTCCGTCAGTTCTCCTTCGACTATCACTGCTCTTTCTGAATTGTTGTATAGGTTATGTCCTCTATCAATATTACCAACTCCTCCGGTACTCCACAGTATCTCAATGTTTTCCATAGACTCTCTAGCCACACACTGTCAAACGCCTGTTTTAGTCAATGAAGAAGTTGTTATACAGCGTTCTATTCATGTGAACGTACTTTTCTGATATCTGTCCTATGCGATCAATGCGGAAATCGAAAAAATCTCATCTGATATTGCATTATATAAAGTCTATTCTTTTCTAGTCAAAGGTGTTGAAATCTTCGTATACAACTGGGTTACAAATGACCGGAAAATTATTGCTTGCATGAGTACTATTATAGTCACTATAATTATAAGTGTCATCCAACGAAATTTTCTGACTTTGTAAATATCACCAGATGGCGACAGCTTTGAATTTATACGCTGAATACCAACGACGCTATAATACACTTGTTGGTTGACATGGCCATTTCCTGCAAGTTATTACAACTAGTTAGAGGGAAAATAACCAATTACGCGAGATATCACCGCAGCAAATGTTGCAAGTAGGCTATTTAATATATACATATATTAAGCAAAATAAGGGTGTCTTAAAACAACAATGTTCTGCAAATTATTCAGTATTTCGCTCTCCTTTCTGTGAACGTCATAATTAGAAATTGATCTTGAGTGCGAGCATTTCATCGACATTTCACAACGACTAAATAACTAATATGATCCCGAAAGGAAGTTTCGAAGATGCCATTCATTTTGACGGCGTGAATCGGCAAACGACCGTTTAGTGCTCTAATATTTTTTTTATTGTAGGTTATTATTTATGACTCTGCTTAGACACCTTAATGTCGTGATTAATATTCTCTACATATGCATTCCGTGTCGCATCAAATTTATAATTATCTCCCACTCTTTAATCGACTCGTCTGATAAAAGTATGAACTTATCAATAAAAATGATAAACCACGAATCAATTAAATATATTCAATGCTAAACTAAAAGTAACCGTAATTTCAAGATTCCCACAAAAAAGCGATGTCGAGGGAACCAGCTTATTCTGTCAAAAACAATTCCGATGGGTGGTGAGAAGGTATAGCATGAAAGTCAGCGGGATTCAACGCGTATTCTAAAAGAAATAAATGACTTGATCTGGCTATCTTTTGTGTTTATTTTGCCTTTTTTTGGTTTGTTATTTGTAAAGAATTCGCTATATTTTATTATTTATTTGAATACAGCTATTGTCTTAAATCCATTACCGGTAACCTAATGTCGGCGCACACCAGGATGTCGTTAAACAAATTAGTTGCAAAATTTTCTCTGCGCAAATTAAACACCTTCAACTTGTTTGAAAATGTCATTATATATTTTAATTTCACCATTCGGTGTCAGGGTCACATAAACAATTATAAAGAAATCTGTATGTTAACGTGTTTCAACTGTATACCTGGTCTTCCACTGCAGGCATTCTTACAGTGCCAGTCTCAAGTCTGAATGAAGCAGGAGGGCGACGCTGGTGTTTTATCATACGCATCGAATATCACTTGGTCAGTGGTCAAATTAAGATTTCTTAAATGTTCAATTATTTAAGGATGAGACGGATATTTAATTTAGCCAAGCGGTAAGTGATTTCGAATAATTATGGGTATTTTGATTTGGACTTCAAGTAGTACTGCGACCATGAATTGCATGAAGAATCGAACCTTCTCTGTGGTTGGCCTAGTGGTCTGAATAGCCTTATAATCTGGAACTCTACCAGGATCAAACTGTTAATTTTGGACGCGCTGGTGTCGGAGCTCTTCTTAATAGTTTTCTTGAAGGGCGCTATATAAATGTCCGAATAAATGGAAGGAATTAATGAATATAGTGAACTGGAGTAACGCCTGTTGCATTGAATATTGCTGACATTAATTTAATCCAATCTGGAAGTCAATGCGTCGCCCTCACCCTTTCATGAACCTGTGGACTGGTACTATAACAGATGGTGTACGAATAGTGGTGGAGTAAATTAAAAATTGCATGATAAACACATAAAAACTGATGCTTGTAATACAATCATAGTAATAGCATTGTTATACTGTAAACAGTATATGGGTGAAGAGCGCTGTTATACTGTATTGCATGGATTTCAGTGTTTATCAGATACAATGTACATGTACAAGTCGGATTGACGGAAAGATTTCTTGTAAAATAGGGCCTAGAAGTGGCATCAGTGGCGGCGCTATAATGTATAGGCCTATTGCTCAGTGCACTGAATATTCATGCATTGTAGAAAAAAATGGTCAAGTATTTAAAATTAACCCAGATTTTGTCTCAAACAGACTAGAAACCCAGACGAAGGCAAAAAAAACAGATCTAGTGGAAAAAGCCAGCTGTGACATCACTGGTGATTTGTGGAGAGCCCGGTAGCGCCAAATTATAGGTCCATGTAGGCCTAATAATTATTATTTAAGGTCTTATACTACCGAGCACGCGAATCGCCCTCTGCCCTGGTTGCTTGTACACCGTGGTTCAAAAAAAAGTAAGCCAAATTGTTTTGCATATATCTCTAACATCTGATGACATATCAAGCTACAATTTTCCAAATATTTAGAGAAGTGGACCAAGAATATGATTCCAAAATTTCACGAAATAAAGTTGAACGGATAAAAAGATATGAATATTTAAACTTCATATACCGAAATTGCAGTTTACAAGCAATTTTCTGTCAGATTCGATCAAATGTTTCCTTATTATCTCCAATGCCTGATGATTAATCATTCTTATATTTTCCAGATATGTAGAGAATTGAACTAACAATATGACCCCAACAGTATGGTTTGATAATTTAATTAAATAAGATGCTCAAAATGTCCTCCTCCTGCTTGCACGCACGCCTGGAGGCGCTGGCGCCATTGCAATGGCAACAGCAACGTCGATTATCCTCTGGTCCAGGCCATCCCACACTTCCAACAAGCGTTGCTTCAGATCGTTTATATCATGGATTGTTGTCTGATAGGCTCGGTCTTGCATCACGTTTCACATTTTTATAGTCGACAGGATTCAAATCTGGGCTGTTCGGAGGTCATAATGTGGGATAAATTAAGCCTGGCGTCTCTCTTGTCAGCATTTCGATGGTTCCTTGGTTCTGTGGGCTGGCGCTGTTTTGCTGAAAAACAAAGCTGTCTTCTGGGACTAGATTTCTGATTACAGATAGAAGATGTTGTGACAACAGAACATCGCGATAATAGGCTCTATTAAGTTTTACTTCAGGATCAATGAAGACTAAATGGGAACGGCCAAGCGTCGAAACCGCAACGGACACCATAACAGACCTGCTGAAAACTGAAATTTCGGGTGATAAAGTTGAAATATCCGTAGCTTTTTATCCCTTCAAATTTATGACATGATATTTTGGAATCCTATTCTTGGTTCAATTCCCTAAATATTGGTAAAAGGTTTTTATGATTACTCATCAAACATCAGAGATGCAAGAAAAACAGTTTGGCTTACTTTTTTATTGAATCTGACAGAAAAATTGCTTGTAAACTGCAATTTCGGTATATGAAGTTTAAATATTGATATCTTTTTATCCGTTCAACTTTATCTCATGAAATTTTGGAATCATATTCTTGGTCCACTTCTCTAAATATTTAGAAAAATTTAGCTTGATATGTCGTCAGGTATTAGAGATATGCGCAAAACAATTTGGCTTACTTTTTTTGAACCACGGTGTATGACTGCCCTGGCTATGCCCTGCTTAAAAAAGTTATGGCGCCGGTACTGAGTGGGACACCCAGTAACTAAATATAATTTTTATTGAGAAACAATCTCATGAAATCAGAGCTGGATTGATGAACAATGATTTTTAATTAAATAAAAGTGATATCGATATAAACTGATTCCTGCCTAAACTAAAATTTGGTTGATGAATTAAATTCTTGCCGAATTCTAACCTACATGTAAGCAGAAGCTGTATCGATGAAAATGATTCCTGCCAAACTAGAAGTGGGATTGATTAAGAATAATAATGCTGCAAATAGTCGATAACTTCGTAACTATTTAAAAAATCTTGAAGCCACTGACGAATAATATATCGATTAATTAAAGTAATTAAACTAATACATAGATGATAGATAATTATGATTACGACTAGGCCTATGTGGACCAATTAGACGCATTCAGCAGGTCGCACTTATTCAAAAATGGACTTAAAATCAATTTATAGCTTCATGAATTACAAGTTAAAGGTGTCCTAAGAAGGTTAAACAATTGCAAAATTCTGACGTTTCTGTGCTAGTCAATTATTGCAGATTCAACGATCTTATTCGTTGACCGTCCATCAAAACAATTTAAGTGGACGAATAGAAATTTCGCGGCAAGGAAAGTAAGTTTCGACATTGATAAAAGCATTGCCACTTAGTTCAGTCGCCCGTCATGTTGCTTATGACTTCTGTCAAATAGGCCTAGTATAATTATTGTAGAGCGCGGCGGTGTAGTGGTGGAGTCGTTGCCCTGGAGCCGTAAGGTCCGAGGTTCGAATCCACCTCGCCGCGTAAGGACCTTGGGCATGTCCTTCACTCACAATTGCTCAGCGCTTCCGCGTGAAACTCCGATGCAGTGTCCGCTCTGCATTCGGGAGCGCCGCTGAGTAGCGAGAGCTTGAAGGGGCGCTATAACAAGTGCACATAGAAACAATATAGGCCTAGTAATTATAATGAAAAATATAGCAACAACAGCAAAAGAACAATAACAGTAGCAACTGTTGTATTAGTCGCAATGATTTTTAACGTTCTTTTCACTGTTCTATAGGAAATATCATTAAACGTAATCGTATTAGTAATATCAGAATTCATAGGGCGCCAAAACAACCTCAGATATGCTGATGACATTGTTCTTCCCTTTTTGAAACCATTGTCGTCGCCCTCCTCCATTATCCATGCTTGGGATTGGCACTGACAGAATCCGAACATTGATTTTGCGTAAGGTAGTTGTAGTTGTAATTTCAGTCTTAGGAGACCAAGTCAGGAAGATGGATGACAAAATAATAAAATTTTATGCGAGAAAAATTCTATATGCATGTAAATAAACGCCTCGCTGAAAACTGCGAATTTTATTGGGTGTTTTTATTTCCTTTTATTGAACACCTTATAATTTGACATTGCTACTGGTTTATAAGAAACCTTTCAGAGAAATTAAATGTTTTACAATATCCCGATGTTTGAGTCGAAAAATTACTTGATGTAAATAAAAAAGATTTGTTTACATAAATTATATTTTGATTGAACTGGACGGATGATCTCATAATCCGGAGGAAGTCCTCTGCAGTGAAAGCCAAAGGTCCAGAAGATCGTGTGCATGCCATGTCCATGTAGGCCAGAGATTGTAGACCTAAGACGTTTCGGTTTTGTATGTGTAGGCTACTAGTTATGGCGCCCTACTCAGAAGCGCTTCCGACTACAGCGCGGACACTGAATCAGAGTTTGACGCCGAATAGCTGAGCAACTGCGAGTGAATGACTTGCCCAAGGTCCCTACGCGGCTGCTTGGGGTGGATTTGAACCGGCGAGAGAAGTCGGGTAATCCATTGACAACGATCTGCTGGGTCACGAGATCGCCGATATCGTCCTTTATAGCAACGGGTGCATAGCCGCTTCAAGGCGAAGAATCCAATTGGAAATATCCACATTTCCACATCTGACGAAAGCTTAAGACAACTGTTTCTGCTTGCACCTTGAACGCTATCAACGTCACCATGCAATAATAACGACGATTTGGCATCGCCCTCCTCTCTTCATCATGCTTTAATTGGGACTGGCATTCTTTAGTTGAAATGTAAATGGTGTGCCGTTACTTTGTCTATCGGTGCCAGAAGGAATGTTTTCAAACAAACTGCTGAACACGCATTTTAGCGTCGTTGAAACATTTTATTTATAGTATCGGAAAATAAAGATAAAATGGTGTCCAAGCAGAGATTTTACAAGTCTTCAAAAGGCAATAAATGTTGAAATATTGCAGTTCACTTTACGAACCTGATAATTCGATTTACCTTGACTGAGAAAATTCTTTTTAGTAGGCCTATCTATCGACAGTGCGTTACTGCGCAAAAATTGTAGCTCAGTGACTCTTGTTTGTTTGTATGTGCACTTGTTATAGCGCCCCTTCAAGCTCTCTACTCAGAGGCGCTCCCGATGCAGAGCGGACACTGCATCGGAGTTTCACGCCGAAGCGCTGAGCAATTGTAAGTGAAGAACTTGCCCAAGGTCCTTACGCGGGGAGGTGGATTCGAACCTCGGACCTTCCGGCTCCAAGGCAACGACGCCACCACTAGACCACCGCGCCCCACAAACTTGTTATAGCTATGCCTAATGCCTATAGCTGTCTAATTATAGAAGTGGTCTTAACAGCCTATCGATCTTACTTTAGCTAATAATTATAGCCTTTGTGGTTGATAAAAAAATATGGTAATTCACCGATGTAACTGTTCAGATGGTAAGAGTGACCGCTGCTTCAGTTAATTTATGTTATATATATATATATATTTCATCAAAAAATTTAAAGGTGTCTAAGTGCAATTAGTTTCTGCTTAACGACTCTGCGTTTTAATGAGGTTGATTAGCGTCGTGTCTCGATCTCCTTTCTCTAGGCATGGAACTGACACTGCCGGAGTGAGAACAGTGTTAGATGATAGGATCGTATCCATTGATCATTCCAGATCCTCATTTGATACTCTTCCACATCTTTCCGAACTGAAATCTTCACATAAAAATGTCATCCACCTAAGAAGTTTGTCTTCTGTTTCAGTTTGTATATGGAACCGATTTCCCTCTCTGCCCATCGATTTTGTTTTGACGGAGTTGCCAAGCAGCCAAGAACATGCATAATATTTCAATAATTAAATACACAAAAATACACGAAAAAATATTTTATATAAGAAGTAATAACCAATTATAAAGGTGTTAAAGAGAGTCAGACGGACGAATTTTTTATTGTTTGTAACGTGCACAATGCACATGTATGTCTACCTGTACAATGTGCATGCATTGAAGTGAAGTGTGATTTCGTGTACGGCGATCTAGAAAATTACATCGCGGATTACAATACCTATATTTACCCAAAATAATTCAACTTAGTTTTTTTTATATTGTATTCATTCATTCATTCATTCATTCATTCATTCATTCATTCATTCATTCATTCATACATTCATTCGGTCAATTCTATTAATGCCTGTACATAACGATACGTTATCTGGTACCTAACGCCACCTAGCGGCTTCATGGATCATTACGTAGACCAGGGGTTCTCAACCGGTGTGTCGCGACACACTAGTGTGTCGCGAAGCGACCGGAGGTGTGTCGCGTAGAAGTGGTGTGTCGCTGGTGTGTCGCGAAGAATAGGTGTATCGCGACACAATAATCCTTACAGCACACAGCCGTCCTTCTTGCATATATGATTACACTGACTTGTTCACTTTAGCAGTTTGGCAGGCGTAGGCTGTGAGAATATCTATAGGCAATTCGAAGGAGTTCATTTATCTATTCCATTTGATCTCAATCGGGAGCAGCCACAATGTTTGCCTTATAAGCCCACATGCACTGCCTATGTAGGCCTGCATGACATAGACTACAGTAAGTTTATAAAACGTCAGCGAGCGCACCGATTAAAATTATATCCAATGCTGTAACCTTCGAAAATAATGGGGGAAATTATCATGAAGAAATTTTTTTGCGATTCTAAAATTGATGACACGGAATGGTTGTTTGCGTATTCAGATAGTGACAATTTACAATATAAGGAAGGTGCACAAGATCCAGGGACCCAGAAGTCCCAATGGCCCGTTTTTTAACTAAAAAACTACTGTAGGCCTGCGCATTCCAGTTTCCGTTACAATTATTCGACGTTTTGAAGGGCGTTTATAGTTTCGGTAGTGTTCAGTTACCTTTAGGCTATCCCATGTTTTCCTGTTTTGTCTTGAGCTATCAGAGCTAGGCCTAGTGGTTTGGACTATGGACAATTTATGCTTTTTAAAATCTAAAACTAATATAACTCATATTATGGCTATTTTCAGTCGTTAGTCTCAGCTGTAGGTAGGGCGTAGGCCCTATATACGTGCTGTACTCACAAAGCCTGTGGATCCTCATCTAACTGTGATCCAAGGAAAATCCAGGAACACAAATCTCAATAGGCCTAATTGTTAGGACATACAATTAATGAAGAGTCATAAAACGTCGTAGAATCGTAAAATTTAGATTAGTAAAATTTTGAATGTTAGAATAATTAGAAAATAGGGAGCATTCAGTTACTGTAGGCCTTTCAACATTCATTTATTAAAATTTGTAGAAATTTCAAATATAGGCCTATAGGTAAGCTGACTTAGGAGGCCTAATTTAATTTTTTAAGGATATTCACATGACAATTGCACGGTGTGTCGCGAAATTTGGTTGCAAGTTTAGGTGTGTCGCGCGCCAAAAAAGGTTGAGAACCCCTGTTGTAGACCTTGTGGCCATAATAATTTGTTAATCAACGAACAGGAATCGATGGATGGATGGATGGATTTGATTTGACCAGGGTCTATGACAACAGAGGCCGTTTCCCTGGACAGAAATTTGCTCGGCATATTACAGCACTTAATAAGCAATTTATATACTGATAAGATTTTGCAAAATTCCGCCTTATATATACTAAAAATATCCAACCTAAGGGTGTCTTACTGGAGATACAAATGAACCGCACCGGAGAATTAGTTCTGACTTGTTGAAGTCATCTTGTGATAATATGTAATTGCGAAGGTGTTCAATCAAGGAGGTGGCGCTCGATAACCAAAACAATTACCAGGCCAATATCCAAGTTATTATTAGACCTTCTGATTATCTCCTCATCTTTGAATAGTGGCATTGATGATTGAGTCTGACGACAATGTGATAACAAAGATCAGTTGCATCGCCCTCCTCTTTTATCCGGGCTTGGGACTGGTACCGTCCCGAGGTAATTGTCCAGGGGTAGTTGCTCTGTTACGACTTTATTACTCTTATATTATTTTTATAATTTTTAGACAATGAACTGGGGAGATGGTGATTCTTCCGGCATATGACAGATATAGTAAACATCAAAAATTAGGATATACATATTATAAGACATAAAATATCAAAAATAGAGGTGTCTAATGCTTAAAAGAATTCATATAGCCCCATGGAGCTTTTTCATCATTCATTCATTCGGACATTTATATAGCGTTCCTTCAAGTTAAGAAAACTACTCAGAGGCGCTCCCGACTCCAACGCGCTCAATAAGAACAGTTTTAAGTTTAGCAAGGAACGATCCTGGTAGAGTCCCAGGGTGTAGGCGTAGCTCACAAGAAGGGCTATTCCAGAACACTGGACCAACCACAGAGAAGGCTCGATTCTTCATGGTAGCAGTACGACCAAAAGGAACCAAGAGGACTCCCTTATCAGCAGAGCGTAGCTGACGACGTCCTTGGATACCCAATGTAAAGTTGCATAGCTCACTGAGGTAAATTGGGGCAAGGCCCTGACAACATCGCCATACCAATGCAGACACCCTGAACTGAATACGCTGGCGAATAGGGAGCCAGTGAAGTATATCAAGCATGTAGTTTGAGACATGACCATATTTAGGGATTTTCACAATTAGGCGCGCAGCAGAGCGCAACACCCGGTCAAGACAAGTCAATTTGCTGGATGGGAGGCCAATGTAGAGCGAAGAGCAATAGTCATTGCGAGATGTAACAAAGGAATGCACTAGAGTAAGAGTAGCAGCAGATGTAAGAGAACGGATGACAGTGCGAAGCTGGCGCAGCTGGTAATAGCAGTCTCGTGCAAGACGGTGAAGTTGAGGAGCAAAAGGGAGGTCTCAAAACTTCTTCTATCCGGGGTTTTCGTACTAGAAGCGGCTCTGATTTATGTGCACATTGAGAGGCGATTTATAAATTCATGGATACAATGCAATACAGTAAAATTTCTCCAATGTGGAAGGAACTAAGAGAAGGAAACTGTTCAAATTCTTACGCTAATTTATTCCCATATTTGCAAAATATTCAGAGATATTGTTAAAAAAATTAGTACCGGTAGTTTAATATGTAAGGAAGCTTTGGACAAAAATGAGTTTATTTCCGACTCAAAGAGTAAACCTTAACTTGAGTTCCTGTGACGATCAGTTGTTTCTTTTCTTCGTCGTAACACAATCTGTATGGCCATTCGATACCCAACTCTTCTTTCTCTATTGTAAGAATAAGAATTCCGTCCCATCTTAGATCGGAATCCAATAGAATCACTCTACTATTCCCATAGTCAACCACAAACACTCGATCCTCTGAGTCGATTGAGAAATACTCAGAATTATGCAGTTGTTGTGTTTCATCTGAAGGAATAAAACGACGCACTATCTGTCCATCTCTGCTCAACTCACATATGTCAAACTTTGTTACCCGCACTAACCCATTCGACTCATTCTCTCCATTCTGTTTTATCCACTGATGAAGTATGACACAATTCCCGATGGATGTTTCCACTGCATGAAGAGGATACACGATGTCTGTTGGCAACTGAATGGATCGAATGAGTTTTGCGTCTGATCCGTAGATCATCAGAGAGGACGATGATTTATGGAAAGTCATGAACTGACCATCAGTCGACATTGACATAACATATGGTGGACCAGAAATTGTCAGCCATCTGATGATTTTGTGTTCGTCATCTCCTTCTCTTGTTATCTTCCAGACGATATTGTCATCATGATAGTCAGTGAGGTAAAGACAATTTTCCTTCTCATTGGATCGAATGTCACGCACAATTTTAATCTCTGTTAGTTTGATTTCCTTTTGCCAATTGAATGGGTTTTGATCTTCAAAGACATGAATTATAGTAGAAGACGATGAAAAGAGTATGAAGATCTCGTTTCGTAGCTTAGTCATTCCATGCAGATACATATCTTTATTTTCTTGTGTCTTGATGCTCTGAGTGAAACTGAGAGAAAACGCACGCACGACTACAATAATTATACAGAACAAATTGAGAACAAACAAACTAATAATTCGCAAATATAATTTGACCGCTTGTTATTAGCTTTCTTTTTTACAGTCTTTCTGTCTTACAACTGAATGTTGACGACGATGAAGACGATGACGACGACGATGATGATGACTTTGATGACGACGACGATGATGATGACGCTGATGACGGTGATGATGACGACGACGATGATGATGACGTTGATGACGACGACGATGATGATGACGCTGATGACGGTGATGATGATGATGACGATGATGACGGTGACCACGACGACGACGATGATGATGACGTTGATGACGACGACGATGATGATGACGTTGATGACGGTGATGACGATGATGATGACGACGACGATGATGATGATGATGATGACGGTGACCACGACGACGACGATGATGATGACGATGATCATGGTGACGACGACGACGACGACGACGATGAAGATGATGACGATGATGAAGACGAACGTGATCTAGGTCCCTACATAACAACCGCCTCGGACGGGTACAGTCATGTATATAGCCCGTACTCTCCGCGCTATAGGCCAACCACTCTAAGTCTCTAACCAATCAACCACCGCAACTTATAATACTGTACGGTATTCATAATAGCCTATGCAATGCATTAATGGCATGTCAATTTCAACATTCATCCCGCTGATCATGGTTGACTTAATCATTTAATAGTAAATTGAAGATTCTTAAGTGGAGTTGATTGCATGTAACAGATTTCCTTCTATGACGATGTCGTTCAGAAGTACTTGCCAATGGTTTTATTGAATTGATTGCTATCGATGTCGATCATATTTGAAGTGGATGGTTGAATATTTTCAAATAACACATCTCTCAACTGATTCGATTCGTAAATCTTCTGAATATATTCAAGAGCTGCTTGCGAACGACACCAGATCCAAACGACCAATTTGACAGTCCTTCTGTCCAGTCGAGAGCTGAGGATTTCAAGGCCTTCTTCCTTCAGTTGACTCATGAATTTATAATTTTGATTTGACCATCGTATTGTTTTGCTTTGAAGATATTCGATTTTCTGATGAAGCTGCTGTAATTCCGTTGACGCTGTACAGTGTGTACACATTGCACCACGACTTTGCAGTTCAATTTTAGTTGCGCCTAAAAGCAAAAACCACTGTTTTTGAAAAGAATTTCAACCAAGCTTAGACAATAGACATACATAGGTTTCGATAACTTCAGTGAAGCTAAAAATATTTTTAGGATGAACACACGTTCATGATGAGGGGATAAAGGTAGGAGAGAGACTGATAAAAGCTCTGAGGTTTGCGGACGATCAGGCAATGTTGGCAGGCACTCAAGGAGGATTACAAAGAATGATGGATCGATTGAACATGATATCGACAGAATACGACATGAAAATAAACATCAAAAAGACAAAGGCTATGAGGATAAGCAAAGGAGGAAAGAAAGCAATTCTTAAGATCACATTAAACGGAGAAGAAATAGAGCACGTGGAGAAATTGTTACCTAGGAAGTATGGTCACAGATGATGCAAGATGCCATGTAGAAATAAAAGACGAATAGCCATGGGAAAAGATGCATTCAACAAAAGAGGGGAACTCCTCAGAGGACAACTAAATATGAATCTAAAGAAGAGAATGGTCAAGATGCTGGTGTGGAGTGTGGTACTGTATGGGTCAGAAACATGGACAATGAGAAAGGATGATATAAGAAGATTGGAGGCTTTCGAAATGTGGATTTGGCGGAGAATGAAGCATGTCAGCTGGAGGGAGCACAAGACGAACGAAGAAATACTGCAGATGGTGGAAGAGGAAATATCAATGCTGGAGACAATACGGAGGCGACAGAGAAACTGGATTGGCCACATCATGAGGAGTGACACTATAGTACGAGATATCATCGAAGGAAGTAGGCCTATGGAGGGGAAAAAGACAAGAGGAAGACCAAGAACAATGCTACTGGACTGGATGATGACAAAGGACGGTTACAGAGGGCTAAAGATAAATGCACAGAACAGATATGCGTGGCGTCATTGGACATAATTATGAACCTGCAGAGAACGAAAGAAGAAGAAGACACGTTACAAAAACGAAGTTTCGTTGAATAATTTGATCAGGAAGTGAAACTGGACATTTTCATAACGAACTAGTAACATGCTTTTCAAATAAAATTAATGTCATTATTGCTCAAGTAAGCTACCGTATTCATAAGGGCCAATTTATGAATTAGCCTAGTGTTAAAAGGCAAATATACGAATAGATCTATTTCGACGATGAACGAAAATACGTTGTGATAAAGATGGAAGGGAAGCAAAAAATAAGAGTCATTGAATTAAATAAATGCACAAACCCTAGTTGTACAGCATGATTAGGATTTTAAACAAGTTAGATAGGCTAATAATAGTTTTTAGTCTAGGCTTTGGATCTGAAAAATTACACTGCTAGAAGCAAATCATGTAACAATTTGCTAACCGGTGGTTTTAGACTAATTTGGCCCTCCTGAAAACGAAAATCGTGGTTAGCAAGCTGAATTTTTAGCGGCTCCATGGGAGAACAAGATGCCGGACAAAATGGCTGTTTATTGCTTCAAATGACTAAAAGTAATGTATTGTATCTGATAGAAACACGGTTTTAGACTCTAAATTAAGACTACTATAGGGTTCAAGACGTGCAATGGAATCAAAGACATATATGTAGCACTGCACTAAAAACCAAAATGGCGAACAAAATGGCCGGCCAGAATCTTAAAATGGCTATGGGTGAAGTCATGTAGGCTATGCAACAAAGCAACGTCGGCGTAACAAAGTGTCAAAATTGTCAAATACCGGTAACTTTCCGTCCGAGTTTAGGCTAAGCTTTCCTAAAAGTGAAAGAGCCATGTTAATACCTTTTCGTATGATGCTTTTCAAATGATTTCAAAACTTGTACTGAAGTTTCGAGAGTTGATTATACAAAGGCTTGTATATTGGGAATATGGCCTAATAATTATTAGGCTAATCTAAAAAATATTTCAAGGCATCGGAATTATTGTGATGTTATTTTGTATAAGTGAAATATCTATTATCACCACCATTATAATTTCAGTATTATAATAAAACCTTTATTATTATCACTATTGTTACTACTATTATCATTCTAAACATCAGCAGCAACAACAGCACGACATTAATGGTGATTGTAATAATAAAAATAATTATAAAAATCATAATAATTATGGTAATAAAACAATTTTATATACTTGAGGACACTCTTAGTGGCATATGGAACGGCTGGCTACGTTTAGTCCAATCCTGTTACGTTAAAGGCCCCAAGTATAACAATTATTATGATTAGCCTATATTTATTTTTATTAATTTATTATTATTTTTTTTTTTTTTACCCGAGGTATCTATAATCTCTCAGGATTATTATTATTATTATTATTATTATTATTATTATTATTATTATTATTATTATTATTATTATTATTATTATTATTATTATTATTATTATTATTATTATTATTATTATTATTATTTTTTATTTTTATTATTTTTTTTTTGTGCCCTGAGGTACTTCATTCCCCCAGGGACTTATGGGCTATTATTAATTGAAGAATGTATGTCTGGTGGGTCAGGCCTCGTCTTCAGGGTGTGTGGCAAAAGTGCCTTTGAAAGCTACCAGGTTGAAGCGTTGGATACAAATGGACAGACGTTGAAAAAGAAAGAAGGCTTCACGTCTGTCACCAGTGATAGAAGAGATGCGACTGCCAATTTCATTAATGAAGTCTGAGGCCGACGGGTTGAGCGGACCCAATGTCTCTATGGCCACCGGCTGAAAGATGTACGAAGTGGGCAGGCCTCCGTATTTTTGTTCTTTGCGGATGGCCGCCTGCACTGATGCGGGCCCGACCACACCGTTCGGGTGGGTTATGTACGAGGCGGCACACGTATGAACGATGGTGGCATCCCACGCCAAGTAATTCCCCCCTGACCAGGGTATGAGGGTTGCCCCGTCCGGCCTTTTTCCATCGGATCTGAAGAGACCAGCCGGCTCCTTGATGCTTGGAATGTCAGCTCTGAGGAGGGCACGCCAAATGATGTCATTTATGGCGTGGTGACGAAGGGAGCGACCCATGGCTCTCCTACAGACGAACCCATGATGGCCCTCGGGGCCAACTCCCTCGCCACAGTGGCATGTGTGAGGACCACACAAGTCCAAACCCAACCTCAGGCCCACCGCTACCCGGACAGCCTCGTTATCCAGGACAAGGCCACAGGCGGCGATTGGAAGCGCGAACAGCCAGTCAGCTGAATGGGGACTGCCCGACGCGTCCAGCCTGGCACGGTTGACTAACCCGACGGCACTCTGGCGGATTTCCGCCTTGTCTTTTTCAACCAGGGGCCTGTCCCAGAGGCTCTGTTTTCCGGGTAAGGGGTGCATTGTCGCCGGCAAGGTTTCGCGACGGGCCTCTAACAGATCCGACACGAACTGGTCAGGAGCTGCCACACCAGCCGCAAGGATGGCGGACTGCAGGTCGAGAGTCGACGCGGCTGAAGCCAAAAAGGCGGAAGAAGCCAGCGAAGCGACTCTACGGATGCCAAGTCCGCCATCCTTGATTGGTAGCCCGGCCTGCAGCCATTGGAGATCATTGAGAGAGCAGTTAACAATGGTCTCAATGCCCGTCCTCATGAGTCCATCTAATGTTACTAGGGCAGGGTGGTCAAAGCAGGGAGAGCAACGGAGAAGGTAACTCAATTTCGAAGCACCGAATGAAGAACGCAGCAAGATCAGGGCGTTCTGTGAAGGCAAAAGACGCAGTCTCTCCAAAGCTCGCCTGAACATATCTCCGTGATGTGCCAGGGCATTGTCCAGCGCCTTCCCCCGAAACAGTGGGGCCCCCAATAAACCCAGATCAGTCAACTCGACCCTAGGGTAGCTCGAAAAGGAAGATGTTAGTTCCAATGTGGCATCCGGGGAGAAAACTTCGCACTTGGCTGGGTTAAGATGAAGGCCAAACAGTGGTCCCAATCCAACTATTATTATTATTATTATTATTATTATTATTATTATTATTATTATCATCATCATTTTTATTATTTTAAAGCATATTTAGGCTATAATGTTAGGCTAATTATAGGCCTTTATAAAGTTTATACTTTGCACCTCCTCCGTTTTCCATGATCCTTGTCACTGTCTTCTGGTTGGTTTGTCGAAGACATTTGATAAAATTCGAGAACTTTGCTTCGTCGAAAGATTCCACGACGTACAACAGTTCTGAGTTCTTATCTTGTGTTGAAATCTGTCGTTGAATGAAGTGACTTTGTTCTTCTGTTATGCAGTCGAGAGACAACAGCGACGCGATTAATTCATCATGTGGTTTAATTTTTTCTAACAGATAGTTTCTGTTGTTTCTAATTATCGAAGATCTTTTCCTGGTTTTTCCATAGAAATCTAAAAGACATTTAAACCATCATTAGGACCTTCATTTGAATGGCATCATATCTATGTTAGCCTACATCAAAACATTTTCAATCAGTAGCGAAATATTTGTGCGAACTCTGAAGTTAATAGAAATCTTTGGTGTGAGAAGAAAAGACAGAATAAAAATAAATTATAACACAAAGTGATGAAATTAAATTTGATTCAACTATTGATAAAAGAGGGCATTCACGCCAATCTGTCTAGAGCACAAAATAATTACAACTAGGCCTACCATAGATCTCCCGTCAATTTTCAACGCACTGCAGGCTAACTCAAAGAACGCTATAGGGCCTAATGTTGCATAGGCTAAGTAGAAATCCGTAGTTTCATTTAAAAATTATTCCTGAATATTCGTTTCTGCCTCGGTGACCCAATACATTCCGTTTGATACATCGAATACCACAAAACCTTGAACACGCAATCTGCATTGGCAATCTATGACATGATGTTAGGCCTATAAATTAATGTATGGAACACAAACTTCCGGATGTTCACGAAATTTTGGCTGTTTAAGACATAACCTATTCATATTATAATTTTATGATACTGTTTGTTTTCCTGCAAGCCCGTAACCTGAATACGTATCAAGGAACTGGAGAGAAAGCTGGATGCCCAAGATCGCTGGACTCTGAACATGATAGCCTACCGTGCTTTTCTGATATTGCATGCACAGAATGACTCGGTTCCAATCGCACGACGCTTTTACACTATGAGTCCACTTGTCTGGAATGTGTTTCCACAGGATCTAGCCTACGTCGACATATTGGGAAAACGAACACCTACCGCTACAGGATGAGTGTAGTAAGACTACAGGAAAAATTACTTCCGGTCATTCGAGAAGCCAGTAACCCATCCTCTTCACGAGAAATTTTGCATCCACGTAGCCTGAATCAGGGTGCAGCTATTGTGAGGTAAGCTTACCTAAAAATAATGAACCGTTGATAGCTAACTAGGCCTACAATAGCCTAATTATGGAGGACGATAATGACTCTCTAAAAGTTTTAAGATTATATTTCTTTCAATTGTTCTGTGCAAGTCTTGATATCGACGGATCTAAGTTGTACAACTGTTACAATGCTTGAAAGGAACCTTACCTTTCAAGTATCGAAATATTGCCTTCTTGAACCGTTTTCTGGTGATTCTTCGATAGAAGGAAACGTCAACTGACAAGAGCGATCGCACAACTTCTTCGTCTATGTACTTTTTTTGTGAATTCAATATCCAATGCAGATAAGACTTTTGTAAGATCATGTCTAAGATCTCGAATGGAAGATTATGCAACTGCAATAAAAAAAATATGCAACATTAACAATGGAAGACGACATTAATGCCTTCACAGATTTCGAAAGCGTCTCTTCCAGAGGACTTCTCGGAAGCGCTCCTGACTCTAGCACTGCAAAAAGTGAGTTTTGAGGCAAATAAAAAATGCATCAGTAAGATCCCCAGGATGCAGAAGAAGTAGATCCTGTGGAAGTCCATTACAGACAACTGCGCACACAGCGTAAAAGTGTCGATTCTGCACATTTGCAGTTCGTGCGATTGGATCCAAGAGTACACATGTGCACAAAACTTAGAGGCGGTGTCATAATGTCCTTGGATAATCGTGGCTCAACAGAGTTAATGGTGCTCTTACTGAGGTATTTTCGCAGGTAGTCTGGGCTGACATTGCCGAACAAGAGCAGCAATCCTATACTCACTGCGCTGCGTAGGAAACCGTCGTAATGTCTTTAGCATATAAGTTGATATAACTTGAGACATGACCAAATTTAGAAACGTTCCCAATTAGACGGACTTAAGAGCGCAAGACTCGGTTTTTCACTAGTTAATTTAGAATAATTGAATGTATAGCCTACTAACGCTCTTTACATAGGCTTATTGCTACGATTACATACATGTACAATAGGTAGGCCTAAGCTTATAAGTATCCCAAAATGCCATAACTGGAAGAGATAATTTAGGCAACAGACAAATAATAATAATTATTATATCATCAGCTAAACGTTACTAAATTAATTGCTTTTTGCTCCTAACTTGTCATTGTCCATTGACTTCCTCTCCAACTGGAGACTTGGTGACCATTGCAGGGCCTTGCTCCTGTAGGTGCAACCGGCCTAAAGGTCATTCTTATCGCTCAACCATTCTGCCATAATTCCGTCGCTCATGTACAGAGCGTGATGGTGTAGTGGTGCAGGGGTTATTTTAAGGAAATTTCTCAACTGCACATAATTTTCAGAATATCATCATCGTGTAAATTGGTCTTTCCGATTTGGAATAATACTCTATTTTCAAAAGACATTTAGAGAAGCCTATAGTCGGCCTATTGCAAGTTTTGTGATTGAAGTTTGCAGCTATAAACTTTGAAGCCAGTTTAATCAAGTCAATACTTTATTTGCATGGGCGGAGTTTGGTCCCAGCTCTTGGGGGGGGGGGACTAAATCATAAATGGCCCCTCGTGTGTTTGGGTAAACCACAGAGCGGCAGAAGTACAAGCGCCAAAACGCGACGCGCCGAGAGGGGAATGTGCACATTTTCGCTAAACAGTAATTAAATAGATTAACAATGACGTCTATTATAGGGCCTACCAATTTTTGTCTATGATGTCATAAAAGTTCTTAACCTGCTGGAATTCCAATGTCCCGCGTATCTCTACAATAGTCAAGTCAACTTCAAGACAGCATTTCGTTGATAATATTGGATTCAAAATGATGTCCTTAAACACCCGTAAATCGTTGATAATACCGGGAAAAAATTGATGTCCTTAGACACCTGAAAATTGTTGAAAATACTGGCACCTATGTGAAATCCTTATACACCCGAAAATCGTGGATAATAATAAAGTCAAAATGATATCCCAAGACACCCAAAAATCGTTGATAATACTAGAATCAAAAATGATGTCCTTACACACCCACAAATCGTTGAAAATACTAAAATCATAATGATCATCTTAGACACCCGAAAATCGTTGATAATATTAAAATCAAAATGATGACACTAGACACCCGAAAATCGTTGATTAGACTGAAATCAAATGATGTCCTTACACACCCAAATTTCGTTGATAATACTGAAATCAAAATGATGTCTTTAGACACACAAAAATCGTTGATATTACTGGCATCAAATAGATGTACTTAGACACCTGAAAATCGTTAATAATACTGCATTCAAAATGATATCTTAACACACGTGAAAATCGTTGATAATACTAAAATCAAAATGATATCATTACACACCCGAAAATCGTTTGTATTGCTAAAATCAAAATGATGTCCTTACACACCCGAAAATCTTTGAAAATACTGGAATCATAATGATATCCTGATGCAACCGAAAATCGCTGATAATATTAATATAAAAATGATGACATTAGACACCGGAAAATCGTTGATAATACTAAAATCAAATGATGTCCTTACACACCCGAAAATGGATGATAATATTAAAATCAAAATGATGACATTAGACACCCGAAAATCGTTGATAATAATGAAATCAAATGATGTCTTTACACACCCGAACATCGTTGATAATACTGAAATCAAATGATGTCTTTAGACACACAAAAATCGTTGATAAAAATATACTGGCATCAAATTGATGCCTTTTCACACCTGAAAATCGTTAATAATACTGCATTCAAAATGATGTCTTAACACACCCGAAAATCGTTGATAACATTAAAATCAAAATAATATCCTTAGACACCCAAAAAATGTTGATTATACTGGCATCAAAAAGATGTCCTTAGACATCTGAAAATCGTTGCTAATACTGGAATCAAAAAGATGTCCTTACACACCTGAAAATCGTTTATAAAAATCATACTACTAAAATTAAAATGATTTCCTTAGACACCTGAAAATCATTGATAATACTGGAATCAAAATAATGTCTTTAGACATCCGAAATTTTTTGACAATTTTAAAATCATAATGACGACCTTAGACACCCGAAAATCGATGAGAATACTTCACAGATCACAAGTCGCTGGCCACTTCTCATGATCAGAGAGCAAATGCACAACTTTGAACTTCCATGAAAATGCTTAGAACTTCACCTCCAGGTGACAACTGACAATACGGTAGTGATGTGAAAACCATGTGATATATTAATAGCCTACTAATAACTGATATCTACTTCTATCTTTTAGTTTGTCTCATTGTCCCAGGTTGTATTCTGCCAACCTGTTTTTTGCTCATTAAAAGAATTATACTACGGTTCTGCTACACATTGCCAGTCCTCGTTTTCACAGTCTTGATGTATGGAAGGGGGCTGGTGGCCAGCAGCTCACTGTCTAGGCCTTTTGCTCTTTTGTTGCATCCACTAATGTACCATTTTTACCCTTATAAAAATCCTTATTGATGCATGGTAAAGTTGGTGGATTATTGTGGGGGCTTAGATATAGGCTACTCTGATGAACTTCGCCCATGCTTATATTTTATGCCAATAGAGTTGTCAGTAGAAATTTAAAGTTAAATTCACGACAAAATGTCGTATAATCTTGTTTGTTACAAATTAATAGTTTAAGTAAAATATATTAGCTACTTACCTTGTTTATGCGGTTGTGTGTAAAAAAGTAACTGCACAAAACCTGATTTTCAACTGCACAAATTCGTTTTCCAACTACACACTTTGTGTCCAGCTGCACGTTAAAATAACCCCTGTAGTGGTGGGTTCGGTGCATTGAAGCTGAAGGGTTCCAGGTTCGACCTCGACCTCGTAAGACCTTGAGCAAGTCTGTCACTCGCAATTATTCCTTTTCAGGGTGAAACTCCGATGCACAGTCCGCGCTGTAGTCAGGAGCGCCTCTGAGTAGCGAGCTTGAATGGGCTCTACAGAAAATACGATAAGTAGGCTAAATACAAATAAATAAAATAAAAGTGCATCAGTCAAGTTGGTCGTGTTATTGAAAGCGTTGCTACCATATCTTGCTTCATATAAATATATTGCAGTCTTACCGCAGAATGTCTTCTAGACGGAATCGCGTTCCGTTCAATTTCTCCATTCCGCAGTCTTTTGTGTTCTTCTTTAAAATTAAAATATTGAAAAAATATTTAAATGTTTAGCGTAAGATGACATTGCGTTCGTTGCAATGTAGGTATAGTGCGGATGTAGGACATTTTCCTCCCGGACATTTAACCCCCCCGGACGTTTTCCCCCGACCTAGGACATTCCCCCCCCCCATAAGGGCCCCTATGTTAATGAATGACTGCACTAACCCTATCACTAACCCTAACCGACCGTCACGATGCCTGACCTGACCCTAACCGACCCTCACGATGCCTAACCTATGTTAATGAATGACTGCACTGACCCTAACTGACCCTAACCGACCCTCACGATGCCTAACCTGACCCTAACCGACCCTCACGATGTCTAACCTATGTTAATGAATGACTGCACTAACCATATCACTAACCTTAACCGACCCTCACGATGCATAAACTGACCCTAACCGACCCTCACGATGCATAACCTGAACCTAACCAACCCTCACGATGCCTAGCCTATAATATGTACAGAGGGGGGAAATTGTCCGGGGGGTAAATGTCCTAGTCAAAAACGGGGGGAACGTCCGGGGGGTAAATGTCCGGGGGGAATATGTCCGGGTGGAATATGTCCGGGGGGTAAATGTCCGTTCCCCGTATAGTTCAGGTCCTACCATTAAACAGGTCTGATTGAAGAAAAATTGCTGAACAGGCTAAATAATTTGATAATGAGCAAATCGGTTGTCTAATTTTTTTTAACATAATTATGTATCATTTTAAAGGTCGATCAGACTAAAAAGCTAACGGACTTTTGAGCATTTGACTGATATCAACATTAAACAGTGTTTCAATACAAACCTGATCAATAAACTAAACAGACAAATTCATTGTGCCTAAGCCAAACGCTATTGGAACTGTCTGTAATAAAAGGTAACAAGTACGCATTCAGCCACTTATCTTAACTTATCTTAACTTCTTATCTTAACTTATCTTAACTTGTCTTATCTTATCTTATCTTATTCTATCTTATCTGAATTATATATACATTCAACCACGCTATATATATATATACACGGTGAACGGAAAAAAACCGAACCTCTCCTTTTGCTACGATAATTTGTGTTATAATTTGTACATTTTAATAAAATTTGGAGAAAATTCAGCTTAAACGACAAGAATCAGATAACTATCACTTGCTAGTTATAATGTGTGTTCAAAATATCCTCCTTCAGCCTCAAAACACGCACAAAGACGCGCTCGGCACTGACTATAGTTGCTGAATAAATTACAGCATGATCATATTCGCCCCATGCCAATATCATACGCTGACGCAGTTCTCCGACATCACGTGCCTTTTCTTGTAAACCTTTTCTTGCATCACAGACTAGATTTTATAGTCCAATGGTCTAGGCTATTTGCAATGAATCAAGTTTGCAGGATAGCGCATCAACAACTGCATTGATCGCTCAAGCCATGCGGCCCATGCCTGCTTGTTGACCTCCGCTAGTTTTGTCGCAGTACGCTCCTTCAAACATTTTAATTAACTTCAAGTTTTAGCTGGAATAGCGTATAATTATTAAAACTAGTTAAGTTTATAGTTGCGAATAAAATAGTTCTATTCTCAATAATATTTTTTACATGTTTGGCGTTAATTTCTTTATTTATTGTAGAGGTTCGGTTTTTTTCCGTTCACCGTGTATATATATATATATATATATATATATATATATATATATAAATATATATTAGGGTAGTCGCATCGCTAATGGTAAATTTTCAACTTGGGATGTCATATTTCTCCAACCCGCCATTCCGTGCCACTTGGTCTAAAACCTCAGTAACCAAAAAATTATGAGAATCGAAGAATATTTAGGACTTGCACAACGTCGCTGAAGTTTAGGATTTACAAATAATTGTCGTAATTTCGTATATGAGTATTATTTACATGAATCTTTTTAATTATGAATTTTTTACTGAAATACTTCATGATTTTTTACTTAAGCATAGCTGAAAAGTTAATTCTACAATGCTCTTGTCATCAGTGATTACTAATTATTCATATTTATGAGCATTTTAGTGGTATTTCACAAGTGAGGGAATTCCTGTGAACGATGATCCATTCAATGTTATGATCTTTTAGGCTACTAATTATGCCTACAATCTATATCATCAATGCACTACAGTACACACTACGCACGGTCTTACATACGTTGGGCCTATTATATATTGTGCTGTAATGCATCTCATACATTAAACACTAATGTAGGCTGCTATACAGTTTTAAAGGTTCCATGTAAAATTTTAAGTGTCTTTGTTCCGAGTAATGATACCCTTGCTCTCCCTTCCTCTTATACCTTTTGCATCAGCTTACAAAAAATGTTTCTACTTCAACACTTGAACATGCTGTGCTTGTTCATTGTCAACTTGTTTCAAACAACGCTATGCATAATTGTTACGAACATAAATTATATTGACTATATACAGCATTAAAGGGACATTATCTAAATGTCTGCATCTAATATAGCGAAAGCAATGTCGATTATAGTAGAGTCAATACTCGTTCAGCAGTGGAAATATCGCAAGCAAGGGGACGGAGGATAACTTCAAAGGTTTCCAGCTTCCATCTTGTGGAGACATTATCGCAGCTATCTTCTCAGAGTTGACCTGCTGTTCCATCATCACAGGGCGAGAAAAGCTTGGCATCGGGGACAGTCTCACCCAGACTACTGAGCAGCTTCGTCTCATTTTGAACAAAGTCAAACCTTTGACAAAAGTTTCAACTCATGTGACTAAGCACTGTAAGCAGGCTTGTAAGCTGCAGACCGGCAAGGCTTAAAGAAGCTAATATCGGCTGCAAACCCCCCTCATAACGGTATGGATGACGAGTGCAATCTACTGCATAAAATAATAATGAAGAAGTTGCTATTTCAAAACGAGTGCCCTCTAGGCTACAGCAACGAGTGAAGTCATCACGCGATTATCTTATCACGAACATGTGTGGAAACATCTGGAAATTATTATTAGGCTGTTAGGGATATGCACCTGCATGTCCGCCATTAGTTTCAAACCCCATCAGTAACCACTGGTCCTGGGAACGATCAAAACTGATGTGTATCTCTCTAAATCCATCGAAGTTCATTGCTGATGATGCAGTGACACACTTTGGTCGCAATCTCTGGTATTTATCCAAACTGTTGTAAGGTTTGAGTTCCTTTCAAATTCACAATGACGTGCCATTGGAAGAGAAGAAGTTGATCATAGCAGTTCTAATGGACAAAGAAGGTTCTGAGCTCTCAAAATGCAAACCACAAATCTTGTCCCAACCATTCACAAGTAGACTATAGGCCGAAATCATGTCATGACACATTCAAATCGTGACCTGTTCTGCATCTTGAAACTACTAGATGCACTTCTGAAACACGTTCCAATTGGCCGGATAAATCATGAGTTCGACATAAAGGTTATCAGTGACCTAGCTGACACGCGAGATGGTATCCTTATTCAGCATTTCAATGCCTCAAGTACAAGAAATGAAGAACAAAAACAATTTCTATCACAAGTTGTAGAAGAGCATCGCAACTCGTTCTCAGCTCGAACAAATAAGAGTACCGTAAAACCGTAAAACCTTCAAGGTCACATTGACATCGATTAAGTACATGGGTAGGAATAATAATTAATATTTTAATCACCAATCAGTGTGAGCATCGGTATTCAGGCATGCAATAATATCGTTGTAATAAATCTGTTGAATTGATTTCTGGTTTGAGATGCATGGCTGATTACAGCAATTATGCTTACTGTTCAAGGGTCCCCATTATAAACTTTGACCGTGTTGTGCAAGTCCTAAATATTAATATTTTCTCCCACAACTTTTTGTGTGATGTTTCTGGATGGAATGGCACCAAATGGAAACTTGGAGAACAGTAAATTCCAACTTTCATTTTTAACAACCACCCTAATATATATATATATATATATATATATATATATATATAATTTTTTAGTGTCTATCCACTGCTCATCAAACATCAGCAAATTTACCGAACTGACAGTAGAAATAATACCATGACAATGTGAAAATAAAAAAAAAACATTTTAAATAATGGGGGTCAGCCAATAATTTTTATTGAAGTTTTAGACCACTTTTTGAAGAACTGAAAATATGAGATATTTTATTGAAATGGCAGCTAACAATGCCACCATTACAATTTGGAGATTTAAAAAAATTGAAAGAATGGGAGGAACAATCATTAATCTTAAACCCAGACTATCAGCACTTGAATGATGAACAATTTCGCTAAAATAACAGCTTAAAATGCTATAATTGTGGTATCCAAATTCAAGCACATTCATCCCCAAACCCTCCTCTGCTTTTTTTGCGCCTTGGAGGTCGCCCTTCACTTCTCCCCCCCCCCCCCAACCAAGTACACTTCTTCTTATTACACTTTAGACACTGGGCCTTTGTAGGCCTAGCCTTATGTTGACGTTAGATAATTGCTTAGCAACCACAAAAACCACTTCATGCAGACAAACTTAATTATCACCAGCGCTATACAAAATCAAGTCCGTTATGGATAAAGTGCTCTACGTCCTGTGTCAAGTTAAATCCGGTAATGTCAAACATGGGCAGTGGCGCAACTAGGGGGGTGCTGAGGGGTGCTTGAGCACCCCCAGGCTTAAAAGGTAACCAACGCAATTTTTCCAAATCCGATGAGTTTTTTGGTGCGTGGGGGGGGGGGGTAGGGGTCATTCGGTCTTTAAGATTACACAATCAAGCAAGTTCCTTTGGCACTCGCTACTTCGCACCATCGGCGCTTACAATAATAATTCTGAGCACCCCCCAGGAAAATTTTCTGGTTGCGCCTCTGAACATGGGAGACAACATGGTGCAACGGGGGAAAGTTTAATCAGTAATGACGGTGGTGGCGCGGTAGTGCGTTGGTTAAATCGGAATAGCATTGATTAAAGAGTGTGGTTTTGGTTTTCAGTCGGTGGAAATTAGGTCTAGGGGAGAGTGCTACAAGATGCCCAGGGTGAATAAGACGCCCACCCCCTTTAAAACGGATAAACAGACATAAATTCGTATTTTAGTTGTCTCATTGCATGCAGCGACATCTTGTGAACCTTCCATAACAGCAATGTTTCAGTGTTCGAGATATTGACGCGATAAATCAATTTTCTAAATTTTCACCCATTTTGCGTAAGTACACATTCACGAATCTTCCTAATTTTCTCTTTAGCCTTATGCAGTAAAAATTCGTGCACTTCAACGTTTATTTTGGATTCATTTATAGTTATTTTAATGGTTTTATTTAACTCGTAAACATTGACCTCGTTAAATAAAATGGCGTCAGTAGAGAAGGACTCGAAAATTACAAGAAGCCCATGGGCATCCTGAATGTATACTAAGCATATAGATTACAAGATGCCCATGAGCGTCTTGGATACCATTAGCAAGTGGCCAAGAATTGGTGCCTACCATGAAACCACCTTCTGCTCATCGATATTCTGAGTCTACAGTGTTTATTGAAGCAGAAATTTTTAGATAGGCCTACAGCCTAGTGCAGGAAGTGTAAGAATGGTGTCATGAAGAATGTAAGCCTACAGATCGATAAATATCCAAGACATTCGCATGTGACTTTTCGTTAGCCTGTGTTTAAGGTGAAAATGACAATAATGACTTACAATATGAGATTGGAGTTTTTGCTTCTCATGTATTGATTTGGTTTGTAGCTTTAGGATCTTTTATTCTTGGTTAAATTTGTTTAGCTGTCATGCAGTTTATTGGTTTAGTCTAAAAATGCATGATTGCAATACCACTTCTTTTAGTCAATTTCCATTGCTCCAAGATGCCCATCCTATGGGCGTCTTGTAGTATAGGGTTCCTAAGACGCCCAGTTTGGAGGGGTCTACCTTTTTAAATTTACACAAATGATCTTATTGAATTATGTTCTATACTTGCTTCCATAATGATTACTCTTTGCATTAGAGTCAGACATGTTCTTCTCTTAGAATCCACACAGAAGAAAATATCAATTTTTGTTAGAGTGGGCATCTTGGAGCACTCTCCCCCATATATAGCAGAGGATGTGTAGTCCTAAGTGGAAGAGATGTTAGTTAGATTAAGGACGATAAGGCAAACTCTTAGCAGTCCGTTTAAAAGAATAATAATAATGCTTCTCTCCACTGAGTAGCCTACAGTAACTGACCTCTGTTGTAATTTGAAGAAGATCGCAAATCAGGACGTTTGCGATTATTTTCGCTTTTGTTTTGCAAGTCTTTTCCTGCAGTGGCGTCCATATATCGATCGTTTGTCGAAATGTGTTCAAGTTGAGCCTTTTATAGTTTTAATCGACAGTTTCTGCCTTACTGAAAGATTCTCTTATGATAAAAACGTTGACGTCTTAAGAACATTTAACATTATGGTCACTTATTTTAAAAGAGACATACATAATATTATGGGCTATGGGAAATATAAATAGTAGCCTAGGCCTAGGCCTACTTCGTGGTTGCGATAATAAGGCAGGATGTAGCGTAAATTGATTGGCGTATATTTTTAGAAAGGAACCTTTGAGCAACGACCTTATAATTATATATATATATATAAATATATATATATATATATTTATAACTAGACGGAGCTTCCTGTGTTAATTAAGCTGCCCAGTGACGTCTAAGGAGCGCAGAAAGAGCAGGAATAAGAATATAAGCGTGCGGTATTACTTACTCTTAAATGTGAAACTGTCTATTTTTAGCTCAACCAATCACACCTCATCCAAGCTACTGGCGCGTTGCAGAGCATTGAAAGGTGCATTTAAGAGTAAGTGAGTACGCAAGCTTTTAATTGATAGGGCGTATTTACTATGGCAAAAGTAGACTATCGAACAGCGGAGCATTCTGTATCGTTGCAAAAATATGTAATTAAGACTAACCGTAACCCTAAACCTAACCCTAACCGACCCTCACGACGCCAAACTTTACCCTGAGCGAAAGAACCTAGGTCTCCGATGCTATAGTTATGCTAAAAATTTAATAATAAAGAACGCTTAAAAATTTAATAATAAAGAACGCTAAAGTGAGATATAATTATCTGTAGAAAACGTTCGTCCATAGGCCTACGTGAGGTGATGACTTTTTTGTCAGGAATTTTAATAGCCAAACCAGAAACGTGTTATATTGCAAATCGTCGAAAATCGTTATAGCCTAGCTTTCCGAAGCGCAGTCGCACGTCGTCGTGTTGACGTTTAAAAAAGGGATGGTGAGATTCGTGAGACAGCAGCTTAGGCTACGTGGCAGTGCATTGGTTACTGTTTCGTGAGTTGTCATTGGTCAAACTCAATTCTTCGCCAAGTTCCCCTGGATGAAGTGTGATTGGTTGAGCTAAAAGTAAGTAGTTTCACATTTACCGGAAAGTGCGTACATCTTTCCTTCAGTCGCTCTGTCCCCCTCTCTCTCTGTCGTTCTCTCTGTCTTTCTCTCTGTCATTCTCTCTCGCTCTCCGGCGTCGGTCCGGCAGCAGCAACTTTCCCGCCACTCAGCCACCTGGCCTACCTTACGCGTACGCTCTTGCATAATAATTAGCTGACCATTACGCGTACGCTCTTGCATAAAAATTAGCTGACCATTTTCGTTATATAAAATTTGCTTACAGCCAGTCTCAAGCCTGAATAAAGCAGGAGGGCGACGGTGATGCTCTTATTATATGCATTGAATATCAGTTGGTCAGCGGTCAATTTAAGATGCCTTAAATGCTTAATTATTTAACGATGAGACGGATATTTAATTCAGCCAAGCAGTAATTGAATTCAGATAATTATGGGTACTTTCATCTAGACTTCAATTAGTACTGCGACCATGCAGAATCGAGCCATCTCTGTGGTTGGACAAGACGTGGTCTGAATAGCCTTATAATCTGGAACTCTACCAGGATCAAACTGTTAATTTTGGACGCGCTGGTGTCGGAGTTCTTCTTAATAGTTTTCTTGAAGGGCGCTATATAAATGTCAGAATATATGGAATGAATGAATGATTTATAGTAAACTGGAGTAACGCCTGCTGCATTGAATATTGATGACGTTATTTTAATCCAAACTTTAATTCAATGCGTCGCCCTCATATTTTCATGAACCTGAGGACTGGCACTATATTGTAGTGGTGGAGCAAATTAAAAATTGCATGATGAACACATAAAAACTGATGCTTGTCTGGTTAGGTTTTTACTCGTCATGAAAACTGATTAGAGAGTCAAGTATGGGGCGCGGTGGTGTAGTGGGTATGTTCGTTTCCATGCAGCTGGAGGGTTGCAGGTTTGAATCCACCTCAAGTCACCACGTTGGGCTCTTGGGCAAATCATTCACTCGCAATTGCTCAGCGCTTCGGCGTGAAACTCCGATGCAGTGTCCGCGCTGTAGTCGGGAGCGCCTCTGAATAGAGCGCTTGAAGGGGCGCTGTAGCATGTACGTATAAAAATACATAATTGTAGAGACCTATGCCACTATGTCTAAAATGACCATAACATTATTGGTAGCAGCAAATAGGGTAGCGACAGCTAGTGACAACCATGACCCCCTACAATACATCAACATTATTTCTACACAGATCTATCGATCACATAATGTATTGAAAGATTTAAGAGAAAAGAGAAACGTATTTGTACGTATGCAGGGTGATCTGCTGAAAATGTGCGAATTGCAACATAGGAAGTACACGGGCGCCACATCTAGTCGACCATACGATAGATAATTATCGGTGGTCTTGATTTTAACATCTGTAAAAGTTTCTTCTGTATTGTTGCAAAAGCGGATCGTCTTTATAATTTACTGAAATAGATCTGGTTTTGTTTATATACGACACAAAGTAAACGAATAAAAGGTATAAGATATGATAAGAATATTATTTAATATAATATATCTACACTTATACAAACAATATTTCCAGAAAAAGTGTCTGGCAACAACTTCCTGCGTAAACTTTATTTTTATAGTGTATTGTAATTTATTCTATTGTATACTATTCAATTCTATTCTATTCTATTGTATACTATTCTAATGTATACTGTTCAATTCTATTCTATTCAATTCTATTCTATTCCAATGTAAAATAACAACAGAGTCACATGCATGATCCTGGGCTGTGGATATGCCCAAGATAGGCCGCGTATAGTAAGATCACAGCGGTAATGAGGAGCTTCACCCAATTAAACAGAAGGCAAGAAAAGGAATCTTAAATGGAATAAGCGAATTGTTAACGTTTTCCCAGTTTGTAATAATTTATAGGTAGAATTATTTCATGCGAAAATAAAATATTATCACCCATCGCTTTTGTTTTGACTGAGCGCCTGTGATAAGCTGATTCCCACAACATCGACTCTTTTGCGCTGTAATATATCTATCTATCTATCTATCTATCTATGGTATTTATATAGCGCCTCTTCAAGGGCTCTACTCAGAGGCGCTCCCGACCCAGGCCCGGTCGAAGAGAAAGGTCTTGAGCGAACTATAGAAAGTGCCAGACATGTTCCGAGGTTGGGAACGCAGGTTAGAGGGAAGGTCGTTCCAGACGGAAGGTCCAGTGACCGAAAATGCCCTGTGCTGCCTTGTGGCTGTGTGGGCATGAGGAACCATGAAGTCACCTCTAGAGGCCGAGCGCAAAGATCGGCGACCCGCAGCAGTCGAGGTCAAGGTAAAGAAATCACGAAGATAGGAGGGTGCTGTGCCCAAATACATTAACTTTAAGGTTAAATCGCTTTTGATGACTCGTTCGATTGCTCAATTATTTTTGTCTTAGCAACGTGAGCATAGTGGTGCAGAAAAGTTTCAGTCGATTAACATAAAATTTGGAGAAAAAACCCCATTAAAATCTGTAATTATTATGATGAGATTAACCAAAATGAAGGTGTCTTGTCTTGCCTTGAGCCGACTTAAAAACCGAAGGTTGGATGGATCCATGTGTGACCAGGGCCCATGACAACAGAGGCCGTTGCCCTGGACATAAATTTGTTTGTTTGGCATAATACAGTCCCAAACCTGAATACTGCCGTGCTAAGCAAAAAGACAGTAACTCAAAAAAGACGAATTTGCGTAAAACGATAAAGAAGAAATCGGTTTAATTCAACCAGAAATAATGCTAGAATCTTTCTGAATTTTTGCAAGCAGTTATATATAAACTACTGAATTTTGAAACTAAACTAGTTTTTTGTGAAATTTGTGTAAAAATTGTATAAAAATGAGATACTGCTTTTTTGCTTAGTATCGAAGAATTGAAAATCGGTTTGATGCTAAGCAAGAAAGCAGTAACTCATCGTATGGTAGAGCGGGCTGGTTAAAAATAATTGTTCTCTTTGTGAAACAAACATGAAATTTGGTATATACCACGAACATGTCCTAAGAAAAATATTTGGCTATAGGGTCATTGCAGATATGCCCTCTGGCACCAATGGCATCCATTTTCCAAAATGGCCGACAGATATACATGTACATACTTTTAAATATCTCGGCTTCTATTTCACTTAAAAGTGTCATCTTAGTGTCTAATCATACATATTTAGGGACGATGATTCCAATAGTGCCATCTAAAACCAACTCTGGCTTCAACGGCGGCCATTTTTCAAAATGGCCGACCAAAATCGTGATTTTTTAATATCTCAGCATTAAATCCACTTAGAATCGTCATCTTGGTGCCTAAATATACATATTTAGGGACAAGGATTCCAATGGGGCCACCCAAAACTTCATCTGGCCTCAATGGCGGTCATTTTCAAAATGGCCGTCCAAAATGTGAATTTTGCAAATCCCTCATTTTGTGTCGGCCATTTTGGAAAATGGTGGTCATTGAGGTCACTGGGAACTATGTGATGGCCCTATTGAGATCCCTGACTGAATTTTGCATGTTTTGACACTAAGATGACAATTCCAAGTGAACTGAAAGCCGAGATATTAACAAATCCCTCTTTTGGGGTCCGCCATTTTGGAAAATGGCCGCCATTGAGGCCATTCTGAAATTTTGGATGGCTCCACTGGAATCCGTGTTTTGACACCAAGATGACGATTCTAAGTTACTTGAAAGCCGTGATATTGACAAATCCTTTTGTTGGGTCGGCCATTTTGGAAAATGGCCGCCATTGAGGCCATTGAAAAAATTTGGATGGCTCCACTGGAATCCGTGTTTTGACACCAAGATGACGATTCTAAGTTACTTGAAAGCCGTGATATTGACAAATCCTTTTGTTGGGTCGGCCATTTTGGAAAATGGCCGCCATTGAGGCCATTGGGAAAATTTGGATGGCTCCACTGGAATCCGTGACCCTGAATGTGTATGTTTTGACACCAAGATGACGATTCTAAGTGAATTGAAAGCTGAGAAATTGAAAAATCCATATTTTGAACGCCATTTTGGAAAATGGCCGCCATTCAGACCCATGGGAAAACTTTTAGATGACCCTATTGGACTCCTTGACCTTGAATGTGTATGTTTTGACACCAAGATGACGATTCTAGGTGATTTGAAAGCCGATATATTGAAATATCTGTAAATCGGTCGGACTTGAATATACATGGAATACTAAGCAAGAAGACAGTAACTCAAGTTACTGCTTTTTTGCTTAGCACGACGACCCAATTTTGAGATACTGTTAATTTCGTTTCCGTTTTTTTTCCATGTTCCCGGACCGATACCGTTTCCTTGCTTCCAGATATGATGGAACATGTTGTCAGGATGTGAAAACAAGTGCTAACTCAAAAACGGAAAAACTTGAGTTACTGTCTTTTTGCTTAGCACGGCAGAATAAAGGAAGAGGGCATCGCTAATGGCCTTCGTTACCACACAGTGACGTTAAACTGCAACTATACTACTAGGCCTGCATATTAATGGACTCCGCCACTGGTTGCACTCTGCCAGTGCCAGTCCCAAGCCTGGATAAAAGAGGAGGGCGTCGCTAATGGCCTTTGTTACCACTGCAATGACGTTGAACAGCAAATACACACATACACTCTATTAATGGCTGTCCATATAATTATGACGTATGATGGGAGGGAAAGGTGGTCGGAGTAAGGCTATTTAGCGTACGTACGGGTGCGCAAGGTAGGGGAAAGATCTTGACCGAATGCGTGCGTGAGCAGAATTGAAATCTTATTATCATGTCCGCATTTGCCTATTTATAACTCCTGATCCGATAAAAATGTAACAACAATCTGTCAAAAACACTAGCTTTAGATTTAACAAAGAGAAGACTTAAATAACGTCTTTATTATTTGATTTAAAGGTGTCCAAGAATAACTCAAGATCTTTTGGCTGCAGTACCGTCACATCGCCGTGTTTTCAATGTAAACCTTCGTAAGGCAACCGTGATCAATGTAGGCCTCCATAAAACAAAACAAATAAAAGTTTAAGCCGTGCGATTTACATTTAAGCATTCATAATTATTATTATTTTAATGACAGATTTTTACCACGCAACACGCATCATTACTGAGAATGCTTAGAGTCCATGGACTACCCTCTGACGCTCTGCACGAGGTAGCTCAAGCTACTTGTGTCGCGAGGATACTCTATGCTGCCCCAACCTTGTGGGGGTTGTTTCACCATTAGCAGCGACAGAACTAAGCAAGAACAAATGTTGAACCGGATGCGAAGACTGGGATTCATTTCCACGATGTTCCCGAACATGGAGAAATTAGTTACCGGAGCTGATGCTGGGCTGCTTCGTAATGTAATGCTAAATGTCAGTCATGTCCTGAGGAACCTTTTTCCACCTCTAGCAAACCGGTGCGTGACGTTTTGGCGCCGCCTTTTTGGCGCCGCCGCGCTATATGCAGGGGCGGATCCAGGGGGCAATCGGGCCATGCCCCCTCCCCCATTTCAAATCTCCATGGGACGTGGCCCCCATTTATGGGTGCCACAAGATTTTTTGCATGGTTCAAACACGGCCAGGAGAATCAATACCGGTAATATTAATTTTCCTTTGGTTTGTGTAACATTTTTAATTACGTCCTTGTGGAAAAGGAGATGATGTTGGCCTGCGGAGAGGGAAAAAGGAAGAGAGGACGCCCAAGAAGAAGGTGGATGGAAGAAATACACGAGAGAACAAAGATGAAACTGGAGGAATTGAGAGACGCGACGGAAGATCGTAACACATGGAGAAGGTTTATCACAGCGGTCGCTAAGGTTCCAAGAATCGATGGCACAAGGTGACAAGGTGACAAACTACCCTTCAGCATCCAGCCAAAAAGATCGTTCAGCAAAAATCAAAATACTATTTATAAAATTTTGTATTCCTAATACAAAGGTGTCTAACTGACAACTGTCTAAATGGAGCCAAACTGTTAATGTATTGCTTATCGACGGTTGTATCGCCCGCGTAAAGGATTCCTCGGGCAGTATTGTGCGATCTTTGCCTAAGTGCGTCTTGTCACACATTAATTAATGGCATTTGGTGATGGCAAAAACGAAAAGCCTAACTATAGCCTCATCGTCCTAGGGCCAGCAGAATTAAGCTAATAAGCTTGCATGTAACCATTGTGTCTCCAAAACAATCGTTGTTGTCCTAAGCTTCGTCGAAGTGGACGAACCGCAAAATGTACCCACGCCATGTTTTGACCATCACGGAGCGACTAGAAAACTAGTACACGACCGTCAGAAAACAGATTTTGCGCCAATCGTGACTTAAACGGTTAACAGGTCGTCGCCCGTGATTGGCTACCGCTTTTTTCCGTTAGTTGCCAACTATTATAGTCAGATTTAAACAACAACTAAGACTTACTATATCGTCCTGTGTTTGACCATGATAGTAGCCTACACGAACCACTAAACTGTTAATTAAACAACGTTCACACTTAAAAAGAATGAAAGGAGGTTGTTGTCAAAATTTTGAATTCTCTATGCACAACTCACGCCGTTAGTAGTGGAATTTTATATACACAAGCGCCATAATTATATAGATCAGGGGTCTCAAACACGCGGCCCGCGGGCCGCATGCGGCCCGTGGACCCGAATAATGCGGCCCGCGAGAGCCATCTGGTTTTTTATTTGTTTTTTATTTTAAAAAGAAATTGGTTAAAAACCGAATTCTCTGTTCCTTTGTTCTTTGAACCTTGGTTCAAACTGTATTCTTCTAATTTTTGCTCTGGATATTCAATCTGCAACAGCAGATATGCAGATATACACCGTGATTCAAAAAAAACTAAGCCAAACTGTTTTTCATATATCTCTAATGCCTGACAACATATCACGCTAAAATTTTCCAAATATTTAGAGAAGTGGACCAAGAATATTATTCCAAAATTTCATGAAATAAATTTGAACGGATAAAAAGATATGAATTTTTAAACTTTGTATGCCGAAATTGCAGTTTACAAGCAAATTTCTGTCAGATTCAGTAAAAAAAGTAAGCTAAACTGTTTTTCTTATATCTCCAATTTCTGATAATCAATCTCACTTACAATTTTCAGATATTTAGAGAATTGAACCAAGAATAGGATTCCAAAATATCATGTCATAAATTTGAACGGATAGAAAGATATGAACATTTTAAGCTTCATCTTCCGAAATATCAGTTTTCAGCGTGTCTGTTATTGTGTTCGTTGCGGTTCGATGCTTGATAGTTGACAAATTTTAGTCTTCAGGGATCCTGGAGTAAAATTAACGGAGTGTATTATCGCAATGTTCTGCTGTCACAACATCTTCCACCTGTTATCAGAAATCTATAGCCCCAGAAGGCTGTTTTCTTTTTCAACAGAGCCAAGGAAACCATCGAAATGCTGACTCTCTTAGACGCCCGTATGCGGACGTTTCGTCTACGGACGATTCGTCATGGACGGTTCGTCATGGACGATTCGTCAGGTGGACGATTCGTCAGTGGACGATTCGTCCGAGGACGTTTCGTCCAACGGACGATTCGTCAATCGGACGATTCGTCTATGGACGATTCGTCCGAGGACGTTTCGTCCAACGGACGATTCGTCAAGCGGACGATTCGTCTATGGACGATTCGTCAGTGGACGATTCGTCACACGGACGATTCGTCAAGCGGACGATTCGTCTATGGACGATTCGTCTATGGACGATTCGTCAGTGGACGATTCGTCCACCCGTGATGGACTATAGGTGCTGGTACGCACTGACCGAAAATAATTCTTTTTCATGTAAGTCGGATTGATTATATTTTTTAGGTCACTCAACTAAAAGATTGAACGATGAAAATAATTATTGCTGCTTAAATAGACGTGATATTGACTCTTTGTTCGAATGGTAGCACACGGATAGCCTACCACTGTCACGAAATTCAGTGCGTACCAGCACCTATAGTCCACCACGGGTGGACGAATCGTCCACTGACGAATCGTCCATAGACGAATCGTCCATAGACGAATCGTCCGCTTGACGAATCGTCCATAGACGAATCGTCCGCAAACCTAGACGCCAGACTTCATTTCTTCCACATTTTGGCCTCCGAACAGTCCTGATTTGAATCCTGTCGACTATAAAATATGGAGCGTGATGCAAGACCGAGTCTACCAGACAACAATCCATGATATAAACGATCTGAAGCAACGCTTGTTGGAAGTGTGAGTTGGCAGGAACCAGAGGATAATCGACGATGCCGTTTCCCAATGCATGGCGCCATAGCCTCCAGGTTTGCGTGCAAGCAGGAGGAGGACATTTAGAGCATGTTATTTAATCAAATAATGAAACCATACTGTTGGAACCATATTGTTAGTTCAATTCTCTACATATCTGGAAAATTTTAGAATGATTAATCATCAGGCATTAGAGATAATAGGGAAACATTTTTATTGAATCTGACAGAAAATTGCTTGTAAACAGCAATTTCGTTATGTGAAGTTTAAATATTCATATCTTTTTATGCGTTCAACTTTATCTGATGAAACTTTGGGATCATATTCTTGGTCCACTTCTCTAAATATTTGGAAACTTTTAGCGTGCTATGTTATCAGGCATTAAAGATATATGAAAAACAGTTTGGCTTAGTTTTTTTTGAATCACGGTGTAGTTATAGTGAGCTTTAAATGTAATACCATGCATGTTGAAGCAGAAGTAAGCTTAGGCCTACAATAAGGTAGGCACAAAGTATTCTATACTTTTCTACTACAAGAAAAATACCAAAATCTGCACCTGCAGTAGGCCTACTGCAACACGCTAATGGCAATATTTGACATTACACATAAGAATTATTATATGAACAGCTTTTTCATTTTATTTAATGAAGATTAATAAATCTCAAATGACACGTCTGACAGTTACGGGTGAATATGTGGAAGATGTAGACCTATATTCTGATTCTTCACATCTAAAAAGATAAAACTAAACAATGATAGTTGGGAAATGTTGTCAGATGATGTGTATCGCTAATCACACCTGATCACCTCGGACACTATTAACTATAATACTTTATCATATAAAGATGCTACAAGTTTAGTTGTAGGTAGGCCCATTAGGCTTACTAAATGTGACATTGATGCTCTTCATTGTGACTCTGAGTTTTTCAATTTTGTGTATAGTACCATGATTAAGGTTACACTGAAAGTATAAAATTAGCTTAGGTGATTTTACAAGATTATATCATTATTACAGGATTGTAACCCTCACCTCATAAAAATAGTTTAACTTGCAAGACATAATTTTATGTTGCGGCCCGCGAGACACTGTAAATTTTCAAATTTGGCCCACATGATGACTTGAGTTTGAGACCCCTGATATAGATTATGTTTTTTGACGACGTCCTTCTGTCATTTTGACACCATTTTAGTGGCCAACTATTAGCCATCGTCACTGTCAAAATATTTATATAAAATATAAATAAAGAATTTAAAGGTGTCTAATAGGGTTTTGTCGCTTAAAACCACTTAGTTCCTGTCAGATCGACCTTAACTCAATTTGACGATAGCAATTATAATTCGCAGCGCTTGGATTTATTAGTGGATTGGTTAATGGATTGGTGAATGGATGGGTGGGTGAATGCACGGATTATGAATAGATGATTGGATGGATGGATGAATTGATGGATGATTGGATGGATGGATGAATTGATGGATGGATGGATGGATGAATTGATAAATGGTTAGATCGATGATGGATAGATAATGAATGGATAGATGGATGAATTAATGGATGGGCGAATGAAGAGACTATGAACATTCCATGTCAGCAAAGGCCATTGATGCCGATGGAAATTATTTAGAAACATTTTAGGTGGCGAAATTATTTTCCGATTTCGGGATGTTTAGGCTGAGCGTGAAATATATATATATATATATATATATATATATATATATATCAGACTTAATATTTTGAGGTCTATAATAACTTTTTCGAAGAGTGATGCGCTACTTTGCAAGCTTACTTCTTGAAAGAACGATCTATAACTTACAATGTGCATAGGAATAACGTATATTGGAGAAAAGCGAAAATCGACACTTTGGTAATTCATAGGAGTTTTTTAAGATGTTTCCAAATAATTATCTAAGATTATTATAATTATTATAGGCCTTGGGAAGTCCACTTGTTATAGCGCCACATTACGAATGTGCTCGAAAGAAGTGATAAAAGTTGTTGTTTTGCGAGAATGTAAATTATATAAAGTCTGAAATAAGTGCATCAAAGGTGTCTAACATTGTTAGCGTTGCATCTAGGGAGAAATCTCGCAAGGTCCCAAATTAATTTTCATCGTTTAATGTGATAAATATTCACAGCAATGAATTATGTAAAGAGTCCTTTAAATACCTTGAAAGTAGGCATACGACAGCCAAGCAGAACCGAACCAACGGTGAATACGAACCGAACTCCGGACAAGCTGAACGACAGCTTCTGAACGTCACGGAAGGAAAACGTTCAATGCAGGACCCACCAACAGGGGACGTCTCAGGAACAACATCCAACGAGTCCACCAACGATGCGACCAACGACTCGACCAGTCCCACCAACGAGGCGAATTATACTGAACGCTCTATCGTCCAACCTTTTCACGATAGCTCGGGCTAAACCCACGTGACTTGTGGCGCCAACTGGCCACACCTTTCCCTCTCACGTGCAAGACCAAAGGACCGTGTCCAGGTCTACGCCTGAGATAAGTCACGTAAGCCATAGAGGATAGCATGTAAGTGAACGCTCGTTATATTACATGTATGAGCGTACACGTATCACACTATAAACAAAATCTAATATGCAGGGTGGGCCATAAAAAGTACCATTGAGGTTTTTGGATAATAATATATTTGCAAGAAGAAATAAGAATTTCTAAACGAATTTTTTACAGTTTCGGCTTTCCCCGCCGTCGCCACCACCCACCACCACCCCGCCCTCCCAACCCCATCCCGTCCCACGCCCTCTCACCCCACCCAATCCCATCCAGCCCCATCCACTACCCATCCACGCTCGCCACCCGCTTCAGCATGCTTGCACCTCTCGGGTGTTGCAGCGTTACTCAGAGGATTGCTGTTTGTGACCTCTACCGCCAACAACACCCCCGCCTCAACAGTCACCACCAATTTCGCTCCCACCCCCACGGAGTGTTCTCTCCTCTCCTCTGGAGTGGCCGGCGGCCCGGCGCTACCCTTCGAAATTTCGAGTCACCTGCAATTTTTTGTTCACCCCGAACAAAACCCAGCCCCACCCCGTCCCAGCTGGGCGGGGTGTGTCCATTGTGTAGACGAGTTAGTCGTGGGGGCACTCGGTCTAGCTGTCAGGTTAATATTGTAATATTAGATGCGAAACGTTGGCGAGGAAGTGGAAATAGGGATTATTAATTTTAGGCCGCCCCACTTCTCCGACAGTGAGGGAGTAGCCCTCCCCCACTGGATGGTCCTGGTCGCCCTCTGTTTAGGTGCAAGGTTTTAGGTCATTAGTTGCAAAAACATGCAGACATAATTATTGTAATATAGGCATAGATAAAGTTCACTTTTTCTGCCGTTGTTGCGAAAAAGCAACGTCCTAAAACTAGGTCACAACAAGTAATTTAAATAAAATTGCACTCTCAGAAGTCTATTGACATAATTTATACTATCAGCTGCAACTTGATACTATTTCTCATAGCGGCGGTGAATGGGTTAATATCTATACCGACCTACATATACATGATTGTATTTCCAATTTATCCTTCTTATCTAAGACTCTTGAGCGTCTAGTTTCTCTCCAGCTACTCTCCTATCTTGAACAGCCTGGTCTTCTCCCCACCCCCCACCCCAATGTCCGATGCATTGTACGCCATGTCGTGGCGAGGGAGCTTAGCCGACTCTAACCTCCACGGAGACTATAATGGTAGGCAATCAAGTATACGCAAAGGCCAACATTTCCTCCGCTAATGGAAGTCCAGGCTTTGCACAACGGCTGCTCGTTGCCTGCCTGTGGCAGTCCACAGTCTGGTAGGAGAAGGAGGGCGTCACCAATGGTCATTGATACTACACAGCGACGTAAAACTGCAAAATACCAGACCGGACATGACAAACTAGGATCGAGGCATCCGTTGTGGAGTTCAGAAGATGCTCATCCAAATTACAGCAACATCTTGACTAGAAATCGGTTACAGATTATATCACGACCTTTAAGATTTGATGATGCGGTGCGCAGTGGAGATAGGTAAAAGGTCGCAAGATCCTAAAAATATTACCCTTTTTAACAGTATCTGCCATGCGGAAGGGAGCAAAGGATTGTACATAAGTTCGCTGAGGCAGATTTATATAATTTTGGAATAACAAACATAAAGGTGTCTAAAAGAGCTTTCATTAGAATGCAACATTTAGTGACTTCTACATGATGAACGACGCAGCGTTCAAGCAATGCACAGAAATAAAGAACGGTCATTATAGACTTTATTTAAGTCTGATTTTCGCTCAAAATAGCAACTGACACAGTCTTCAATGGTACAATTTGTATCTTATATTTTATATTGAACAACGGTCCTGTCATTCGCAAGATGGCGTTAGGCATTTTAATTACATCCTGTCAAATCTATTTGGCGCAATTTAGACACCTTTTAATATTATTCTTTTTTACCTTTTTAAGCATAACTTATGTGATGTCAATTGTTTATGAGTGAGAAGTCCGAACCGTGAATCATTGTAGAATTGGACCGTTTAAGCCATAGCAGAGCTGCTTAAAGCAATTACTGTTTTTTCCTGGCCACTGATGCTATCCATAATTCATTATAAAATCACATTAAAAAATATGTTTCCGTATCCATCCTTTGTTGCACCTCTTAAATTTTGTGTGCCCCTCCCTCATGTGAAAGTACAATTAATTATATATTATAATTACAATTGCGTTAAGAATCTTTCAGGGTCAAGCTCATGTCTGGGCTCTTCCCCGCATACTCTCGCTCGCTCAAGACGTTACTTTCAACTCGGCCTTCTGCGATGAAAGTGCCTCTGAATAGCATATGCTGCGAGAAACGCTTTATCAATTTTTAGATGAAATATAAAATGATGCGTGTCACATGATACGATTTCAGACTGCAGGCTTCAGTCATATCTTTAGGCCGTTTACACTTATTAATTTTGTCACCTTGCTCTTTTTCTAGTTTGTCAAGTTAAAAACCGCCTTTTAAAAAGGATATCTGGTCGCTGTTCTAAGATTTTCAACGTTACCATAAGTCTGCGAATTACGTCGACCACAAGTTGCATGCGGATGACGTTTATGTAGCTAGGAAACCCGATTTAAAGGTGTCTTGACTAAGGCATCATTATTTTGAAATCGTCAACGTATCGCTTCGTGTTGTATCTTAAATTGACTTTGCGAGAGAAAAGACTATTGTCCGAAACACATCTCTGGTTAGAAAAGACATTATATGGTGCATTGTCTTCAGAGCGTAACCAACTTCTCGCAGCGTGACTAGGCTAATGGTGATGACTTCCTAGGCGCTTCCTACTAACAGCCTGCGGTGAGTGTGTTCGTCATAGCTGAGTCGGTTAGATATGGCGCCGGTAAGGCGGATGGTTTGGAGGAACTTTCACGCTATTCAGGACTTGAACATGCGCCAGAGCCCAATGACTTCCAAACCACAGAGCCCAATGACTTCCAAACCACAGAGCCCAATGACTTCCAAACCACAGAGCCCAATGACTTCCAAACCACAGAGCCCAATGACTTCCAAACCACAGAGCCTGCATTTCGAGTTCTTCAACTCAACGTCGAGGGTCTGTCTGTCGGCGGTCAAGCGCACACTCATCAGCAGCTATAGCCCACCTACATGCATGGGCGGAGTTTGGCTTCCGTTCTTGGGGGAGCTAACCCCGAGCCTGGCCTTATTGGGAGGGCTAACCCAGAAAAAGAATACCATTTTCATGGTAAAAAGATGAATTTGGGCTTTCTTGGAGGGGCTTAGCCCCCCTAGCCCCTGATAAACTCCGCCCATGCCTACATGAAGCGGACGTCATATTTCTTCAGGAAACCCACGTACCTGACCTAACAGCATGCAGGCAGCTGGGTACGATCTAGCCTAACTGGTTTCCTGGTGGACTGTCCACTTTGCATGTTGTTGATGACGATGCTGTGCGCTGGCATAGCGCGAACTGCAAACGCTAAAGAAATAAATCTCATGTTACAGTACTGAACACCTGCTTCTCCTGACCAGTTCCTGTTACTACCACTTGAGACGACTTAGGTCAATTAGGAGATCGGTGTCCTCCAAGGTGTCTAGCTACGACTATCATAGTAGCCTACACACCTTTATCTCCTCACGAATTGACTAATGAAATTCACTACTAATTGGGCTTCATAAGGTTTGCCTGTCATCTGTGCATTTTATGCTAAATTCTTCTGCTAGACTTGTCGCACGACTTCCTCGATACTCGCACGTTTTGCTATGTTCTCTTGCTTTTTATATTTCGAATAGTCATCTAATTAGTTCGTTTTATTCTTTTTTCTATTCCAATACGTAGGAGGTTTATGCTTATTATTTCCATTCTCAACATTGGAAGCGTATTTGAGAGTGCATGGATCAATTGGTAGGGCGCATTTTATTAATCTTCTTCTTTACGTTCTCTGCCAAGTGGCAGGTCCAAACGTCCAATGTATCCACTTTCACGCTGTTGTGCCATATCCTTAAGTTCTCTGTATCCATCTTCCATCATCCCGTCCAGCAGTTTTTGTCTAGGCCTTCCTCTGCACCTCTTTGGGGGGGGGGGGGGGGGGTATTAATCTAGACCTATTTAATCTGTGACTCAGAATGTTGAATTCATTATATCATTTGGTAAATTAATTTACATTATATTATAACATCAATTTAAAGGTGTCTATTGAGTCTGTTTTCCATCAAAGAGATTTTGTAAATATTCTCTTTATTGAAACAATCCGGTTGACAGACCACAACCGGTTACTGTAACAGTGTACATTTATGCAATTTAAACAATTCACAAGAACGCAAATTACATAAAACATTAATTTTAACTACTAACAGAACAGACAGCCTGCAATATACTCGGCGATAATAGCATACGGGGCGCGAACTCGTTGCCTTTTGCAATCAACACCAGCGTGTTATGAAATGCACCATCACCACTACGCCAGGAAGAGCAAAGTTCAACGTTATTGTAATCCTTTATCTAGGCACGGGACTCTGTGGCGGTATTATAACGGGCATCGGATCCGATATTATCCGAAATCGTAAATGTAACATATTATAGGGTCAAGTGCGACCAATTAAAAGGTTTCGAAATCGTCAGTTGCTGTTTTACGATTCGGAGCTCCGAAATAAAATCGAAAGACGTGGTAGGCCTAACGTGTTAACGACGTCACAAACCTTATCAGTCGCCAGATTTCACAACATGACACGGTTTACCTGGACAAAAAGCTACTTTTGCTCCACACATTCACTCACTCAGATGTACCTGCTACTATCAACTATGTCAACTACGCACTGTTGCTCGCTCGCATACCCAAATTCAGCAACATCTTCTCCAGTCATATGAGTGACGTTCTCCACTGTCTCCTACTCAAGCAGCGAATTGAGCATATAATGATCTCTAGACTCTAGAGAACTCTAATCAGGCGCTGTAAGCCTGACCTCTGCTCCTGCCTACCTTGTTCGAGCTCTGTAGCCCTACTCTTAGCTCTCACCATTTCCGCTCCCTTCGTTCGACTGAACAAAGTCTGCTCTCTGTCTCTTTCTTTTGCTCGTACTTCCACTACGCAGAACCTACCGTGCTTTCTCAGTGGTAGGACCCTTAACCTGGGATGGACTTCCTCTAACTCTCCGCTCCATTTCTAATACTCCTTATGAGGCTATCCTCTCTCAAATTAAGACAGCTTTATCTGGTCGCACTGATGTTGGGAGCGCCTCTGAGTGTCCCCAATAGGAGGCGCTGTATATATAAATGCACTTATTGATTAAATAATCATTAAATGAATTAATCAATTATAATATTTAGACACATTTATTTTCATTATTTAGTAGCAATATATAAATTTTTCCTGTAAGTTAAATTGATTGGATGCATTCGCAACGACGCTTACAATAATTAATTAATTATCTAAATGACGAACATTTTTGTTCATCCATCTTTCCATCATACAAGGACGCAGCATATTGCAGTTTCCAGAACGTGGTATCGAAAGATTTGAAGAGCGTCTATCACATAATGACCATTCAGAGACGCGTCATACTTGCACAAAAACTGCCGGAGGATAGGCCTATGGTGCATATCACCATCAAATAAACTCATTTTTGTCCAAAGCTTCCTTCAAAATTAAACTACCTTTACTAATTTTATCAATATCTCTGAATATTTAGCAGATATTGGAATAAAATAATTAGCGTAAAAATTTGAACAGTAACTGTTTCCTTCTCTTAGTTCCCTCCACATTGGAGAAATTTCACTGTATTGCATTGTATCCATGAATGTATAAATCGCCTCTCAATGTGCACATAAATCAGAGCCGCTTCTAGTACGAAAACCCCGGATAGAAGAAGTTTTGAGACCTCCCTTTTGCTCCTCAACTTCACCGTCTTGCACGAGACTGCTATTACCAGCTGCACCAGCTTCGCACTGTCATCCGTTCTCTTACATCTGCTGCTACTCTTACTCTAGTGCATTCCTTTGTTACATCTCGCATTGACTATTGCTCTTCGCTCTACTTTAGCGTACCATCCAGCAAATTGACTTGTCTTGACCGGGTGTTGCGCTCTGCTGCGCGCCTAATTAGGAAAATCCCTAAAATTTAACACTCGAGTGCCCAAGGTATTTTTTGGTACACGAAGGCCCAAGGGGGGGGTCCGCGCGGACCCCAGCGTTTTATGTTAATATCTTGAGAAGGGATTGGAATATCGTCATAGAATTTATTTCAATGTAATCCCAAATGAATTTGCAATCGATTGATGTATCTCATAGCACAATAACACCACCTGGTGTAAACTAATAGTGTAAAAATCTCGTAATACATATGTTATGCTTGCATGCTTGCGTTATTTATCGAAGGAAAGCCTATACGTCCGGCACGGACCCCAGCGTGTTCATGTTAATATCTTGAGAAGGGATTGGAATATCGTTATATAATTTAGTTTTAAGTAATCCCAACTAAATTTGCAATCGATTGATGTATATTATATCACAATAGCACCACCTGGTATAAAATAATAGTTATTGACCAGTAACCATGCGCTTGTATGAATATCAGCCGCATATCAGGGGGTACCCTTAGTATATGCTGTGGTTGTGGGGTGCAGGGTTGGACAATACTCACGCAAAATATACCAATCTATGCCCAAATGGTTGTTCTATCAATACCTAAAAGCATTTATGCAGATCCCAAGCCTTTAAAAGTTATCCGGAAAAAACAGGCCTGGGGTCCGGTCGGACCCCCCCCCCCCTCTTGGGCACTCGAGGGTTAATATGGTCTTGTCTTGAGGTACTTCACTGGCTCCTTATTCGCCAACGTATTGAGTTCATGGTAGCTGCATTGGTATGGCGATGTTGTCAAGGCATCGCCCCCAATTTAGCAATGGCTGAGAAGGTTTCTGAGGTCAAAATATATTATAGGGAGGGTAAGAATACTTTGGGAATCGTAATCATGATCGTAATAGCAATCTCCGAATTTCGATAGCGCCACTCGAAAGTCAAACGCAGGGCACCAGCTTATTCGCGAGAGCCGATGGTAGTCCAGCAAATTATATTGAGCTGCATGTAGCGGAAGTAAATCTCCACTAAGACCATTGACGTTGTTTACCTGTTGTTTTACGACTTGGGGGGGGGGGCGGGGGGTGGGGGGTCCCGTAGCTCAGTTGAGAGAGCGCTGGTCGATCAACTGAGTTGTCATTATCGCGATCCGGGTTCAAGCCTCGCTCAGGGCAAAAATTATTAAAGTTTCTGTTAGCTGCCGTAGGCGCTTTGCTGTTGTGTTGTTTGACTCGGGTTCTGCTGAAAGTAAGATAGCCCCTCCCACTTCTGGATTGGCCGAACCAGGAGTGATCCAGCACTTAGGCCAATAGTGTTAAGTTACCGAACCCACTGCTGTAAAGCCGACCTGCGTGTCGTGCTATTATAGTTGGCCGTATTTCGTATAACCTGTACCTGTAATCATTCTGCGGTGTGTCAGATTGAATGTTAATTATAGAGAAGATATTACTTAACGAGCGCTAAACCGAAAATAATGTATTTATAGAATGTGCATTAAACTAGACAGAGGTGTCTAAGTAAGAAGTTTCTGTTAATAATAATAATCTTCGTTTAATGATTCAATCTGACAGACCGCAGATTGATTACAGGTACAGGTTATACGAAATACGACAAACTATAGCACGACACGCAGGTCGGCTTTACAGCAGTGGGTTCAGGGTGACTCGAAAGTTCGTTCACCGTTTTCAAAATGCGTTGTCTCCGCGACGGCTTCGTTTTTCTTTATAACATTTTTCAGTTCATACATAAGTCAAATGAAAGATACTGGTACAAATTTTACATGGGCGGAGTTTATCAGAAGCTAAGGGGGTGCTAGGCCCCCAAGAAGGCGCATACTCACACTTTTTTTACCATGTAAATGGTATATTTTCTCGGGCTTAGCTCCCCCCTTCCAAGAACTTCAAACGAAGAAAAAAGGTCATCACCTTTTCTGGCGGGTAAATTAGCATCATTTTGGCGACGGACTAAATTTCATCTGTGGAACCGGCGGAACGTTCTCTTCATGTGAACCCCAAACTGTATTGCGTTGAGATCGATAGTAGTTGTCGATGGCCGCCGTGCTGCAAAGCGAAGTGGCATGGAGAAACGTAAACTGACACTCATTTAAACCAAAATCAAGAGTCCAGGACAAAGGCTGAAATTAGACTTAAGATTACCAAGAAGAGATGTATATAGATATATGGTCTGTGACATGTCTTTGGTTAGAGAAGACCTTGCCTTACCTTCAGAGCTTCCCAACGATGGCGCACGATTAGTATATTCATCACAGGTAATTTGGTTAAAAAAATACATGTCGGGAATTTGAACCTGCAACCCCGCCGGTCATATGACAACCGGACCCGAACCTCCTTTTGGACTACTACGGACAGCCCAAAAGGGCTGTCCGTAGTAGTCCAAAAGCAGCGCTCGTGCTCGTGAATAAGCTGGTGCCCCGCGCCTGGCTTTCGAGGGGCTATTTTATAAGTTTGTGTAATTATTACGATTTCTATTGATACTTTAATTTACCGGCTTCGTGGTTTTAGCAAAAGCTATAATTTCAAATTTTGGTAAATAATACTACATATAAGTATAATAACATCCAATTTAAAGGTGCTTAACGACTCTGTGTTTCAAGAAAGAGGGTTAGTAATAATTATTCTCTTTATTGAATAATCTGGTTGACAGACCGCAACCGGTTAAAGTGCACATTAAATTTATATTAAAAAAACCATATCCAGTTGAAAAGGACTCAGCTGTGGCATCAAAGCTGGTTTTCAATGTGGTCTCTAAGTGTAAATTTCTCTCTAATAAGAACTCCCAATGCCTTGATGGATTTCTTACGACTCACGAGAAACTCCGGAGATGGATGGGTGGGTTGAGATATGATACAGAAATTCAGAACTGCCGTCAATTACTGAACATGGTTGTGTTGAAGGGGGTTGACTGATGACTTCTTCAAGTGATACTTATAAACCATAGTTGCTTAAGACCTATCTTTTTAATCGTGGCTGGGCTGGGAGCGCCTCTGAGTAGATTTCATGAAGGGGCGCTATATAAGTTTTCGGAATGAATGAATGAATAATGTACAATAATTTTGACATAGTCCTTTTGAGACTAGGGCAGCTCGAGATATGAATTTATTTATTTTTTGATTGAATGATTGATTGGTTAAAAGTGTTTACCGACATCTTGCAGCTAGCTATGCAGTTGCGTCGATTTTTATCCAAAATACAGTTAAAGTTGTCGAATGGAGGAACATTCCTCGAATTATAATACCGATCAGATTAAACAAAACTAAGATAAGGATCATGATAACTGTTTTGAAGGTAGCTATGTATTCCGCGACATAATATTTATGACATCAAAAGTTGTTAACGTCGCTAATGAAAATTCTACATTTATGACATTATTAGATGCAACACTGACGTCATGATTAGAAATTTACATGTCGTACGCACGTTTTATCGAGACCCTCTCGGCTGTAGGTACCGGCAATGATTTATATCAGATCTGAAGAGGAGGACGATCCTGCTTTGACCAGGGCCTATGACAGCAGAGGCCGTTGCCCTCGACAAAAATTTGTCTAGCATAATATCACAGCACTTAATTTTTAATCTTAAGGGAATATCAGAATTAATACACTAGCAGAAGCCAGATTTACATAGGCGCGAGATAATATAAATAAAGGTGTTTAAGTGATTCCAAATATAGTTATATACATTTAACGACTTTTTCGCACTCGATGAGGATTTTTATGTTTAAAACTATTTTTGTTCAAAGCACCCATGCATCGATCAAGATAGCTTTCAAAATGAGATCACATTACCTATTTATAAGAAATTATTCGACGTAGTTAATGTCTGGTAATGCATTTTTTGACTTCATTGTGACGCCTCTCGTATATTTTGTCACTTAACTCCACCTATCGGCTGCCGGAGTCGTTATCTGGACCTTAACTTCAATTTTATAGGATGGAATGGATGGACGGATGGACGGACGGACGGACGGATGGACGGATGGACGTGGCTTTCAAATGCCATTGAGTCGATATAAATAAATTATAACTATGATAAGTTTGCATTAAATTATTAGCTTTTCATTTTTAGTGACACTGTGTCTGGTCAGTGATTTTGAATTTTAGTGTCGACCCCTTTAATAGAATTTATGTGATCAATATTTAGGGCTTCCTTAGCCAAAGCATAATTATATGCTCTATCATTGTCTCAGCACGCCCAGGAAATGGATTCGGTTTCCACTCTCTATTCGTAGCTCAATCTTACTTCTTCCTTCAAAAAAGTGGCTTAAAACTCATTACTCCTCACTGGCTTTCAAGCTTATTGATCTTTAACTGCATCTTCCTCTGGCGGCTGAATATCCACGCCTTAGATTCACATTCCGATGTCATCTTGCTCACATTACAAATTTATATAATTCCACTAATAATAAAAATAACAAAAAACAACAACAATAACTATAGCAATAACAATACAACAGTAATAAAAATAATAACACTAACGATAACTATAACGGTAACTTGTACTGGAGGCAGAAGTACTGACATGTAGTAATCGCACATGAACTTAAAATCCAGTACCGTTTGAAGAATATTCCGTTTAGGCAACTTTATAATTTATTATATTTAGTAAAACGAAACAGCATTTTCATCATTGGAAAGTTACAGCAGCATTGAATGAAGAGACTAATTTCATCCGCCATGACAGTTAGGCCTACTTCGACATCTTTATAAAAAATTGCTCAGAAAGGATTATCATTTAAAAATTAAAAACCAAAGTAATAAATTGTACTTGTAACTGATTCGGAGGTGTCTAAACAGTTTGAATTTTTTATGACAGATGCCTAATTAAGCAAAAATAGGAATGCTGTTGATTATAAGATCTGATTGATCTGCAAATTGGAATAATCGAGACAAGAGAGCAGACTACAATGCATGGTCTGTTACATGTATGTGGCAAGAGTGGACCTCATTGTGATGAATTGCAGTCTGAAGCTTCCCACCGACAGCGGCGCCATAATATTCTTCGCTATTTTTGTATTGCATCTATCCTGTATATAATAATAGGCCTATGTCAGTTTATTTTCGATATTTAATCGTGCAGCCGTAAATCTAGCTACCTCGATTAATTTACAGAAAGACAACGTTTTGAAGACAGCGACCAAAAGATGATGAAACACTTATAATGTTTGCAAAAAACACTAATTCTTAGGGGCCGTCCATAAAGTACGTCACGCTCGAGGGGGGTGGAGAGGCAGTGTAAGAAAGTGGGACAGTTTGTGACAGGGGGAGGGGGTCAAGCCATGTGTGACGTAACACATTTATTTTTTTTAAATATGATGTTATTATATAACTGTCTAGTCTAATTTTTGCAATTTTTGTTTTCAAATTCATCCTGCATTGAGTCACTGCTTCAATTAATAACTGTGACAACTGTTGACAATTAACTATTCTACTATTAAAGTCACTTTAATAATGTGATAGTTCTTTTAAGTGGAAACTTTACAGTTTAACAGTGAAGTGTGTTTTAGATTAAATTTGAATAAGGTGTTAATTTTAAAAAATTCGAAAGTGTGACGTACTTTAGGGGGGGTCCGAGAAAGTGTGACGTACTTTAGAGGGGTCCGGGACTTGTGGCAGTTCGTGACAAGGGGAGGGGGGTCAAAAATAGCGTGCCGTACTTTATGGACGGCCCCTTATATTGACAGCGGCAACCTATTCGTATAGTATTTATTCTGTATAATTCTATTATGTCAATTTAGTTACGATAGCAAACGCCTTTTCAATCGTGCAGCCAACAAGCCAGTAGCATATTTATAGAAATACCGCGTTTTAACCCGTTGGAGGTGAGGTGGGGTGTGACACACCCCAGAGGTATTCTACTTTAATTTTTGTGTGGAAAACGTCAAACCAGCTTGAATTAATTTTTTCTACCTTTCTCAATATGAAATACGGACACTTTACCAAAATTTCAGGAATTTTGAACGAACAGTTTTTTAAATTTTAATGTATATTTGAAGGAAATTGCGTTTTTTTTATACAAACCTAACTTACACGGGCAAAGTACACAATGAATGGGTTCACCTTCTGGCCATCTAATAAGGATTGAAAACAGATATTTGTTCGTGATAATCGCCTGTTTAGTTGATAATTGATCATAGAAGAATAGTTTAACTCAAAAAAAGTTTTCCATTTGATATCGCGAGTTGAAAAGAAAAATATGAGTTGGGGTGTGTCAGACCCCACCTCACCTCTAACGTTACAATACGTCACCTCACCTCCAACGGGTTAAGGACAGCAATTTATTTTTACTTCTTCATGTTTTATCGTCGTCGTATGGCATCAACGGCTGTTGACGACAATTTACAGCATAATAATTACAGTGCAGTAAAAATGAATTAACAGTGTCAATAAAACCATTTAACGTATACTATAGCCTCAACATAACGTTAAAAATGTCAGTAGTTTTCATTGCTAAACAGAAAATGTTTTATAGTTGATAATAAAAAAAAATAATATACATGTTGTGCTATATCTTTAACTACGCTGCTGGAATGGCTTTCAAGAAATGTCACAAACTTAATTGACTCTTCATTCAGTAAGACTTTCGCCAAGAAAGACAGCGACCAACAGAAAATGAATAATTTATGTAAGCTCCATAAACATTACTCAAAGGTGTCTAAATTATTATTATATTCGTTTAATGGTAACAAAGACTGATAGACACACCTCTATCACGTGCAAAAAGTAGTTGATCAAATGCAATATAATACCTATAGAATATCATTAGCCTTAATTTGTCTGTTGGATAAATGACCTAGCTACCGTTGTCTGAAGAATCAAAGTGATTAACCACGTCTCAAGGCCGCCAGGAACATTGACGTAGACATTTCGTTGAAGGTAATCAAGTTCCGCTAACAGTTCTTCAGGAATGATTCACATTATTTAAAATAAGGGGCAGGCGTGTAATGATAACGTGCGGTAAGCCTAGAAGAATCGAACAACGCTGGTCGCGGACAATGAGCGGAAAAAAATCATCGACTGACAATGCTGATTATAGGGGTTCTTACTTAAGCATTTTTTTTATATTTAACCCAAAAGCTGTTCTGTTGGCCGTGCTAGAGCCGGGAGCGCCTTTGAGCTGCCTCTTTGAAGAAGCGCTATATAAATTCTGGAGTGAATGAATTCTGGAATGAATAGCAGCTGCGGGTGAGCTGGTTTATTTGCAAAGAAAATAAAACACTTGGTCCAGATGTATTATTATTATTATTATTATTATTGCATACATAATTGCTACATAATCCTTCATACATTTTCATTAGAGGGTCAAGAGTACCTTTAAGCAAGAGAATTAGATAAATTCCAACAGCACAATCAGCGACGCTGAGTCGAATCAACATTGAGAGAGAGAAAAAATTAGAAGTAGTATTATTATGTCTTTTTTGGGATCAAACGGCAAAGACATTATGCAACAAAACTGTCTGCATGTGGCACAATTTCAACACCTTAATTTTTGAATGTACTATATTATTTATAACTGTATTTCGTTATGTCTAGAATTGGGCGGTAATGACAGAGCAGATTCATTGGCTAAAGAAGCCCTAAGTATTGACTACATTAATTCTACTAATGTTCTTGAATTTGAAGAAGTTTTTAGTTTAATTAAACGATACATATTAGACAGATGGCAGTCAGAATATTATAGTGATAAGAAAGGTCATTTTTATAAATCTATCTGTCCAACTGTTAGTACTGATATAAAATATTTCGAACCTTTTAGGCATAAGGAAGTCCAGATATCTAGATTGCGTCTAGGAACGGCAAACACAAATCAAAGATTATTCATTATAAAAAGACATTCCAGCGGTTTGTGTGAAACTTGTCACGTCAAAGAGACAAATCATCACATTTTAATTGAGTGTAAAAAAGAAAATATTTCGAATTCATTAAGAAATACATGTCAAATATATAAAAATGAAATTTCTGTTAAAACTTTATTGACTGTCAATATTATTTATATCAAAATCAAGTGTATCGATTGATTAAACTTATAACTAAAGGTCGGATTTTGTGAATAAATCGTTTGCATCATTGTTATAGATGGCATTTGTATCTTGGTCAGATTTTTAAATATTTGATTGATGTTTTAAAATTGAATGGTGCAGGTTTCTTTTGTACAAGAAACATTACATTATTATTATTATTATTGATGCACTTTTATTCTGAACTTTTGTAACAGGAACTGTTTACTGGAGTCACTAACGTAATTAGTTGTATGAGACAATCAATGTACAATTTTAATATCTAATGTTTGGATTTAAGATCTTTTTTCCATAATGTGTAAACCTTAACGAGTGTCCGATGAACTACTTTATGTTGTCTAAAAATTGAATGTAATTGAGATTGTACAGCTCCGTTTAGACACCTCTTTGGTGTAGTTTGGAGGCTACATAAGTTTTTGTTTACTGCTCTGTACACTTATATTGTATTGTCGTCAACGGCCTTTGCTGCCATAGGATGACGTTAAACTGTGGAATAATAATAAGTCTAGAATTGGAAGAGTCAGTCCCAAAAAATATAATCGAGATTTCTTTGATTATGATTTCACTTCTCAGTTAATAAATCAGGCAATTTTTCTGGGTCTACAATGTAGATAGAAAGTTGGTTGGTTATGCTTTACTGATTATGAAGGCTGATCACAGAGTCAAGTATGGGGCGCGGTGGTGTAGTGGGTATGTTGGTTGCCTTACAGCCGGAGGGTTGCAGGTTCGAATCCACCTCAAGTCGCCACGTAGGGACCTTGGACAAGTCCTTCACTCGCAATTGCTCAGCGCTTCGGCGTGAAACTCCGATGCAGTGTCCGCGCTGTACTCGGGAGCACCTCTGAGTAAACAGATTGAAGGGGCGCTGTAGCATGTACGCATAAAAAAGACATAATTGTAGAGACCTCTTCCACTAATTAAAATATGTCTAAAATCAGCATAACATTATTCGTAGCAGCAAATAGGGTAGCGACAGCTAGTGACAACAAGACCCACTACTATACATCAACATTATTTCTACACAGATCTAGCGATCACACAATGTATTGAAAGATTTCACAGTCACCTATACACAGGTTTGGAAAACCCGATAATTTCGAAATAAAACACAGCCAAAACCTCACAACAAAACTAAGAACCACGTGGATAATTCTCGGGGTAGGTGAAGCGCTCTTCACCGCTTAAACTCTGTGTACCACCCACCATAGTCATCTGCTCTGATCACTAGGGAAGTAGGGATGCTGACCTGGGACCGATTTCATTTCCTCCTCCTTCATGCCTTTCGATTTTGTTTTGACTAAGCGCATCTTCTAACTGTAATGTACTTGTCGTCGACGTCGTCTTTTAAAATTATCAGCCGGAGGTAGTTTAGCTAGCTTCTGAAGCAATTTTACTCTGATGAAACTGCAAATTGCCCAGACTACATAAGACCGTTGGGGACGGCTAAGAAATAATTTCCGTCGGTGTCGATTTCCAACCGAAGAAATCAACAAACTCTTCATCTTTATATCAATAAGTGCATGGTGTAATATCAAATCGTCACATTAAGATGACGTCTACGTAATGATCCATGAAGCCGCTAGATGGCGTTAGGCGACAGAAAACATAATATCGTCCTATATATACAGGCTTTAATTTATTTGACCGAATACAATAGAATGCACACCAAAAAAACAAAGTAGAAGAATTTTTGGTAAATAATTAATCTAATCTGTGATGGAATTTTCTAGAGCGTCGTACACGAATTCACACTTCAGTGCATGTAGGCTACAATGTTGGCCACGTTACAAACAATAGAAACGCTGACTCGGTTTGACACCTTTTTAATCTGTTATTTCTGATTATATATATTAAGATCTTTGGAAAATCAGGTGAATTTTATGCCGCGTTGAGCAAAAGCACCTATCATTAAATGGCATGAGTCATTAAAATGATTTCATTCTTAAAGCAAAGTTAACTTAAGTTTGAGTTTTTGGGAAAATTTCTACCCCAGACCCCACACCCCCACCCTCCCCCACCATTCCTCTCCCAGCCCCACGCCGCTACCACCTCTCCACTCCACCCTCACCCCACCACACTCCCACCTCCACCCGTGAAATTTGGGTTTTCGGAAAAATTTCCTCCTCACCCGCCCCAAACCCTCCACCTCCACTCCACCCCATCCCACCCCACCTTACCCCACTAAGACAGTGACTGGATGGTATGAGAAATCGCCAATGATTGGTCGGTATGATTATTAGACAGGCGTGATGTGATTGTTCGGTACGAATTAGACGGCATTTCAATGTGGAGACGCAATATTTTCTCCAGTTATATAATTATTTTATTACATAATACATTTCTAATTCTCTATGCATGCTTAAACCCTTAAACTTCTGCAATTAAATCATGCAAAAATACGTCTGATATATAACCTAAAGATATTTCCAAATGAAGGGTGTCTTACCGGCGCCGCAAAAAATGACCTGTTTCGCAGAAGTTTTTCAAGTCATCTGGTTAAGATAAATATATAATAATTGTGGTGGTGTTCAATGCTGAATGCATCACCAGGTGGCATATAATTTAACCAAACTGTTATCAGGTCAATATCCAGAAAATATTCAACCAGCTGATTATTACCTCATCTTTGAATAGCTGCAGTTGATTGAGTTTCCTGACACTGCGATGACAAAAATCAGTTGCGTAACCCTTCTCCATTACCTTGCTTGGGAGGCAGCGTCCGGGAGTAGGGAGAGGGTAATTGTCACGGAGGTAATTATTTATGAGGTAATTGTCTGGGAATTGTATGGGGGTTATTGCTCGGGGTAATATTATTGTCCTGTTACCACTTATTCTCATATTGCTTGCATCCTGTTTTGGCAATGACATCAGGGACTAGAAGGAGAATAACTTTCTACCCTAGGGATAATAACCGGGGGCTTTGTCCGGGAGGATAATATATGGGGAATAATGTCCATTCACCCATATGATACAATCCATGTAACGCTTTATCATATCCAGATTCCTCTCCTCCTTTGTTTCCCTTTCGTTTCACTTCCAAAAAGCAATCCACATAAAAGTCTTCCCCTCACAAAGTTTGCTTTTGGGAAGTCTGCCAGCTAACTACGTTCGATTTTTACATGGAACCGACTTTACCCTGCTTTCTATAGGTCTTGTTTTGACTGAGCGCCTCTGAATAAGCTGGCTGTCGCCACTTAGCATTCACGAAGTTGTGTAGATTTCAAGTTTGAGATTACCTTATCTTTATTATAAATTAAATAATTTTTTAACGAGTTGTGTTTTTTTCGTTCTCTAAGCAATTGAGTGGAAGGAGGTTTCAAATCTGCAGAATTTGCGACATCAAAAAATATATAAATTGAAATTATAATAAATAAAGGTGTCTAATCAGAGCCAGAATGATTAGGTTCGCATGATTAAGGTTTCTGGGTAGACAAACGTGTGTATCTCGAAAATGCGAAATTTTCATCTGTGCCATTTTCGAAGTCTCTCAGTTTATATAATTTATTGCTGGACTCTCAACTAATAAGACTAAATAAAATTTCGTTGGTATTCATTTTTAACATAATAAAATTAGTTCGTCTGACAAAATGAAACACAACAGTAAAATATTCCGATGCCTATTAAACGAAATTTGTCATTCTACAGTTCTGTGCATTACTTTCTCCATAAGCATAAACTTATCGTGTTTAGTAGTTGTCTAGAAAGAATTTCTTACTCAGTTCCTTTATCTTTTAGTGATGGCAATGGAGACAGTGGAGCTATCAGTATGATTAAGAATGTTTTCTCGAAAATACCTAGTTGTTATTAATATAAATAATTATACGCTCCATTGTATAATTATTATTCCAAGAATACTCTAGATTGTAGGCCTATTTATTGCTAGCGTCTAGAGTCTATACGCTAGCAATCAATAGGCCTACAATCAGACAATGCTATAGAATAAATAAGTAGGCCTACTGTGAAAACAACAACACTTAGACCACTTCCTTGCTTTGATTTGGCGTTCTTTTAGAGAAAGAGCAGTGGGCTACATTTTACTATTAATAGTTTGGTGCTTACTTTGCGAATTTAAATTGACTTAATTTTTCCGTTTAAATAGTAAGGTAGTTGTGCGGCAAAGTCTCAATTAAAATGACGTTGAGCAGAGCGCAGTTTTAACGATATTTAATTCCATTTCAACACCTTTTTAATTTAAGAAGCGTGTGATATAAATAAACTCATTTCTTTCCTGATATCGTGTATCAGATGGTGAGATGTCCTAGTGACAGATTTTGCTAACAATGTTATTAGTATCAGAATGAAAATAATAGTTGTTTTCATTTTACTTCGAAGTAAATTTGGTTTTCCACCAAGGGCATAATTTAAATATCGCTATTGAGCGCCTTATTTTTACATCTGTTTTAATCTCCTTAGCCTCCTCAGTGGATTTGTCCAACTCGTTGGACATTGGGTTCTAGGGCTATAACTCACAAGCTATTTCATCCAATATTGCAGAACCAACTTCCAACGAGTTGGACATAATGTGCCTACATCTGGCGAATGAAAAAGTTAAAACTTTTCAGTGTTGATTCAAAACAAAATGGCGACGGTTGGAGTAAAAACTTCTACGGAAAGGGGCAAAAGGTAAAAAAACCATAATTCCTCAGGGGTCACATATATTATTAAAAGCAATCGGCAGTTTTATTACATTACTCGTTCTTTTAGTGCAAACTGTAGGCTTTTAACACAATAGGTGTGGGAGATAGGGTTGTCGCAATGCCGTGTCCAATGTCCAACGAGTTGGACAAATGTCCAACGAGTTGGACAAATCCACTGAGGAGGTTAAAACACATTTTCGGGCGTCAAAGTCATTATTTTGATTCTAATGTTATCAAAAAAATTTCCAAATGAAGGGTGTCTAACCGGCGCCGCAAAAATGACCTGTTTCGCAAGAGTTTTTCAAGTCAACTTGTTAAGATAATTATAATTGCGGTGGTGTTCAATGCTGAATACATAATAACCAAACTGTTATCCGGCCAATACCCAGAATATTCAACCAGTTGATTGTCAACTCATCTTTGAATAACAATAGTTGATTGATTGATTGATGACACTGTGATAAAAAAAATCAGTCGCGTCATCCTCCTCCACTACGGAGCTTAGGAGGGCAGCGTCCGAGGGGGGGGAAGATAATTTGCATGGTGGTAATTGTCTATAGGGTAATTGTCTGGGAATTGTCCGGGGGTAATTGCTCAGGGGTAATATTATTGTCCTGTTACCACTTATTCTCATATTGCTTGCATCCTGTTTTGGCAATGACATCAAGGACTAGGAGGAGAATAACTTTCTACCCTGGGGATAATAACCGGGGGCTTTGTCCGGGAGGATAATATATGGGAAATAATGTCCATTCACCCATATGATATGTCTACATTCCATGTAACTCTTTATCATATCCAGATTCCTCTCCTCCTTTGTTTCCCTTTCGTTTCACTTCCAAAAGCAATCCACATAAAGTCTTCCCCTCACAAAGTTTGCTTTTGGGAAGTCTGCCAGCTAACTACGCTTGATTTTTACATTGAACCGACTGAGCGCCTCTGGCGCCACTTAGCATTCACGAGGTTCTGTATGTTTTCAGTTTGCGATTACCTTAATTATCTTTATAAATTAAATAATTTGTAATGAGTCATGTTTTTTCGTTCTCTACACAATCATTAAAAACCCCGGACTCGTGAAATCTGCAGAATTTGCGTCATCAAAGAATATATATTATATTTAAATTATAACAAATAAAGGTGTCTAATCAGAGACAGAATGATTAGGTTCTAATGATTAAGGTTTATTGGTAGACAAACAAGTGTATCTCGAAGAGCGACATTTTCATCTGTGCTATTTTGAAGCCTCTCCTTTTCTAGAATTTATTGCTCGACTATCAACTAATAAGGTTAATTAAAATTTCGCTGATATTCATTTTTAACATCATAAAGTTAATTCGTCTGATAAATCGAAACACAACAGTAAAATATTCCGATGCATAATAAACGAAATTAGGCAATTCTACAGTGTATGCGAATTACTTTCTTTATAAGCATAAACTTATCGCGTTTGGTAGTAACTGTTGTCTATAAAGAATTTCTTACTCAGTTCCTTTATCTTTTAGTAATGGCAATGTGGAGACACTATCACAGTGGAGCTATCAGTATGATTAAGAATTGTTTTCTCGAAAATACCTAGTTGTTATTAATATACTTAATTGTACGCTACATTAGTACAATTATTCCAAGAATATTCCAGACGCTAGCAATCAATAGGCCTACAATCAGACAATGCCATAAGAATAAATAAGTACTGCGAAAACAACAACACTTAGACCACTTCCTTCCTTGAATCGGTGTTTTTTTTAAGATAAAGAGCCGTACGCTACATTTTGCTTTTAATAGTTTAGTGCTTACTTTGCGAATTTAAATCGACCTAATTTTTCCGTTTAATAAGGTAGTTGTCCGACAAAGTCTCAGTTAAAATGACGTTGTGCAGAGCGCTGTTTTAACGATTTTTTATACCATTACAACGCCTTTTTAATTGAAGAGGCATATGATATAAATAACTCATTTCTTTACCTGATATCGGATATCAGAAATCCAGGTGAAAGATTTGGCTAACAATGTTATTAGTAGGCCTATTATAATTATTAAAAATTATACTTGCTTTCAATTTACTTCGAAGTGAATTTGGTTTTCCACCAAGCGCATAATTTAAACATCTCTACTGAGCGCGTTTTGCTACAGCTGTTTTGATCTCCTTAAAACCTTTACACTGGAATAGCAGGATGTGTAAGAGGTGGTGTAGGACTGTTTCGGTGCCTCGGAGCCGTAAGGCTGCGGGTCTTACAGCCGCCGCGTAAGGAACCTGAGCCAGTCGTGAAACTGCAATTGAGGTGCACCATGGATTCGAACCAGGAACCTTCTGGCTCCAAGAAACTACAGCACCGCGCCCTACAATCCATATCCCTATGTAAACGTTGATGGTTGCGCCTTTGAAGGGGCGCTATATAAATTATCATTGATTGATTGACAATATCTATGCACACTACATAGTGGGGCGCGGTGGTGTAGTGGGTATGTTCGTCGTCTTGCAGCCGAAGGGTTGCAGGTTCGAATCCACCTCACGTTGCCGCGTGGGGTATATGGGCAAGTCCTTCACTCACAATTGTTCAGCGCTTCGGTGAGAAACTCCGATGCAGTGTCCGCGCTAGATTCGGGAGCGCCTTTGAGTAGAGAACTCATAGAGATGCTATAACAAGTGCACATACAAACAAACAAACAAACTACGGTACACACAGGGAACTAATAAAATCGTATTTATCAATGCTTGGACACCTTAAAAGTTATTGTTCACTAAAATATATATTTAATTACGGTATCGCTTATTAATTCCAACTGAATCAAACGTGCTCAAACCCAATAGAAATTAATATAGAATTCTAGACTCATATACGCAAGTGATCCTTCTTTAACAGTGCCAGACTCAAGCCAAGACGAAGGAGGAGGTCATTGCCAATGATCTCTGTATCTACACTGTGTCGTTAATCCGATATCACTGATGTTACTTCTGCAAATACGATAACCACGCTGATAACATACAGACGCATGTAAGATGTATGGCGCTGGATGATAATTATGGTTAAGGCCAGGGGCGGATCAATGGAGGGAGGGGGTGGCAATCCGGACATACCCCATTCAGAGATTTGTACAAGACGTCGTCCCCCCCCCCCCATCATGTTTAAAGTCGTCATTCAAAGCAGCAGGAAATGGCGAGAGAGAGAAAAGTAGGCTAGCATACGACTAAAAAAGTTCATCAGCTTTCAAATTACGAGGAATTGCAACGGGTTTTTAAAAGAATTTTTTGGGGGAAAGCTATCAGATTTTGTGGAGAAAAATCTTTTTTTTCTTTTTCTCAAGACCCTCTGCAGTATTTCTGTATAAAATTTTGCTTAAGTCTTAGTCCGTTAAAAAAACCTCAATTCGTATGGCTTGGCACGAGGCAACAGCTTTCTAATCTCAATTTGTGTGACCTTGCTGCTGTTTCCCTTCAATTCAATTTTTCTTAACACTGTTCGTGATCTTGATGCCACGCTTGGTCAAGAACTAAGGTTTGTGTGACATATCAATCAACTCTGCCGCAAATGCTACAACCAGCTGAGACAGTTGCGAGTTATCGCATGCTCTAATGCCACTGTCGCCAGTATCCAAAGCTTTGTTATTTTTCGATTTAACTACTGAAGCTCGAACCATGTACGTTGGTCTACATGTATTAACAAACGGTGTTTAATGTAGACGTCTTGTGAGAAAAATCAAAGCAAGACAGAATAGAGTTCAGAGAAACTTGAAGTAATCATTGCTACTAACGTTTTCTTCTTGATCATGTAAATTGTTTTGCAAACACAACACCACAAACTGTGTGCAAATATGTGTTATATATACTTGAATACTTTAAATGCGACAAATCAGATATTTGCAATTCCAGCGTTCTCTGATGGCCGTATTATGAACGTAAATTTGTTATTGTCACGTCTAGTTTCTTTGTGCCGAAACTGCAATAATCTGCATTACGTTATAAAATTTTATATATACAGAGTAAATAATTAATAAATGGGTGTTTAACAGTGCATGTTGATCGAAATTCCTAACGACTTCGCTAACTGATAACATTTGTTTGTATGTTCACTTGGGGTAGCACCCCTTCAAGATACCTACTCAGAGGCGCTTCCGAATACAGCGCGGTCACTGAATCTGAACCACTTTATCATGAACCATTCCGTCAGTTCTCTTTCGACTCTCACTGCGCTTTCTGATTTGTTGTATAGGCTATGACATTGTCCTCTATCAATATTACCAACTCCTCCGGTACTCCACAGTATCTCAGTTGTTTTCCATAGACCCTCTAGCCACACACTGTCAAACGCCTGTTTGTATTCAATGAAGTTGTTTTACAGCGTCCTATTCACGCACTTTCTGATATCTGTCCTATGCGATCAATGCGGAAATTAAAAAAACTTGTCTGTCACTGTCTTATATATGGTTTATTCTTTTCTAGTCAAAGGTGTTGAAATCTTCGAATGCAACTGGGTTTAAAATGACCGGTGAATTTGTTTACATGAGTGCTACAGTCACTAAATATAAGTGTCATCCAACAAAATTTCTGACTTTGTAGATATGCTTTTGCTACGTATAAAGTTCAAGTTTTATTTCACATTTGCTGTCACCAGATGGCTGCAGCATTGAATTTATACGCTGTTTGTTTGTATGTGCATTTGTTATAGCGCCCCTTCAAGCTCTCACTACTCAGAGGCGCTCCCGATGCAGAGTGGACACTGCATCGGAGTTTCACGCCGAAGCGCTGAGCAATTGTGAGTGAAGGACTTGCCCAGGGTCCTTACGCGGGGAGGTGGATTCGAACCTCGGACCTTCCGGCTCCAAGGCAACGACGCCACCACTAGACCACCGCGCCCCGCGAAATACCATACGTTCACATGACAAGAACGCTGTATGCGCTGAATACCCTGAAAGAAGTTTATAAGAGGTCGTCGTTCATTGTGACGGCGTGAATTGGCAAACGGTCGTTTAGTGTTCTAATATTGTAGGTCATAATTTAAGACGCTGCTTAGACACCTTAATGTCATTGATAATATTTTCTACATATGCATGCTGTGTCGCATCAGATTTATAATATTACAACTCTTTGACCGATTCGTCTGATAAAAGTATGAACTTATCAATAAAAACATAAACTTCGAATCAATTAAAAATATTCAATGCTAATGTAAAAGTAACCGTAATTTCGAGATTCCCACAGAAAAAGCGATGTCGAGGGAACCAGCTTATTCACAGGCGCTCTGTCAAAAACAATTCCGACGGGTGGTGAGAAGGTAGCATGAAAGTCAGCGGGGTTCAACGTATTCTAAATTAAATAAATGACTTGCTCTGGTTATCTCGTGTGTTTATTTCGGGGTTTTTTCGGGTTGTCATTTTTACAGAAGTCGCTATATTTTATTATATAATTTAATACAGTGTCTTAAATCCATTAACCTGATGTCGGTGAAATAAACATCTTGCCATTCCAGGATGTCGTTTAACAATTTAGTGGCGAAATTTGTTATGTGCAAATTAGACACCTTCAACTCGTTTGAAATTGTCCATATATATTTTAATTTCACTTTTCGGTGTCAAGGTCACAAAAACAATTACAGTATGTCAGAAATCGTTAACACGCTGGCCAAGAGTGCGAGAGGTAGCAGGTTCGAGCCCCCGTTTGGCGGATTTGATTTGAAGGCTGCTATTAGCACCGTGTAATTGCAAAGCTGTCTGCTCAGTTGGTAGTTAAGTTTAATTAAGATTACTGCATAACTTGTAAATGTAAAGCGCAGTGCGTCTTGCAGGCGTTTAATTAAAGAAAAGATATTATTATTATCATTATTATTATTATTATTATTATTATTATTATTATTATTATTATTATTATTATTATTTTTTTTTTTTTTTTTTTTTTGCGCCCGAGGTATTTATGATCCCTCAGGCTTTAAAAACAATAAATACTAAAAACAGTGTTGTTCTGGAGTTAGCGGTCGTCGTCACCGGTCGATTGTGCAAAGGTATAGCGAAAAGAAACAGCGTTAAAGCGTTGGGTACAAACAGAAAGACGCTGAAAGAGGTGTGCTGTCTCTTGCGAGTCTCCTGACATCATGGTCAGCCGCCGCCCCAGTTCTGATAAGAACTCCCGACCCTGTACATTGATGGGACCTAGGGTCTCAAGTGCGACTGGAATGAAATCGTGTGTGCTGGGGATCCCTGCATATTTTGCTGTCTTCTTGGTGGATGCCATTTCAGCTGCTGCTCCAGGTGTTACGGAAGTCAGATGAATGTACGAGTTAGCACACGTGTGAACACTCGTAGCATCCCATGTGATGTATTTCCCTCTTGACCACGGGATCAACGTTGCCCCATCCGGTCTTTTGCCATCACTGCGAAAAAGACCTGCTGGTTCCTTGGTGCTGGGCACATCGGCTCGCTGAAGGGCTCTCCAGATGATGTCGTTTATCGTGAAATGCCTGCTTGCTCGCCCTCCAGAAAGTCGACAGACCAATCCATGATGTCCTCCCTGGTCGGTCACCAAGCCGCACTGGCACTTGTGTGGTTCGCAGAGATCCAGGCCTAGGCGAAGGCCTATCGCCACTCTGACGGCCTCATCGCTGAGACATAATCCACAGGAGGCCATTGGAAAAACTGCCATCCAATCTCCTGCATGGGCGGATGATACTGCCCGCAGCCTTGCCATGTTTAGCGGATCTGTCGCCAAGGACCACACCAACGATATGTCTCTATCAACCAGTGGTCGGTCCCAAGCTTTTTGGGCAGTGATGGTCTCTACCTCTCCGCTCGGGAGCGTCGCACTGCGCTCGATGAGAATTTCGTTCATGAATTGATCTTGCCAATCTTCCGAGTGAAGAATAGCGGTTGCAAGATTTCTGGCTGATGCAGCTGAAGCAATATATGCGGAAGATGCCAGCATCTGAAGCCGTCTGATCCCCAAACCGCCGTCTCTTATCGGAAGCGTCGCTTGAATCCACTGGATGTCACTGAGTTTGATGTTGACGACTGACTCCAATCCCTGTCTCATCTGTTCATCCATAGTTCTCAACAAGATGTGATCCCAGCACTGCGCAGTTCTGAGTAGGAAGGTCAGCCTCGCGGCCCCGAAGCACGATCTCATTTGCATCAGGGCTCCCTGCGTGGGCAGCTTCATCAGGTCCTTCAACGCCTGTTCCAATCTCTCAGAATGGTCCTGCAATGTTTCATCCAGCGCCGTCCCTCTACTGAGCGGCGCCCCAAGCAGAGTTATTGAGTCCATGGTAACTCGTTTGAAGACATCAAATGTTTTGTCTATCTCTTCCTCTCCGGCCAAGATTTCGCATTTCTGCTTGTTCAAGCACAAGCCTAAGCTTGGCTCCAGGTCCGAGATGATCTTCATGTCATTGACCACGTCTTCGGGTCTTCCTCCTAGTGACAGATCATCCAAGTACCCGACTCGGAAACTGGATGTCAATGATCGTAAGACAGGCTGCAGTGGCAGGCAGAAGAGCAAAGGGCCCAAAGGGTCGCCCTGTTGCGGCCCCATTTGTGATGCAATGACGAACTCCCCGAACTGGAGCACAGACTCCGCGGAGTATGCCTGATGGATGAACGGGTATAGGTCGGGTATGATTTTATTGACAGCGCGCAGCATTACGTCTCGTCTCAATGTGTTGAACGCATTGCTGAAGTCCAATTTGACGAATATATGACCCTGTGGCATGTCTGTGACAAAAGCTCTTGCGGCATGGATTGCCGCTTCACACCCCCCAGGGGTGGCAATGCCCATCTGAAGCGGGGTGAAGAATGAAGCCAATCTGTCGACTGCATACTTATTCGCCGCCTTAGCTGTAAGTCTTCTCCAGACATACCCGATCACAATCGGTCTCAATCCTCCTGTGTTTTTGGAGAGTGCAATCAGGGTGCCTCCGAACATCAGCCTGCGGATCTCATCGGGGCATTCGCCCCTAAGCATGACGTTCGTAAATCCAGTAAGAGCTTGGATGAGGTCCTCCGAAGTTTCTTTGTTGTTCAGCAGATCAACAAGTAGTTGAGGGCGAAAGCCATCTGGTCCACCCGCTGATCCGACGGGAAAAGACCTCACCAATCCAGCCATGTCAGCCTCCAGCATCTGATATGGAGTGTTTCCAGCTGGGTCAGGTAGAACAGTCATCCTAGTCGGTTGTTCATCAACTGGGTGCTTTTCTTTCATGATCGTCCAGTTTTCTACCGTTGCTTTCACCGGATGATCTCTGCTGCATAAGATACGGGACGCGGCTCTTAAGTTCCCCTCCTCTAGCTTAGCACTAACCGCTGCCAAGAGTAAGTCTCTGTCATTAGCCCGCTCTCTTTGTCTCTCATGTCCGTTTTCCAGTTCTATCTCACTTTCCTGGTGATCCCATTTATCAATTCTTTTCTTTATCACGTTGGTCAAGTTGCGTCTCTTTCCGGCGCGAGGGGGCTGCGCAAGAATGTTCGGTGCAAACCAAAGTAGCCGGCGCCAGGCTTCGACGTCCTCCGGTTTCTCCATGATGCTCCTAAGCACAGCTATGAGCGCCCTTGCGCAGACGAATCGTGCGCCCTTTGGAATGTGCTTCAGCACTTTTCCCCTGGGGTGGTCCGGGTGCTGCTGTGTGCTCGTTGCTATCCCCGTTCTGTTGTTCTTCTGACTCACGTTGTAACTAGTGGAAATCCCTGTCCTTGGTCCGGTTTCAGATCCAGGATCTTCTTGTCTCGCAGGTCCGTCCCCCAGCAGGGGGTCGAGCCCTCCGATCCCCCGGTTGGTTCCAACCGCTTGATCCATCCGCAGCGGTAGTTGCCTCGATCCAGGACACGGGCTATTTCTTGGACCATGATTGTGCACGGTGCCGTCCTTGAGATGTAGCTGTCTTACAGCTAGGCAATGGCTGCACACTCCACTAGCTTTATTGGATCCATTGACATTGTTCGGCTGGCGTGTAGCCTCAAGTGCTATTGGTTCAGCTCCACTGATTCCAACGTTGACCCCGCTGTGTACAACATTCGTACTACCTGACAAGACTTGTGTCGAAGAGGGCGCTGATTGGCTGGCTTGTCTTTGCATGAGACCGGCTTGTATTATCACTCGCAACACATTTCTCTTTAAGAATGGCCAAAATGGAAGCAAAACTCTCCCCGTATACTCACAGCCTGTTCTATCCAGCGGCTATGTCAGTTCCCAAACTCGGAAATACCAGAGACTAGTGCAGAAAAGTGCAAAGAAACAGTTTAAAACCAAGAATCGACAGAGGTAAAATGCATGCGACCACTCGGTACGACCGCTACTCCAGATATTATTATTATTATTATTATTATTATTATTATTATTATTATTATTATTATTATTATTATTATTATTATTATTATTATTATTATTATTATTATTATTATTATTTTTTTTTTTTTTTTTTTTTTTTTTTTTTTTTTTTTTAAATTACCCGAGGTATCTATAATCCCTCAGGTGTCAGATATTAATAAGCAATTTTAACTCTGGAGTGGCCATCCGAGTCAAGATCAGGGAGAACAAAAGTGCTGTGAAAGGCAACGGCATTGAAGCGCTGAATAATAATTGACAGACGCTGGAACAAGTAACTGGTTTCTCTGGGTTCGCCAGAAACTTGAGCCAAGAGACGTCCCAGGTCAGCTAGAAAAGCCTGTCCCTTGGCGTTGATTGGTCCCATTGTTTCGAAAGCCAATGGGACGAAATGGTATGATTGCATCAAATGTGCATACTTAGTGTTTTTTCTGGCTTCAGCCAGTTCAGCAGCACCTCCCGTCCGGATGGAGGTTGTGGATAAGTAGGATGGAGCCACAGTGTCTGCGACTGTAACGTCCCAGGTCAAGCAACGACCTGAGCGCCACGGTATCAGTGTTAGACCATCTGGTTTCTTCCCATCCGACCTTGACAAACCAGGTGGTTCCTTAACTGCTGGGATGCCCGCCTGAACGAGACCCCTGCAGATAAGATCATTTAGGACCGCATGTCGGGCCTGTCGGCCAGGGCCAAGACGGCATGACAGGCCGTGTGAGCCATCAGCGGTCACGAGAGTGCCGCACGGGCAGCTATGTGGGTGGCAGATGACCGTGCCAAGACGGAGGCCCACAGCTATTCGAACTGCCTCGTCGTCCAACCTGAGACCGCAAGTGCTTATTGGTAAGGCGAACAGCCAGTCACCTGCATGAGGCGCTGACACTGCTTTTAGACGTGCTTGATGGTAATCACTGGTGTGAAATTGATCAAGCTCAGCTATTGCTTGTGCAACAACTGGTTTGTCCCAGAAAGATTGCCGGTGAGGAAGTTCTCCGTCTGGGCTAGAAGTAGAGTATTTTTGGCACCAATGCTCAAAGGAAGCGACAAACTGTGTGTCTGTATCAATGGTTACATTGCTCAGCATGGCGGATTGGAGGGCAAGGGTACTTGCAGCGGAAGCCAAAAAGGCGGGAAGCGCAAGCGAAGATACCCTGCGAATGCCAAGACCTCCAGCTTTAACAGGGAGGGAGGCCTGTAACCACTGGTCTTCTGTAAGTGATAGATTAAGAATCGAGCACAGACCGGTTCTCAACAGAGAGTCATATTGCTCGAGAAGAGGATGGTCCAAACAGGGACCACAGCGGAGGATGTGCATCAGCTTAGGAGCGCTGATTGAGCATCTCAGTAGAATTAGAGCGTCGTGTTTAGTGACGCTTACCAGTCTGGACAAAGCCAGAGATAGCTCGGAGCATCTTGTTTCAAGACAGGTCATGAGTGCATCCAGCGTGGAAAGTGGAGCGCCAAGAAGGACGGCCTTTTCTGGTGTAGTTATTGAAAAGCGACCGAGCGGTTCAGGTAACTGCGAGTCGATGGAATGCGTTATTACCTCGCATTTTGCATGGTTTAGGGACAGTCCCATTTCACTGCACTCGCGTTCGATGGTCTCCACATCGGCAGCCACACCCGCTGCCGCCCCTCCCAGCGTAAGGTCATCAAGGTATCCAAGAACCAAAGGGGAGCACAAGTTCAGTAGTATCGTCTGTAGAGGAAGACAAAACAACAACGGACCGAGAGGATCGCCTTGCTGCGGACCCACCTCGGACTGTATAGAGAAACAACCAAACTTAAGGTCAGAAGTTTCTGCGTAAGCCAGATTACAGTATGGTAGAAGTTCAGGTAGAGTGTCAAGAACTGAGGACAGCATTCGATCTCTGTACAAACTATTGAATATTATTATTATTATTATTATTATTATTATTATTATTATTATTATTATTATTATTATTATTATTATTATTATTATTATTATTATTATTATTATTATTATTATTATTATTATTATTATTATTATTATTATTATTATTATTATTATTATTATTATTATTATTATTATTATTATTATTATTATTATTATTATTATTATTATTATTATTATTATTATTATTATTATTATTATTATTATTATTATTATTATTATTATTATTATTATTATTATTATTATTATTATTATTATTATTATTATTATTATTATTATTATTATTATTATTATTATTATTATTATTATTATTATTATTATTATTATTATTATTATTATTATTATTATTATTATTATTATTGTTATTATTGTTATTATTTTTATTATTATTATTATTATTATTATTATTATTATTATTATTATTATTATTATTATTATTATTATTATTATTATTATTAGTGAGCATCGTTATCACACAGTGACGCTGAACTGCAAATTACAACAGATTTTTGCTATTTACCGAACTAACGCAACCCAGATGACCTAATGAATATTCATAAGGCAGTAAATGTTGAATATTCATAACGCAGTAAATGTCATTAGCGACATCCATTGGTTGCGGGTTTCCCTTATATCAAATTCCATGTGTATTTTCATAAAATGCGGCTGGCGATCGTGCGGAGTGGCGAGGACTTGTCGACCAATGTTCCGATCGGAACTGGAGGAACTAAGTCTAAGTCTAATAAGGTCGGAACAGAGCAACTACCCCTGGACAATTACCTCCCGACGGTGCCAGTCCCAAGCCTGGATAATGGAGGAGGGCGACGCAACTGATCTTTGTTATCACATTGTCGTCAGACTCAATCATCTACCACTACGGATATTCAAAGATGAGGAGATAATCAACAGCACTAACAACCTGTACATTAATTGGCCTGATAATTGTTTGGTTATTGATCCTTCAGCATTGAACATCTCCGCACTTACATCATCACTATTTTCTTTCCGGAATAAGTTACCTATTAGTCTCCGTAATGAACTTCTTTGTCTGTCTTTGCCCCTTTCCGCAAGCGTTTGAAAACCATTCTCTTTTATTGTGGTCTGGTGTCAGGTCGGAGCGCCTCTGAGGAGTTTTCTTGATTGGGCGCTATATAAATGTTCGATTACAATTACAAGATGACTTCATCAACTTCCCCGATGCGGTTCGGATTTGTGGCGCCGGTAAGACACCCTTGTGTTGGATATTTTTTTGTTATATATAAGTCGGAATTTTGCAAAATTTTGTTCTGTAATAACGTCTTTGGTGTTGTAGAAGTTATGGCTATAATTTGCCGTCGTCGATTACTGTTCGCTTGACGTTCGATTATTATTATTTAGAGTATTTATATAGCGCCTCTTCAAGAAAACTACTCTGTGGCGCTCTCTGCACTAACTAACCGAAATAATGTGTCATAACAACAAGAAAATTTCATCAATTAGCAAAATAAGTCACAGACTCACAGTGAGCCGGAAACAGTTATCAGTGGCGATCCCTCGCAGACACGTAGAATCATCCAACCGAATCCCGTCAACAGCCTTCAGTCTTCAGATGGTGTGAAAGTTCAGAGTCTCTGGATTGACCTGATTGACCGGGTTGGCTTCGACAAAATAACAACGAATGCTTAGCTTTAAAACGCAAAAAATTGAACTTTGTTCGTTTTGTTCCATATGTTCGTAGTTCACTGTTGCCTCCAATCTGCCGCATGCTACGCAATAGGCCTACAATTATACAAATGGATATGCACAATTAACGAGTTCCAATGAGACAGGTCTTGTACGTGAGCACGAAGAGGAGTCTTTTTTAAAGAGGTGCTATATAAAATCTTCATAGTTGATTACTTCTCTGCATTTAGCCTTCACTTTAAGTTGAATAATCCGCTGAAAGATCTTATTAAAAAACGAAATTTACTATCACTCTCTTAAAAAGTTTCTGAGCAAGAGAAAGTTTAGAAAGCTTCTGAAGCAATAATTCTGCCTTTGTAAAACTGTAAATTGCCCGAACTAGGCCTACATAAGACCGTTGAGAACTGGTAAAAAAAATGATGTCACAGCTGGCTTTTTCCACTAGATCTGGGTTTTTGGCCTTCGTCTGGGTTTCTAGTTTGTTTGAGACAAAATCTGGATTTATTTTAAATACTTGACCATTTTCTACAGCGCATCAATACTCAGTGCACTGAGCAATATATAGGCCTATAGTCTACATTGTAGCGCCGCCACTGATCCCACTTCTATTTTACAAGAATTATTTCCGTCAATCCGACTTGTATCTGATAAACACTTAAACCTGTGCAATGGCGAAAAATTAAATTCGCTAAAATCCACTTTTACCAAGAAATATGTCAGTGTGCCAAAATTGCAACGCACGTAGGCTATGTTTAAAACCGTTTGTGTGCCGTGGAAAAAGTTAGAAAGTTTAAACTTATTTTTGCCAATATCGACGGCCTAAGTTGTCATAGGATGTCGCTAAACTATCGATTCATCCAATGACCGAGCCAAATTCAACTGCAACGGTAGAGAACCTTTGTTACTTCGCTAAGTCATGCAGTAACAAGTCATTGAGAACGTCAATAATGAAATTATATTGCTACGCTAGACACCCATATATCAATATCTGATCGTCCTATTACAATGCTCACACTTCAAAAAAGTAAGTGTAATTTCCGTACGTGATCATTATAATAATTATTATTATTACTGTGTATTACAAGCATCAGCTTCAGCGTTGCCACTCCTTGGGTTTTTTCACAAGATCTTGGGTTTTTTCTCTGAACTTGGGAAATGGGGTTTTTTGCGAAGAACTTGGGTTTTTTCTTGTTTTTTTTGGCGCAAAAAATCTTGGGGTTTATCTACGAACTTGGGAAATAAAGTTTTTTCTTGGGTTTTTTCGCTTGCGAACCGGAAATTTTTTGACATTTCTGAAGATTTGGGCCAAATGACTAAAAAAAATGTCATCAGATTTTCTGGACGGTAAAGTGGAATTTTTTGGCCCGGACGACTAAAAAAAAAGGTCGTCAGAAATTTTTTGGACGAAAAAGTTGAAAATTTCGGAAGATTTGGGCAACTTGGATTTTCTTGGGTTTTTTCGACCGACCAACTTGGGTTTTTTCTTTTTTCAGTGTGGCAACGCTGATCAGCTTTTTCATGTCTTTGTCATGCAATTTTTAATTTACTCCACCACTACAATATATTGCCAGTCCCCCAGGTTCATGAAAGGATGAGGGCGACACAGTGACTTCCAATTTTGTATTAACCCTCGGGCTACCAAGGGGGGGTGGTATCCATCCCCCTCTAGGTTTTTTCCAAATAAAACTTTTTGCGTTTGGAATAAAATTTTGACGTTTTAGGTAGCTGTAGAGGATTCATTTGCACACATTTTGAGCAAAAATGTGTGATGATATACCATACCATTCAAAAGTTATACCCGAGATACCCGTGGCACCAGAGGGGGTGGATACCACCCCCCTTAGATTATCGGCTGTATCGTATCTGTCCTTTGACATGAAGAGACAACAATTATACCCTTTTGTAGAGGGGATGTGGGGCTACATTTCCATGCTCAGTGAGTGGTCTTTGGACAACCAGAAGTGCTCAAAATAAATTAAAATATATAAAAAGGTGTTTATTTTCATAACATTTTCATGTTTTTCCTATTAAAATTTTTTTCATAATTAATTTTTCAAGATAAATAAATTATGCCATTCTATAGAGGGCATTTAGGGCTATTTTTATACTAATTAATTTGATATTTGATGACCGGCAGTGCTCAAAATAAATTTAAATGTGTGAAAATGTTGGGTTGTTTTACAACGCAAACCGATAAGTCTGTGTAAACGTTTTTCAGCAGCTAATACATTTATTTTTTCTTCTTTTTATTGTAGTTAAAACTATCTTATTACTAGTTTTTATAGTTGGATATTGGACTTTATTATATGTAAACTATTTTTAAACAAATAAATTATGTTAAAAACACACAGAATCTAATATTTTCCTTATGCGAAAGTGTACATTTTGTGGAATCGACGGGTGCCTACGGTAAAAATTCATAACTTCGGGGTGCTTTCATTAATTTTAAACCTAAACATACCATTTTGTGCAGGAATGAATGCTGAATCCATTTGTGTATTACAAGTTATGATATCTCAAACCAAACCCAAAATCCGGGGGGTGGTAAGCACCCCCCTCCTTGGTAGTCAGTGTTACAAAAAAAGCTTGGTAGCCTGAGGGTTAAATTAACTCATCAATATTCAATGCAGCAGGCGTTACTTCAGTTCACTATAAATCATTCATTCATTCCATTTATTCGGACATTTATATAGCGCCCTTTTAGAAAACTATAAAGAGGCTCTCCGACTCCAGCGCGCCCAAAAGGAACAGTTTTAAAATAAGAGCGGAATGATCCTGGTAGAGTTCCAGATTGTAAGGCTATTTCAGATCACCGGGCCAACCACAGAGATGGCTCGATTCTCTATGGTCGCAGTACTACTTGAGGTCCAAATCAAAATACCCATAATTATCCGAAATCAATAACTGCTTGGCTGCATTAAATATTCGTCTCATGAATCCTTAAATAATTGAGCATTAAGTGCATCTTAATTTGACCGCTGACCAAGAGGAGCATCAGCGTCGCCGTCCTGCTTCATTCAGGCTTGAGACTGGCACTGTCAGAGTGCCAACATTGGCGTAGATCAAACACGCTAGCATACTAATTTCTTCTTTTAAACATTACTCTACCGAAGCCCTCCTTCTTTATTCAGGTACGGGACTGGCATTCGCAGACTGCAACCAGTGACGGAGTTAGACATAATTATGTATTTGCAGTATGAGAATTGTGGAAAAATAACTGGGGGGTGGCCTATGATAAACTTTAAATTGGGGTATGAAAAACATACTTTAACATGGGGCTCTAAGAAAGACTGGGGGAGTTAGACATTTATGTATTTGCAGTATGAGAATTGTGGAAAAATAACTGGGGGGTTGGCCTATGATAAACTTTAAATTGGGGTATGAAAAACATACTTTAACATGGGGCTCTAAGAAAGACTGGGGGGTTGAACCCCCATTGCAACCCCCCGGCAATTCTCAACCTGTGTATTTGAAAAGCATTTTTGAAATTAGGGCCCAAGTTTTTTTCGTTAGACACCCTATTTTCTTGTATATAGTTCTTTAATAAACTATCCAATATCCAAGAGGGGTTTCCATTCAAAATAAAAATCAAGTTCCTACTGACTTAACACCGCTTCGTTCGTAACTTCGTAAGAATCACGTTTTGTTCCAAACTTACATGTACTTGCACACACGCAATGTCACTAGATCACAATATCACATACATGCATATATTACGATAACTCTTTGCACACCGAGTTATACTGCCGTGCTAAGCAAAAAGACAGTAACTCAAAAAAGACGATTTTGCGTAAAACGATAAAGAAGAAATCGGTTTAATTCAACCAGAAATAAAGCTAGAATCTTTCTGAATTTTTGCAAGCAGTTATATATAAACTACTGAATTTTGAAACTAAACTAGTTTTTTGTGAAATTTGTGTAAAAATTGTATAAAAATGAGATACTGCTTTTTTGCTTAGTATCGAAGAATTGAACATCGGTTTGATGCTAAGCAAGAAAGCAGTAACTCATCGTACGGTAGAGCGGGCTGGTTAAAAATAATTTTTCTCTTTGTGATACAAACATGAAATTTGGTATATACCACGAACATGTCCTAAGAAAAATATTTGGCTATAGGGTCATTGCAGATTTGCCCTCTGGCCCCAATGGCAGCCATTTTCCAAAATGGCCGACAGATATACATACTTTTTAATATCTCGGCTTCTATTTCACTTAGAAGTGTCATCTTAATGTCTAATCATACATATTTAGGGACGAAAATTCCAATAGTGCCATCTAAAACCAACTCTGGTTTCAACGGCGGCCATTTTTCAAAATGGCCGACCAAAATCGTGATTTTTTAATATCTCAGCATTAAATCCACTTGGAATCGTCATCTTGGTGCCTAAATATACATATTTAGGGACAAGGATTCCAATGGGGCCTCCCAAAACTTCATATGGCCTCAATGGCGGTCATTTTCAAAATGGCCGTCCAAAATGTGAATTTTGCAAATCCCTCTTTTTGGGTCGGCCATTTTGGAAAATGGTGGTCATTGAGGTCACTGGAAACTATGTGATGGCCCTATTGAGATCCCTGACTGATATGTGCATGTTTTGACACCAAGATGACGATTCCAAGTGAACTGAAAGCCGAGATATTAACAAATCCCTTTTTTGGTCCGCCATTTTGGAAAATGGCCGTCATTGAGGCCATGGGGAACTATGTGATGGCCCTATTGGGATCCTTGACCTGAGATGTGTTTGTTTTGACACCAAGATGACGATTCTAAGTTAATGAAAGCCGTGACATTGACAAATCCTTCTTGTTGGTCGGCCATTTTGGAAAATGGCCGCCATTGAGACCATTGGGAAAGTTTGGATGGCTCCACTGGATTCCGTGACCCTGATTGTGTATGTTTTGACACCAAGATGACGATTCTAAGTTAATTGTAAGCTGAGAAATTGAAAAATCCATATTTTGAACGCCATTTTGGAAAATGGCCGCCATTCAGACCCATGGGGAAACTTTTAGATGACCCTATTGGACTCCTTGACCTTGATTGTGTATGTTTTGACACCAAGATGACGATTCTAGGTGATTTGAAAGCCGATATATTGAAATATCTGTAAATCGGTCGGCCTTGAATATACATGGAATACTAAGCAAGAAGACAGTAACTCAAGTTACTGCTTTTTTGCTTAGCACGACGACCAAATTTTGAGATACTGTTAATTTCGTTTCCGTTTTTTTCCATGTTCCCGGACCGATACCGTTTCCTTGCTTCCAGATATGATAGAACATGTTGTCAGGATGTGAAAACAAGTGCTAACTCAAAAACGGAAAAACTTGAGTTACTGTCTTTTTGCTTAGCACGGCAGTATACGCTTCATGAAGCGAATTATTTCTAAAAAACATGAAGTTTCGAAGCCTATTCGTCCTTTCGGCTAGATGCCTAACATGAATATTCATTAGGCAAATTCAAGCTCATTGTCTGATTGGTTGCGGGACTCCCATGTATCAATTACCATGTGTATTTTCATTAAATGCTCGCCAGCCACCACCTCCGCCTCGTCCCAGTTGCATAGCTCACTGAGGTAAAGACTTAATTACGCTTATAATATTTGTATAATTTTAGACAATGAACTGGGGAGATGGTGATTCATCCGACCTATGAAAGAGAATTATTAGTAAACATCCATTATTAGGATATACGCATATTAAATAGAATATGAAAAATAAAGGTGTCTAATGCTTAAAAGAAGCCATATAGCTTAATGGAGCTTTGTCATCATTCCTTCATTCGGACATTTATATAGCGCTCCTTCAAGTTCAAAAAACTACTCAGAGGCGCTCCCGACTCCAGCGCGCTCAAAAAGAACAGTTTTAAGTTTAGCAAGAAACGATCCTGGTAGAGTCCCAGGGTGTAAGTGTAGCTCATAAGAAAGGCTATTACAAAACACTGGACCAGCCACAGAAAAGGCTCGATTCTTCATGGTAGTAGTACGAGCAAAAGGAACCAAGAGGACTCCCTTATCAGCAGAGCGTAGCTGACGACGTCCTTGGATACCCAATGTAAGGCTGCATAGCTCACTGAGGTAAATTGGGGCAAGGCCCTGACAGCATCGCCATACCAATGCAGACACCCTGAACTCAATACGCTGGCGAATAGGGAGCCAGTGAAGTATATCAAGCATGTAGTTTGAGACATGACCATATTTAGGGTTTTTTCCAATTAGGCGCGCAGCAGAGCGCAACACCCTGTCAAGACAAGTCAATTTGCTGGATGGGAGGCCAATGTAGAGCGTAGAGCAATTAGTCAATGCGAGATGTAACAAAGGAATGCACTAGAGCAGTGGTTCTTAACCAGTGTTCGACCGAACCCCTGGGGTTCGGTGAGCCAGTTCCAGGGGTTCGGCAAAGGTCCTCTGAAATATATATATATAGTGAAAAATGATTTACTATTTTATTTTTATTTTTCGACTTTAATTTAATAAATTTTGTATGAAATAGATTGCCTACCAGGCCCTACATCATTAAAATTTGTTCATTTTTTTAACTTTAGTTATGCCTTACTGCACCTTCTGATAATTAACACCAGCTGCCAATGACATCTTTCTATAACGTACGTAAGGTATTACCCATAAGATATGTAGTTTTTCGTTGTTTTTCTGCAGAAATAGCATCGTACGACGTACACTAAAAGCAACTATTACCCTTTTCCTATATATTTATACCACAAAGTATGTCGAGCAAAAAAGAAAAATTATTGTTCAAACTTGAGGGGTTCGGTGAGTGGTCATGGATTTCTCTTGGGGTTCGGCTCCCTTGAAAAGGTTAAGAACCACTGCACTAGAGTAAGAGTAGCAGCAGATGTAAGAGAACGGATGACAGTGCGAAGCTGGCGCAGCTGGTAATAGCAGTCTCGTGCAAGACGGTGAAGTTGAGCAGCAAAAGGGAGGTCTCAAAACTTCTTCTATCCGGGGTTTTCGTACTAGAAGCGGCTCTGATTTATGTGCACATTGAGAGGCGATTTATAAATTCATGGATAGCCTACAATGCAATACAGTAAAATTTCTCCAATGTGGAGGGAACTAAGAGAAGGAAACTGTTCAAATTTTTACGCTAATTTATTCCCATATTTGCTAAATATTCAGAGATATTGATAAAATTAGTACCGGTAGTTTAAATTGGAAGGAAGCTTTGGACAAAATTGAGTTTATTTCCGACTTAAAGAGAAAACATTAACTTGAATTCCTGCGACGATCAGTTGTTTCTTTTCTTCATCGTAATACAAACTTATTGGCCTTTCGATCCACGTTTCTTCTTCCTCTTCTGTTGGAATAAGAATTCTATTCCATCTAAGATCGGAATCCAATAGAATCACTCTACGATTCCCTGTGTCAGCCACAAACACGCGATCCTCTGAATCGATTGAGATATATTCAGAATAACGCAGTTTTTGTGTTTCATCTGAAGGAATAAAACGACGCACTATCTGTCCATCTCTGCTCAATTCGCATAATTTTATGTTCCGCTTTGTTACCCGCACTAACCCATTCGACTCATTCTCTCCATTCTGTTTTATCCACTGATAAAGTAAGATGAAATTCCCGATGGATGTTTCCACTGCATGAAGAGGATCCTCGATGTCTGTTGGTAACTGAATGGATCGAATGAGTTTTGCGTCTAATCCGTAGATCATCAGAGAGGACGATGATTTATGGAAAGTCATGAACTGACCATCATTCGACACTGACATATTTCGAGGTAGATGATCAATTTTAAGCCAGTTGATGATTTTGTGTTCGTCATCTTCTTCTCTTGTTATCTTCCAGACGTTACTGTCATAATCAGTGAGGTAAAGACAATTTTCCTTCTCATTGGATCGAAAGTCAAGCGGATCTTCAATCTCTGTTAGTTTGATTTCCTTTTGCCAATTGAATGGATTTTGATCTTCAAAGACATGAATTACAGGAGAAGGAGGAATAGCAAACGATCCAAAGAGTATGAAGATCTCGTTTCGTAGCTTAGTCACTCCACGCAGATACAGATCTTCATTTTCTTGTGTCTTGATTCTCTGAGTGAAACTGATGGAAAACGCACGCACGACTACAATAATTATATAGAACAAATTGAGAACAAACAAAAATAATAATTCGCAAATATAATTTGACCGCTTGTTATTAGCTTTCTTTTTTACAGTCTTTCTGTCTTACAACTGAATGTTGACGACGATGAAGACGATGACGACGACGATGATGATGACGTTGATAACGGTGATGACGATGATGACGCTGATGACGGTGATGATGATGATGATGACGGTGACCACGACGACGACGATGATGATTATGATGACGACGATGATCACGGTGACGACGACGACGATGAAGATGATGACGATGATGATGACGAACGTGATCTAGGTCCCTACATAACAACCGCCTCGGACGGGGATATAACCCGTACTCTTCGCGCTATAGGTCGACCACTCTAACCAATCAACCACCGCAACTTATACTGTACGGTATTCTTAATAGCCTATGCAATGCATTAATGGAAATGTCAATTTCAACATTCATCCCGCTGATCATGGTTGACTTAATCATTTAATAGTAAATCGAAGTTGCTAAGTGGAGTTGATTGCATGTTCTGGATTTCCTTCTATGACGATGTCGTTCAGAAAGTACTTGCCAATGGTTTTATTGAATTGATTGCTATCGATGTCGATCATATTTGAAGTGGATGGTTGAATATTTTCAAATAACAGATCTCTCAACTGATTCGATTCGTAAATCTTCTGAATATATTCAAGAGCTGCTTGTGAACGACACCAGATCCAAACGACCAATGTGACAGTCCTTCTGTCCAGTCGAGAGCTGAGGATTTCAAGGCCTTCTTCCTTCATTTGACTCATGAATTTATAAGTTTGAGTTGACCATGGTTTTGTTTTGCTATGAAGATCTTCGATTTTCTTATGAAGCTGCTGTAATTCCGTTGACGCTGTACAGTGTGTACACATTGCAACACGACTTTGCAGTTCAATTTTAGTTGCCCCTAAAAGCAAAAACCACTGTTTTTGAAAAGAATTTCAACCAAGCTTAGACAATTATAGACATACATAGGTTTCGATAACTTCAGTGTCGTTTCTGTGTCGTTTCTGTTGCAACAATATTTTTTACCCGGGAGGGCTGCAAACCCTCCGCGGAACCCTCCTCCTTTTTCCGGGCTTGGGACCGGCACAGGCTCCCCTTGAGGAACCTGAGGCGGAGTTCAGTGAAGCTAAAAATATTTTTAGGATGAACAGTTGATCACACGTTACAAAAACGAAATTTTGTTGAATAATTTGATCAGGAAGTGAAACTGGACGTTTTCCTAACGAACTAGTAACATGCTTTTCAAATAAAAATAATGTCATTATTGCTCAAGTAAGCTATTCATAACGGCCTATTTATGAATTAGCCTAGTGTTAAAAGGCAAATATACGAATAGATCTATTTCGACGATGAACGAAAATACGTTGTGATAAAGATGGAAGGGAAGCAAAAAATAAGAGTCATTGAATTAAATAAATGCACAAACCTTAGTTGTACAGCATGATTAGGATTTTAAACAACTTAGATAGGCTAATAATTGTTTTTAGTCTAGGCTCTGGATCTGAAAAAATTACACTGCTAGAAGCAAATCATGTAACAATTTGCTAACCGGTGTTTTAGACTAATTTGGCCCTCCTGAAAACGAAAATCGTGGTTAGCAAGCTGAATTTTTATCGGCTCCATGGGAAAACAAGATGTCGGGCAAAATGGCTGTCTATTGCTTCAAATGACTAAAAGTAATGTTTTGTATCGTTTGTATGTGATAAAAAACACGGTTTTAGACTCTAAATTAAGACTATAGGGTTCAAGACATGCAATGGAATCAAAGACATATATGTAGCACTGCACTAAAAACCAAAATGGCGAACAAAATGGCCGGCCAGAATCTTAAAATGGCTATGGGTGAAGTCATGTAGACTATGCAACAAAGCAACGTCGGCGTAAAAAAGTGTCAAAATTGTCAAATACCGGTAACTTTCCGTCCGAGTTTATGCTAAGCTTTCCTAAAAGTGAAAGAGACCTGTTAATACCTTTTTGTATGATGCTTTTCAAATGATTTCAAAACTTGTACTGAAGTTTCGAGAGTTGATTATACAAAGGCTTGCATATTGCGAATAGGGCCTAATAATTATGTCAACTCCCAGCCCCGGGCTGGGAGTTGACATTCAGAGATTTAGATATCTCGGGCTAGCACGTGTGGGACGCAGGGGCGCAAGCTCCTGCGGAGCGACCTTGGACAAGTTGCTTACCCATCATTGTCTGTGGGGAAGGCAACGGGAAACCACCTCACTCATCTCATCCCCAGGGGCGTAAAGCCAATGAACCTGCCTTCGGGCAGAGAACCATCATCATCATCATCAATTATTAGGCTAATCTTAAAAATATTTCAAGGCATCGGAATTATTGTGATGTTATTTTGTATAAAGGAATTATCTATTATCACCACCATTATTGTTTTAGTATTATAATAAAACCTTTATTTTTATCACTATTATTACTACTATTATCATTCTAAACATCAGCAGCAACAACAGCGCGACATTAATGGTGAATGTAATAATAACAATAATTATAAAAATCATAATAATTATGGTAATAAAACATTTATATAGGCCTACTTGAGGACACTCTTAGTGGCATATGGAACGGCTGGCTACGTTTATTCCAATCCTGTTACGTTAAAGGCCCCAAGTATAACAATTACTATTTTTAGCCTATATTTATTATTATTAATTTATTGTTATTATTCTTATTATTATTATTATTATTATTATTAATTAATTAATTAATTAATTAATTAATAACAGATTAATTCATCATGTGGTTTACTTTTTTTCAAGAGATAGTTTCTGTTGTTTCTAATTATCGAAGATCTTTTTCTTATTATTATTATTATTATTATTATTATTATTATTATTATTATTATTATTAATATTATTATTATTATTATTATTATTATTATTATTATTATTATTATTATTATTATTATTATTATTATTATTAATATTATTATCATTTTTATTATTTTAAGCATATTTATAATGTTAGGCTAGTTATAGGCCTTTATGAAGTTTATACTTTGCACCTCCTCCGTTTTCCATGATCCTTGTCACTGTCTTCTGGTTGGTTTGTCGAAGACATTCGACGAAATTTGAAAACTTTGCTTCGTCGAAAGATTCCACGATGTACAGGAGCTCTGAGTTCTTATCTTGTGTTGAATTCTGTCGTTGAATGAAGTGACTTTGTTCCTCTGTTATGCAGTCGAGAGACAACAGCGACGCGATTAATTCATCATGTGGTTTAATTTTTTCCAAGAGATAGTTTCTGTTGTTTCTAATTATCGAAGATCTTTTCCTGGTTTTTCCATAGAAATCTAAAAGACATTTAAACCATCATTAGGACCTACCTTTGAATGGCATCACATCTATGTTAGCCTACATCAGAAAATTTCAATCAGTAGCGAAATATTTGTCCGAACTCTGAAGTGAATAGAAATCTATGGTGTGAGAAGAAAAGACAGAATAAAAATAAATTATAAACAAAGCGATGAAATTAAATTTGATTCAACTCTTGATAAAAGAGGGCATTCACGCCAAACTGTCTAGAGCACAAAATAGTTACAAATAGGCCTACCATAGATCTCCCGTCAATTTTCCACGCACTGTAACTCAAAGAACGCTAGGGCCTAATGTTGCATAGGCTAAGCAGAAATCCGTGGTTTCATTTAAAAATTATTCCTGAATATTCGGTGACCCAATACATTCCGTTTGATACATCGAATACCACAAAACCTTGAACACGCAATCTGCATTAGCAATCTATGACATGTTATGCCTATAATGTATGGAACACAAACTTCCGGATGTTCACGAAATTTTGGCTGTTTAAGACGTAACCTATTCATATTATAATTTTATGATACTGCTTGTTTTCCTGCAAGGAGCAGAGACCTGAATACGTATCAAGGAACTGGAGAGAAAGCTGGATGCCCAAGATCGCTGGACTCTGAACATGATAGCCTACCGTGCTTTTCTGATATTGCATGCACAGAATGACTCGGTTCCAATCGCACGACGCTTTTACACTATGGGTCCACTTGTCTGGAATGTGTTTCCACAGGATCTAGCCTACGTCGACATATTGGGAAAACGAACACCTACCGCTACAGGATGAGCGTAGTAAGACTACAGGAAAAATTACTTCCGGTCATTCGAGATATTAGAAAGGACCTCCAAACTTTCTCGCCACAAATGGACAAACACTGTGGAAGCCAGTAACCCATTAACACATCCTCTTCACGAGAAATTTTGCATCCACGTAGCCTGAAGGGGTGCAGCTATTGTGAGGTAAGTTTACCTAAAAAAATGAACCGTTGATAGCTAACTATGTATGTATGTATGTGAACTTGACAACTTGTTATAGCGCCCCATTCAAGCTCTCTCTACTCAGAGGCGCTCCCGATGCAGAGCGGACACTGCATCGGAGTTTCACGCCGAAGCGCTGAGCAATTGTAAGTGAAGGACTTGCCCAAGGTCCTTACGCGGGGAGGTGGATTCGAACCTCGGACCTTCCGGCTCCAAGGCAACGACGCCACCACTAGACCACAGCGCCTATAATAGCCTAATTATGGAGGACGATAATGACTCTCTGAAAGTTTTAAGATTATATTTCTTTCAATTGTTCTGTGCAAGTCTTGATATCGACGGATCTAAGTTGTACAACTGTTACAATTCTTGAAAGGAACCTTACCTTTCCAGTAACGAAAGATTGCCTTCTTGAACCGTTTTCTGGTGATTCTTCGATAGAAGAAAACGTCAACTGACAAGAGCGATCGCATAACTTCTTCGTCTATGTACTTTTTTTGTGAATTCAATATCCAATGCAGATAAGACTTTTGCAAAATCATGTCTAAGATCTCGAATGGAAGATTATGCAACTGCAAAGAACACAAATATGCAACGTTAACAATGGAATACGATATTAATGCCTTCACAAATTTCGAAAGCGTCTCTTCCAGAGGACTTCTCGGAAGCGCTTCTGACTCTAGCACTGCAAAAGTCAGTTTTGAGGCAAATAAAAAAAATGCATCAGTAAGATCCCCAGGATGCAGAAGAAGTAGATCCTGTGGAAGTCCATTACAGACAACTGCGCCCACAGCGTAAAAGTATCGATGCTGCACATTTGCAGTTCGTGCGATTGGATCCAAGAGTACACATCTGCACAAAACTTAGAGGCGGTGTCATTATGTCTTTGGATACTCGTGGCTCAACAGAGTTAATGGTGGTCTTACTGAGGTATTTTCGCAGGTAGTCTGGCTGACATTGCCGAACAAGAGCAGCAATCCTATACTCACTGCGCTGCGTAGGAAACCGTCGTATAACGTCTTTAGCATATAACTTGAGACATGACCAAATTTAGAAACGTTCCCAATAATATTAGACGGTCTTATGAGCGCAAGACTCGGTTTTTCACTAGTTAATTTAGAATAATTGAATGTATACTAACGCTCTTTACATATTGCTACGATTACGTACAATAGGTAAGCTTATAAGTATCCCAAAATGCCATAACTGGAAGAGATAATTTAGGCAACAGATAAATAATTATTATATCATCAGCTAAACGTCACTTAACCTTCGCCATATGTTTGGGGGTCAAATAGACCCCAGGGGTATATTTTCATTTGTAACTTTCTAAAATGTGGGCACCAAAAAGTTTCCTTTGGTGAATTTTCCTAAAAATTCCTCCTTGTCAAAATGGTATGAGTGACGTCAGACGTTGACGCTTAGTTCTGACGCTGTGACGTCATTTTTGTGAGATCTTAGAGTGAAATTCATGTCCATATCATTAGTGTCCATACAATGAGGTGTATCTCTGCTTCTACGCATGGTATCTTGAAGATTATTTTTTTGTTTCCAATGTTTTAGGGGTCAGGGAATTCACTCCAGCTACTGACAAATGCCTGACCTTGACGGAAGACCTTGAAATTCAAGGTCACATGATTTTTTTTACATGACCATACCTATCTCTGCTACTATTCCTGTTAGAACAACGAAGTTTTTTGGTTTCTATGGTTATTTGGTACAAGGAACTCAACAAAACGTAAGCAAAACATAACTGGAATGCGTTATGTGCAGCTATATCCAGAAGGGTGAAGAAAAGTATCAATGGCCATCGTCTGGTAGAACGTTTCACTGTATATTGTCTGCACATTTTGTCCAGAGTGACCTTGAATTTCAAGGTCATCCGTGAAGGTCACGCACTTGGCAGTAGCTGCAATGAATTCCCTGACCCATAAAACATTAGAAACGAAAAACAAATTATCAAATTCCATGCCCAGGAACAGGTATACCTTGGGGGTCATTTGGACCCCCAAGCATAGAAGACGTAGTTTTTTTGTTCGCGTATGGCGAAGGTTAATTAATTCCTTTTTGCTCCTGACTTGCCAATGTCCACTGACTTCCTCTCCAACTGGAGACTTGGTGACCATTGCAGCGCCTTGCTCCTGTACGTGCAACCAGCTTAAAGGTCATTCTGATCGCTCGACCATTCTGCCATAATTCCGTCGCTCATATACAAAGCGTGATGGTGTAATGGTGGGTTCGGTGTATTGAAGCTGAATGGTTCCAGGTTCGAATCGACCTCGACCTCGTTAGACCTTGAACAAGTCTGTCACTCGCAACTATTCCTTTTCACGGTGAAACTCCGATGCACAGTCCGCGCTGTAGTCGGGAGCGCCTCTGAGTAGCGAGCTTGAATGGGCTCTACAGAAAATACGATAAGTAAATAAAAATAAATAAAATAAAAATGCATCAGTGTTGCTACCATAATCTTGATTCATATAATTATTATAATAGGCTAAATATGTTGCACAGTCTTACCGCAGTATGTCTATGTCTTCTAGACGGAATCGCATTCCGTTCAATTTCTCCATTCCGCAGTCTTTTGTGTTCTTCTTTAAAATTAAAATATTGAAAAAATATTTAAATGTTTCAGCGTAGGATGACATTGCGTTCGTTGCAATGTAGGTATAGTGCAGGTCCTATACCATTAAACAGGTCTGATTGAAAAAAATTGCTGAATAGGCTAAATAATTTGATAATGAGCAAATCGGTTGTCTAATTTTTTTACATAATTATGTATCATTTTAAAGGTCAATCAGACTAAAACGCTAACGGACTTTTGAGCATTTGACTGATATCAACATTAAACAGTGTTTCAATACAAACCTGATCAATAAACTAAATAGACAAATTCATTGTGCCTAAGCCAAACGCTAAATATTGGAACTGTCTGTAATATAAGGTAAAAAGTACGCATTCAGCCACTTATCTTAACTTATCTTAACTTATCTTAACTTGTCTTATCTTATCTTATTCTATCTTATCTGAATTCTACATTCAACCACGCTAACATTTGGTACTATCGACGTAACCAGAGACAGAAGAAGGCAAATTAAACAGCAAAACAGTCAGTTAATCAATCTTGATAAGTGATTTGACCGAGAGACACATTCAGTAAACAGTACTATAGTCTATTGCAATCCGTGGCCTATAATAGTTAGCAATTATTCTCTTTGGCCTCTGACTGTCAACCTGCTATAGGCCTAGGCTACATGACATCTCTAGGCTATGTCTATTCTCGAACAGTACTGCAATTTGCATAGCCACTGACAATAGGATAATTTTAACAAATTGGCGTAGGTTATAATTATAATCGCCATCACATTGATACAGGCCTCTGGGATGGGTGGGATGGGAAAATTAGGAGCGTCCACTCACGGGCAGAGACTTTGGGGGCAGAGGGCGGTCGCCCCCAATGTGTGGTTGGGGGGCGGCAGATCTGCTTATACCCAATATTTCAGGAATACAATATATATATATATATATATATATATATATATATATATATACATGTATAATATATATAAATTTTTTAGTGTCTATCCACTGGTCATCAAACATCAGCAAATTTATCGAACTGACAGCTTGAAATAATACCATGACAATGTGAAAATTAAAAAAAAACATTTTAAATAATGGGGGTCAGACAATAATTTTTATTGAAGTTTTAGACCATTTTTTGAAGCACTGAAAATATGAGATATTTTATTGAAATGGCAGCTAACAATGCCACCATTACAATTTGGAGATTTAAAAAAATTGAAAGAATGGGAGGAACACTCATTAAATCTTAAACACAGACTATCAGCACTTGAATGATGAACAATTTCGCTGAAATAACAGCTCAAAATGCTATAGGCCTAATTGTGGTTTCCAAATTCAAGCACATTCACCCCCAAACCCTCCTCTGCTTGACTTTTCGCGCCTTGGAGGTCGCCCTTCACTTCTCCCCCCCCCCCCCAACCAAGTAGGCTACACTTCTTCTTATTACACTTTAGACACTGGGCCTATGTAAGTAAAGACATCCCAGGGCCGAAGGCCCGTTGGTGAGGCGCTCATCTCCTTTTCTAGGCCCTTGAGCCGGCAATGGACGAATCCCAAGGTCCTGGACACGGGGCCAGTGCAACACAGGACTTGCCGTTTACTTCTCAGCTTACGCTGGTACCAAATTATACTGCTTGGTGACAGAGGCACGTGTGCGTAAACAACTTGCCCAAGGTCGTTACCCGGATTCGAACCGCAGCCGCCCGCTCCGCGAGCGAGCGCGTTACCGCTCAGCCACCAGGTCACACTAGCCTATAGCCTTAATATGTTGACGTTAGAGAATTGCTCTGCAACCACAAAAACCCCTTCATGCAGACAAACTTATCACCAGCGCTATACACAATCAAATCCGTTATGGATAAAGTGCTCTACGTCCTGTGTCAAGTTAAATCCGGTGATGTCAAACATAGGAGACAACATGGTGCATCGGTGGTAAGCTTAGAGTTTAATCAGTAATGACGGTGGTGGCACGTTAGTGCGTTGGTTAAATCGGGATAGCATTGACTAAACTTCACTAAAGAGTGCGGTTTTGATTTTCAGTCGGTGGAAATTAGGTCTATATAGCAGAGGATGTGTAGGCCTAAGTGGAAGAGAAGTTAGTTAGATTAAGGACGATAAGGCAAACTCTTAGCAATCCGTTTAAAAGAATAATAATAATGCTTCTCTCCACTGAGTACTGACCTCTGTTGTAATTTGAAGAAGATCGCAAATCAGGACGTTTGCGATTATTTTCGCTTTTGTTTTGCAAGTCGTTTCCTGCAGTGGCGTCCATATACCGATCGTTTGTCGAAATGTGTTCAAGTTGAGCCTTCTATAGTTTTAATCGACAGTTTCTGCTTTACTGAAAGATTCTCTTATGATAAAAACGTCGACGTCTTAAGAACATTTAACATTATGGTCACTTATTTTAAAAGAGACATACATACATGTAGCCTATTATAGGCTATGGGAAATATAAATAGTAGGCCTACTTCGTGGTTGCGATAATAAGATGTAGCGTAAATTGATTGGCGTCTATTTTTAGAAAGGAACCTTTGAGCAACGATCTTAATAAATATATATATATATATAATTATATAACTAGACGGAGTTTCCTGTGTTAAGCTGCCCAGTGACGTTGAAGCAGCGCAGAAAGAGCAGGAATAAGAATATAAGCGTTGCCGAAAAATCTTCGATTCATCCTATAAACTGCCGAGTCACTGTCATACCTGCTTATGTCGAATCTGTGAGTAAATATGCGGCAAACTGTGGAGGTGAACTAACCGACAAGTACCAATGTCTGTTTATAAAATGAGCCTACAGATTCGACATAAGCAGGTACGACTATATTTACTCACTTCACTGGAAGCTGGATGAAAGTTTTTACAAGTGAAAAGGAGATTGTATACTAATCGACTTAAGGCTGTAATAAAGAGTATTTAAGGAAACATATCCATGCACAAGCAGCACTACTGCTGCTAAGATCATGCTTCGGTGCAGCAAAAATGACCTACATGCTGCGAACCTCTCCGTGCTGGAATCACCCGTTACTCGATGAAATGGACCATCAAACGAAGATAGGACTGGAGAAGATACTGAACAACGAACTGAGCGACATGCAGTGGTTGCAGGCTTCGCTCCCGATCAGGGATGGAGGCCTTGGAATCAGGCGGATATCGATGCTGGCATCATCAGCCTATTTGGCGTCAGCTGCGTCGACCGCTGGTCTCGTGGGTGCCATCCTGGTTGCGGAGGAGTGGAGCGACGCATTCCGGGAGGAGATGAAGGAAGCTCGCAAAGACTCGCTTCCCACAGTGATGGAGCCGATCCCGACAGAACAGAAGACCTGGGATCGACCGCTTATCGACAGTGACAAGATGAAGATTTGGACCGGATGCGATGATCCACTCAGCCAGGCAAGACTTCGAGCTTTATCAGCTGCGCATGCCGGAGACTGGCTCGGGACCATCCCTTTGACGGCACGCGGACTGGGATTGAGCAATGAGGCGGTTAGGGTGGCTGTAGGATTTCGCCTTGGATTAAACCCTCTGTGCATCACATCGGTGCCAGTGTGGCGAGACCGCAGACCCAGGTGGACATCATGGACTGGTCTGCAAGAGGTCAATGGGAAGGGCAGCGCGACATGCTGCATTAAATGATATCATATGGAGAGCAATGTCAAAGGCGGATATTCCAAGTTCAAGGGAACCGTCAGGAGTAGGACTGAGCCGCACCGAAGTTGGACACCAAGGTCATGAACTGTGGTTGCAAAGACAAAGCCAGGAAATTCAGATGCAAGAGAAAAGAGATCAAGCTTGGCAAGCTGCTGCCGTGTGCCCCAAATAAAAATTTTCTTAGATGGGTTCAAGTAATCAGGAAACCAGCTGAAACAATTTTAAAAGATTTATTAATATGTTTAAACGACAAGTAATTGGCAAAAAGAATCAGTTAAAAACATTCAATTCAATATCACTGAACGCTTCTGATAACATTGGTTAAAAATCCTTTGTTTTTCAGGTAGGCCTAAGTAAATAAATTTAAAGCAATTTAAAAGTTGAAAATGACAGAAAGAATAAATTTTAAGTAGCAAACAGGCAGTTGCATCAAACATCAGTAGAATGCATGCTCATTTTCATACATGTATAGATACATTTCATATATACATACAGTGTGTACATGCGTTTGTGTATGTGAAGCATGCTTATTAGTGTCCAGGGTTATGTTATGTAACAAGATGCAACATTCAAATATAAAATTAATAAAATCAGAGCCCTCTGTCATTACAGGAAATTTCATTTTGAATCAAATCACTCAGTATCATGCAAGATAATAATCAATTATAATAGCAAGTTGAGGCCACTGCATAAAAACGTAATCTCACATTAAAAAGTTCATTGCAACAAATAATCACCAACAACCTTTAAACAAATAAATTACATTTAAAATGTCTATTAGCACATAAGTTAAATGTTGCTCACCACATTTATGAGGCATGGTAGTGTAGTGGTGGGTTTGGTGTCTTGGAGCCATTTCCAGGTTTGAATCCACCTTAGGTTGTCACATAGAGACCTTGAGCAAGTCTTTCACCTGACACTCCCACGCAGTTGTCGGGATCGCTTCTGAGTTGAGAGCTTGAAGAGGCGCTTTAGCAAATGCGAGAAATAAAATAAAGAAATAATTTTGAATTATTAGTTAGTAAATCCTGCAGTCGTGGAATGTAAATGTGTAGGGCATCAAAAACCGAAAAACATTTTTTCTGGGTGACGTCCATGGACACATGAAGAAGAGTTCCAACAAGTAGAAAAGCTTGTTCACCAAGAACAATTCACGATTTAGAAATATGACCCGACACTGAAAATAAGATGACCTCATTCAATAATGAAAAGTCTGTGTAATAGGAACATATTTGAAGTATTGCAGCTGACAAGAACTCAGTCACTGTGCAATCGAAAGAACAATGGGTGAATATCCCCCCCCAACTTCTGGTTCCCAGTCAACCAACTGGTTCCCTTCCGCTCCTGAGTGGACTGGAAATAAAGCCGGGGATTGTGGTCCTGCTGACAGCAAGCCATGCAAATGTAACTGGATTATTAGATTGGGTAGGAAAACAATGCTACTAACACTAAAAATATTTTTATAAATGTGAAAATACATGCATCCAGTCAATGCATTCGCATGCAAAGTGCCCAAACCAACAATTTGAATCAGAAGTACTAGAGTGTTCCACTTTTAAACATATGATGGTGGAATGGCAAAATAAAAGTTGATAGCCTAATACATAGAAGTAATAATTTCATTATAATATTGAAACATAAGCAATCATCACCATCACTGTCCTATCACTGTCTTATCTACCATAGTCTTTAAACACAGTAAAATTCTCCCAGATAACAATACAAATACAAGGCACCAGTACAACATTTTGCTTCTTCCAACAATTTTAACGTGCAAAATTAACACACGACCATACATGACAGAACATTGATGATGCTGAGCAATGTAATCGTGAGTGAATGACTTCAGTTACAGTGTCCATACAAAGTAAACAGTCTTAGCATGACTGTCTTAAACATGATCTCTTCATGTTAAAAGCCAATCAACCAATGCTTCCCAGCTTGGAACAGCAGAAATACACACTCCAAGAAAGGGGAAACGTTCTAGCAAGATGTCAACAGGAAAACCTTCACAGTCATTTTACTTTGGTCGTGGTTGGGCTGGGAACGCCTCTGAGTAGTTTCCTGAAGGGGCGCTATATAAATGCTCCGAATGAATGAATGAATGTACACTTTGCTATAGACATGAAAAGCAAAGCTTGAATGAAAAACAACTTAACGAGACGACATTAAACCAATTCATTTCCAAAATTAACCAAAATTACCAGGAATCAAATCAGCACACTATAAGCATCCACAAGAATACAGGAATGGAATTTTCAACCGTATTTTTTGCCACGGCATTAAAACCCATTATTTTCCTTCCTATATCAACTCAATCAACACCAGGAATAAAACTGGCACACCACGGGCGCCCACAATGGTTGGTCTTGGGATTTTTAACCATGGCATAAACCATGCAGATGTCCGGCCAATCATAATCAGAGCGCCAATTCTGCAGACACACAACACACCAGAGCGATGGTATAAGCTGCTGCATATTATATAATTCTTCAAAGTGGTTCTCTTGATAGGAGCACGCAGGCTGGCTGATTGCCCATCGGAACATAATCGTCGCTCTTGGACTTCAATCCTCAACTAAACAAAAGCGAGTAAATTACGATTCGATGTTGGTCTTTCGTTAAGCGTTCAACGTGTAGTCTGTTGTTGGCAGACACTGATGTTGTGTGATGCAATCTGTAATATAACGAACAAGTTCAAAGTACTCCTCTACTACAACATAAAGCAGTCTTTGATTAGTAAGCTATTGACTTAATAAGATCATTTGCCTGCAATTTATGTCATTCAGTTCAGTCCATCATCCTCTTATTATTGTTCTTCGTGTGTGTGTGTGTGTGTGTGTGTGTGTGTGTGTGTGTGTGTGTGTGTGTGTGTGTGTGTGTGCATAATTCTTTTCTCAGCAAGAGCCCTGCCAAAGTGATTCCAAGCAGCCATGGCATAAACGAAAAGATTTAAGGCGAGACAAAGATGAGGAAAGAATTAAGATAACATAAGAATATTCTTTAATATACCAATTGCTATCCGCATTTTGGTGTACATACATGGTATAATAAACAAACGTCATAATTTCTATATCCAATCAATGTCAAAATGTTTTCAAATAGCACAAAATCCTAGGTCCAAAATCCACTATAAATTTTTCTTTAAAATAATAATTGTGTTATTTTAATGACCAACATCGCATGAAAACATGAGAGGAAAGGCAGATATAAGGCGAAGGAAAGATGAGGAAAGAACTACCCGTGAAAACAACAACTCACCAAGAATCCATTTCTCGGAAACATTTGTGATCGATTGACGAAGAAACTTTCCGACACAGATCTTCGCCGTTCGAAGTTGTTTCGTCACCTGCGCATAAAACACAAATATAAAGAAATACTCAAAGAAACAATTTTGAGACATAAGCAAACAACTGTGATGAGGAACAAAATGTCAGTAATAAGATTAATAAGATTAGAATTGATAAGAAATGGAATATGAGTGAGCAAGACCTTCATTGCAAAGCTCCCAACTAAAGACAACAGAACAGCGTTGCCACTCTCCAAAAAAAAAAAAACCCAAGTTGGTCGGTCGATAAAACCCAAGAAAACCAAAGTTGCCCAAATCTTCAAAAATTTTACCGAATTAAAAAAAACCAAGTTTTCCCCATAAAAACCCAAGATTTTTTGTGGCAGAAAAAAACCCCAAGAAAAAACCCAAGTTCTTCGCAAAAACCCCATTTCCCAAGTTCGCATCAAAAAACCCAAGATCTTGTGAAAAAACCCAAGGAGTGGCAACGCTGCAACAGAAGACTGTTGTTATATAGAAAACAGAGAACAATGATAGTAACAATAAATCTTTTTTTTTTCATGACATTGTAATCTGACATTGACCCTCTGGAAGTATATAAAGCAAATGAAAGTTGGACTAATAAAAGACTCAGATCAACTGATAAAATGGTGTCTAAATTGACATCAATATTTGGTGGTAAGTAAAATGTTGATTGTTTTGCTTTCTCGACATTGTCTCGTTGTCATATAAATGGAAGGCGGATGGAGCCATGGATTATAATGACAGCTTATGACAACAGAGGAAGTTGCCGCCGATTTTTTGTGTGGCTATATAGCACAAATAGTATTTTCAGTTTAAAGACAAAAAATCATCAGCGACACCCTCCTCCTTTATCCCGGCATTGGACTGGCACTGGCAGAATGCAACAGGTGATATGTCAATTACCTACCCCCCCAGACAATTACCCCCCCCCCCCCCAAAATAAAATAAAATAACCCCCATACTGAAAGAATTGATAACAACAGTTTAGTGTTAGACATGTAAGCTCTGTTTAATCAAATAAAATGATAAGAATGCATAAAATTCATTCAGTTTATATAATATTATGAAACCCGCAAAAAAATGCTGATTAGTCTTAATGAGTTTATACAAAATAAAAAGAGAGATTGGCCGCAGTGAGCTTGTTGTAACACTTTTTCACCTTGAATAAATCAATCGAACTCAAAAAATAATAGTTGGATGGAAACTGCCGACGTTTGAATGAGAACTTTTATTCCAGCCCTCAAACGATATCCTTAAAGAATCTAATAAATAAGATAAAGTTTAATAATTAAACACTCTGAAGAAACAGATTTGAAGGTATCTAACTTGAGACAACAATGCATGAATGCTAGACCATCTAAAGACCGTTGACGGCATAGAACATTTGCACACCTCTTTATGGCATAATATACATATTATAATTAACATTTACACACCTCTTTTTGCTATTACAAATAAATTATAATTGACACAATCATGTGAAGCAAAACAGCTTGATGTTTCAGATCACATCATGAGGTGTATTTTCATAATTATTATAAGGACTTCCATAAAAATTATTTCCTTAAGGTTTTGAGGTTGTCCCGTTGATAACTCATCCAAATAGCAACTACAGTGCAAGGCGATATATATTAATTCTCATATACAACACACAAAACAATAACAATACAACTTTCGTGACAACAAAAGAACCGTCATTCATCCGTAGTTATATCTCCATCAGAATCCTTACCTTTCCATGACAAACGCTGATGAGTTGTTCGAGGTCTTCCTTTGGAGGAGCTGATCCATCGGCCACAAAAACATCACCGACCTTCGAGAAAAGGTCATGACGATAGTCGCGACCCCATCGCGACCTCTCGAGTCGACTCAACTGAAATATAAAAAATACAATATTTATTTTTATATATATATAGAAAATCTTATTATTAAATATTAATATTAATAACTATTATTATTTTAAATTATTATTTTTAATGATTATTATTATTATTATAAATTATTATTATTAATGATTATTATTATTATTATTATTACATATTACAGTCCCTTTCAAGATTCAACTAAGAAGCGCTCCCGAATACAGCGCGGACACTGAATCAGAGTTTCATGCCAAAGCGCTGAGCAATTGCGAGTGAAGGACTTGCCCAAGGTCCTTACAAGACGGCTTATAATGCAAACATTGCAATATAATGTAAGTACATAAGCGAGTAAGTATGCACTTTATTGAAACTCCCGCAAGTGAAATGTGGGAATTTCGAATAAGAACAAATCTGAGTGTACAACCACAAATAATCATAATATGCAATTAAATAACTAAAGGGACAATGAGCACACCTTGCTCAGCAGAGCATACAGTAGAGAAGAATTATGTAATCGATGAATACCTTTGCAGCTGGAAAGAATTCAGTGAGTTCAAAAGGTTCTTCTTCTAACCATTTTCCTCGTTCGGATGAACGTTTAACCTGCAAAAGAAAAAGAATCATTGTAAATTTTTATTTTATTATTTATATTTTTTTCTCTATAATTTCCTATTATTCTTGATACTACTATTGCAACCTTAAAACGTCCTCTACGGCCGGGGTTTGGAGCGCTCCTGAGTAGTAACACAGAAGGGGTGCTGTATAACACTCCTTAATTAATGAATAACTGAGCGAATAATTTATCATATCTAATTATCCAATTATTCTCATCAATTACTTCATTGTCATCATTATTTAACAAATAAAATTAATTATCATATTCATTAATTATTGCTATATTCTATTTTAATTCAAATTAATTATTTCATACACAGGCACAAATACACACCTCTGTTGTCGAAGGAATGTAAAAATGTAGAAACATGTTAAATTATAATACGTGTGTAATTCCAAAAAGAGGTGTGCAAATATTCTGTTTCATGCATCATCATTTTCCAATTCCAATTAATTATATTATTTTACAGCTGTCATTACTATTTAATTATCATAATTAATCAAAACCATAAACCCCCCCCCACCCCATCAAAACCTCTGACGAAAGATTCAAAATATGTTTACCCAATCAAGCGACAAAATCCAGAGACCTCTCGATATTCCACCCAACACTTTCACCGTTCTTCGATTTCCTCCGGCGACGACGTGAGTCGTCTGTTCATCGACGTTCTCGCGAAGAACGTAAGAACCGAGCGACTGAACGACGTCGCTCACAATCTTCTGCTCACTATAAAAAAAATGATGACCAGAAAATAACGAACTTATTAAATATAATAAAATAAATACGGAAATAAAAGACTTGAAATTGACAAACTGAAGCTATGGCATGAGGTTTACGATCATCCTATATTTCTATTGGTTGATGTTTGAATGCCACAACACACCAACACTTAACCCTTTGAACCTGGAGCTCACGTAACGATAAAGGGCCGGAAAACATCTAAGCCTGATTAAGATGTACCCTGGTACATCGGCATTATGACATTGAAGACAGTAAGTATATAAGTTATTACTCCATTCTAATAGCAAACACACAATGGAAAATCAAATAACACATAGAAGCAATAGTAGAGAATATTAACAATAATGAATATTAAAGCCATAACACATTTTAGCAACAATAAAGCATTCTGGGAAGGAATCAATTTCACGTGAGGAGATTGGAAAGTGGAATATCAGTCAACGACAATAAGGAGTATTGTGATTCATCAACTTTAAGAATAAAAGCATGGAGGACAAGTCCAGGGTCAGCCAAAAAAGAGTGCAGTCAGCTCAAAGTTTCACTGTACAAGAAATCTGAAATATTTATAACGATTGAGATAATAAAATAATGTGAGATGATTTACTTTCGATGTAAACTCGTGATCACAATCGAAGGCGTTGAACATTTTACAACCAAATCATTGGACGAAGACGACAAAGATTTCTTCAACTTTTTTCCAGTCTTCTTCGTTCGTCTCTCGTCGCTACTCTTTCCCATTTCCACGACACCATCTCTACCGTGGTTCGAGTCGTCACCAGTTGACTGTACAGCGGTGTTTCTTGGTGGAAACGCCGAAGCATTCACACCGCATGACGCACCCTTTCCAGTTTTCGGTTGCTTTCTCGTTGGTGACGTTATTACATTTACACCATTTGACTTACTCTTTCCAAAGTCCTTATTTTGTTGCTTTTCAGTTGGTGATATCACAGCATTTACACCGTTCGACTTGCTTTTTGCGACATCACTATTCGGCTGCTTGACACCAGTTGGTGATATCACAGCATTTACACCGACCCGCTTGCTCTTTCCAACCTCACCATTCGGCTGCTTTGCAGTTGGTGATACCACAGTATTGACACCATTCGAAACGCTCTTCCCAATATCCGCGTTGAGTTTTTTCACATTCAACCTCAGACCAGCGTTTTCCCGCAAAATTTTCCGAGCGATGGGTCGGGAGTTTTCCGAATTCGTCATCCGTGATTGGTCCCACGCGATAGGAAGCCGCTGAAGTATAACAGAAGACGGAGAAATGGATTTCGCGGTCGAATCGTTGCAACAATCCTTCTCCTCCAATTCTCCGTTCATCAACGTTCTTCGACGTGATATCGCTCCAGCGTTCGTTTTCAGTACATCGTGAAACGGAATGAGGCTACGCCGTTTCCGAACGCGCGTCTCAAGTACGAGCGAATCGGCGCAGGTCGGAGGTCGAACATTACAGGGCGTAGTAACATCCACCCTTTTATCAAACACAGCAAGATCAGACCCACTCACACCCGGCGCATTCTCCCTGAAACCGATATTTCTCTGGTGTAACTCGGTGTGCGAGGACGGTAGCGAAGTTTCACCACCGCGATTTCGTGACGCCTCTTGGGAAGAAGTGGGAGAACTGTGAACAAAACTTTTCAGGCTGATCGGCCGGTTTTTCCGCGACACGTCGTCAAACTTCGATATCTCGTTCGCGCTCAAATTTTCCGAGTCGTCATTGTCGTGCGTCGCTCGTGCGCTCGTCGGTCCCGATCCGGTTTTTATCCGAGCCGGAGACTTCAACTGGGATAAAGGGATCATGGAGACTGGAGGGATGCTATCATTCCATAAAACCCTTTCGTCAATTCTCGGTCTTTTATTTGGGATATCCGCGGCGCTATTCGAATGTTTACGTTTGGTTTCGGTCGTAGAGAATTTAACATTTCCTCGGTCGACACAAGAACTCGTCTTAGACGGCATCTCAAAGTCCGACTTGACAGGCGACGATTTGAGATCGTTATTCTTTCGTTTGTAATCAGCGACTTTCCAATCTTTCTTTTCCGATTCGAAACTCGAACTGGAGTTGACGAAACGAGAAACTGGATTCGACGTCTGAATTTCGATCTCCGGAGAAATTGATTCGGAGAGAAGAATCGTGCGGTTTGATTGGCCGGCTGATGAACCGCTAGCGCCATCTGGTCGTGACGCGATGACGGATGATCGCGGGGGAGCGATGTCGCTCGGATGACTGTCATCTTGAGATGAACGACTCAGCGGATGAGAACTGGATGACGAGATGGCTTCTGGTGAACTGTCATCTGCTTCTAAAATGACAATTCATAAAATGATTAACTATTCATTCATCCATCCAACTACTAATTTATTCATCTATCCATCCATTTATGTTACCAATTCATCTATTCATCTATTCATCCATTCATCCATCCAATCAGCATTCAACGATTGAGGAATGAGTCAAGGTAATTTGTGTGGAATGATGATATGCATTTATTATTACAGTCGTGTGTCATCAATTTGAACTTCCACTAAAAGATCATTTCAGAATTTCATTTCGAGTGTTCTATATAAACTAATTTCTTATTTATCATAAGCCGGATATTAAAAATTAGTTTTCCAAACTTTCTTCTGTGCTGTCATTTATAATACTAGTATTGTGTGTTTGGGAGCGGTGTGTCATGTTAGCATTTGAATTCATAATGAAAAAATAAAACAAAAATTTATACTATATAGCAAGAAATTCTGAAGGTTGGCTTCTCACTCAGCGACTACCGCGGTACATACAGGAACAAGCATGTGAACACCATAGACTAATTACCTACACTGGGTATATGTCATAAAATGAAGAAACTGCTTTTATTACCGAATGAAAATTTCCGTTGTAGAAGATTAGCAGTGAGACTCAGATGGGGCGATTTAACTGCAACGTAGGATCCTGTAATGTAAACAAAGAATTAAATGCAGGTGTAAAGTAATGACTTCATTGATGCTTTACTGTTTCACGGCAAGTTACTCGTAGGATGCTTTACATACAATACTATAATATTTACGGATTCATAAAGTGACACTTGTAGAACCTAATCAGAGGCACAAGAAGGTCATGATGGACTTAAAGAGCAGGAGAGGACTCTCATGATAGCGGAGGTAGGTTGCCTAATAAGATCACAGATCACATGCATACCATCAATTGCAATCAGCATAAGAGTTCAATAGACAGTATACTTCTAACTGCTTTTAAATGCACAAAATTTGACAATGTAATTCAGACTGTATAAGAGTTATTTTAATTTGTGCCATTGCTAATATGCGAATTCATTCATTCATTCGGACATTTATATAGCGCTCCTTCAAGTAAAAAACTACTCAGAGGCGCTCCCGACTCCAGCAAATTGTTGGTTTTGGGAGAATAAGCGTAAAACTGTGAATGTTTTCGCCCCAACCTTAGTCAATAAATCATTTGAACATGCTAAAGATTCAAGATACATTGAGAAAGCACAGCGAAAAGACATGAAAATAAATCCTGGTTCCTACTATGCCTTAATACATGACGAGCTCACAACTTAGGACATGAAGATAGTTTTGGACACCTTTTTAAACAATTTAACAGTGCACTTAAATACTCGAGAATTGGAATTGATTGCAAATTACAACCACAGGCTTGGAATAATAATGTTAATAAATGAAGTAATAACAAAATCAAATTAGTTTGGGTCAATAACCCTTTTTATTTAGCTGTCTATAAAAAAGATGGCAGGTAACAGTGGTGGATTTGTAATTATTGGACTGACACTGACAGCTATGTATGTCCACAGCCAATCTTATGCTGACGACCTGCAAGCTTATGTCCACTGTCTGGCAGCTCATGCTGACGCAGCGGTTGGAACAATAAGCCAGACTATAGTAACCCTGCAGTCCTGGATGTCCTCAAACCGCCTGCGCCTTAACCCTAATAAGACTCAGCTTATCTGGCTTGGAACACCCCAGCAGCTTTCCAAAATTGATTTAGCTTCCCTACCCTTGAAATATCCACATTTCTTTTTTTCCACTTCAGTCCGGAATTTGGGAGTCATCCTTGACCAGGAACTCACATTTATGCGGCACATTAACCTTCTGTGTCGCAGCTGTTACTACCAGCTTCGGCAGCTCAAGGTCATTTCCCGCTCTTTGACTTCTAGCGCAGCAGCAACACTTGTTCATGCGTTTGTAGTTTCACGCTTGGACTACTGCAGTTCCATATACGTTGGACTTCCAGCCTGTCGGGTGGGCCCCTAAATAGGGTCTTGCGCACTGCTGCCCGCCTCATAGGCCGCATTCCCAAGTTTGGCCGAGTCTCCGAGTACATGCGGGATGTACTCCACTGGCTCCCTTACCCACAGCGCATTACTTACAGAATTTCCGTCTTGGTCCGGCGCTGCTTTGAGGGTTTGGCTCCTTTATACTTGCAGGAGCTCTGTTACTCGACCACGCTTGTTCAACGAAGCTGCTCTCTCCGCTCAGCTGCACAAGCGGAACTTATTGTTCCACGCTCACGGACTGCAATCAGGCAGCGCCGTGCTTTCTCCGTGGTTGGCCCTGCGACCTGGAATGAGCTCCCTGTTATCCTTCGTCAAATACCTATTAGCCTTTCTACTTCTACTTCATTTCTTTCTCTTCTCAAAACTGTCTTATTCGACCGGGGTTGGACTGGGAGCGCTCCTGAGTAGTAACCTTGAAGGAGCGCTATATCAAATTCTCAGTAAATAAATAAATAAAAATATTGGACACCTGTTTTAAAATTTTGTCAGTGCACTTAAATCCTCGAGAAATACATTTAGTTACAACTTACTGACACCTCGACAATGCATTTGGAATAATAATGTTAATAAATGAAGACATAGCGAAATCAAAGTAGTCTGAATCCCTAACGGAATAGAGCTTTCTAGAAATGAGTTGAGATTCAGTGGTAAAGCAAAGCACGGATTTACCAGGGATGGTTAAACATGCCATGCTAAGTTAAAGTTCAATGCTGTATGCGTTTGAATTGCAGTTAGCAGGCTAGAATATCACATGAAAGAAGTTTGATGTTCAAATTCAAAGAAATCAGAAAAATGTGTTACGACTTTTCGGCTCTATTATCTGACCCTTAATGAACTCAGGTACAATGAGTACACCGCCTGTACACTGTCGGTGGATGATCAGAGGGAGAGGGAGAAGCCTTCACAGCCACCCTCATATGCTGAGGTGAAGGAAACGAAGTCTCTCTTAGAACCAAGAAGATGTTGCAGCCTCTCGGACTGAGCCTGATGGAGTTTTTAATATAATTATTATTATATCTTGTATTAAGTGTTTATGGAATAATAGCAACAACACCGATATTAGACACCTTTAATTAGCACTTCACAGATGATATAATAACCATCGAATTGCGATCAATCAATGATCACTGGCACATTTAGAATAGTACTAGGTAGTGGCTCATTTACACATTAACTCTAAAGAAATTAATGTGCATATTCCGAGTTGCCCCCCCCCCCCCACCCTATTCCCGTACAACATCTAATGTTTATTATTATCATCTGCAGCTCTTTGATTCTGGAGTAAGGAACCCAAAGTCTGCTGGATGAAAAAATTGGATGGTGGGAGGATGATGATACTCGTTTTTATTGAGTTCTTGCTGATGGTATTTGCAGCCATTACAAAGAAGAGAAATTATAAAGAAAAAAATCATAACAATTCAATCAAATGGATGGAAGTCAGAAAGAGGGGCAGTGGTGGAGTATCTGTAAATTACTCGAGAAATGTAATTTCTTTCGTCCTTAATCGGGACTTCAAAACTGTATTAAGGATGAGGACGAAGATTATACGGCCTTTGGACTCTTGGTGGAAAAATATTAGCCAGGACGTGAGAGTCGAACCGGATAACTCTTCGAAGTAATCGCTTTTCAATGTCATGTACAAGAGTTTCGACGCTCTTAATATCAGGCGTCAGAAAACCGTAACGTCCCATCTACGATGAAAACTCTCTAGTTTTGATCGGTTGTCAGCAGTAGTGGCACATTTATAAATAAATAAACTTTCAAATAAATTGAATGTATGTATTCCTGAGGGAGATTGAAGTGTGCCGTTATTTTGGGTAGTGGCATAGGTGTGTAATATTTGTCTTTGATGAGTTTATCTTTATTATATCTAGAAGTGGCTCTAAATAAATTTCCAATTCTTAGATACCATTAAAACGAACCCACTTTACAAAGGTTCCAGTTGTCATCAGCCTTTGACTTGACAATATTAATTAATAGAAATAGCGCGGAATATATAATGGCAAGTGCGTGTGTTATAAAGGTGTCTAATATGGACAAAACATTTCTGTTTTTTTATCAACATCTTGTGTCTGTTGACAACGCGGTAAGACATCCGAAAAGATGTCAGACAATTTATGGATGAAAATGGTTCTATATAGGACCTATATGGATGGATGGGTAGATGGATAAAATAGACGGATGGATGGATGGATATTGAGTATGTGGTTTGGTGGGTGGATAGACGGGTGGATGGATAGGTTTTTATGTAGAAGTGGATCTATATCAATTTTTAATTCTTAGACACCATTAAAACAAATGTCGTTCACTTTACAAAGGTTTCAGATGTCGCAACGCCAGTACTTAACGATAGATGGAAATTAAGCGGAATATATAATGGCAAGTGAGTGTGTTATAAAGGTGTCTAATATGGACAAAAATTTCAGTTTTTTATCAACATCTTGTGTCTGTTGACAACATGGTAAGACATCCGAAAATAAGTCAGATAATTAATGGATTAAAATGGCTCTATATTGGCACTATATGGATGGATGGATGCGTGGGTGCATGGATAGGTGGATGGATGGATAAAATAGGTGGATAGATAAATAGGTGGATGAATGGATGGATAGATGAGTAGATGGATTGGCAAGTGGGTGAATAGATTTTTGGATGAATAGATTGGTGGATGGCGACATAAGTGGATGAATAGAGATTTGGATAGACAGATTTTTGGATGGATAGATGGTTGGATAGGTTGGTGTGGGAGGATGGATGCATGGGGGGACGGATGGATAAATGGATGCGAAAATAATAATGTAATCCAATCTAATGACCAATCGATAAAAACACCAAAAGCAAATTATCTTATAGATAGGTGGATGAATAGAGATTTGGATAGATAGATGGGTGGCTAGGTGGGTATTGGATGGAAGGACGGACAAATGGATGTGAAAGTAATGTAATCATATAATCCAATCTAATGACCAATTAATTAAAAAAATACAAAGACAATTATCTTAAATTGCTTATTAATCTAAACTGACCGCGTTTTGCTGACTGACTTTTCGCAAGATGTCGTCGCATGCTCGGTGGTGTATCAGGAACACAGATGGACGTGGGAGTAACAAGTTCATCACTCATCTATAATAAGTAACACATGATGTCAATTGTATTCATTATTTCATTCGTGAATATCTATAGCGCATCTTCAAGAGGACTACTAAGAGGTACTAATGATTGTAGTATGGCAAAAAAGTACAGTATAATACGGTAGACTATTGCAGTACAGTACCATACAGTATGCAAACAGAAAGTACTCTTTGGAAGAGATGTTCAGTAACAGAGAGAAGACAACAAAATACAACAAACAACTAGTAACCAATAACAACACCTGATTAAGTCATTGGTTACCATGCCAACCAATTTTTCCATTAAGTCACTGGTTACCATGACAACCCGTCCTCACACCGTCACAAACTACCGCGGCAACGAATCCCGATTCGAATCTTCGGTTACCATAATAACCGGATCATGACCACGCCAAGTCTCGGACTTCTCCACCTACCGGACTTCGACGGCAAGTCTCGGCGACGAAGAAGTTGCGTTGTCTTGCGGACTCGGGAGTCTTCAACGGACGCAACTTCTCAACAAGTTTCTCTTTTCGCTGTTGCCTGCGTCGAACTTTCTCTTCGCTTAAAACGACTTCTTCGTCGAAAGACTTTGGCTGCATTGACTTGTAACGCTGGAAGGTAAATAATGAAACAGAATTTAACCAGAATTAACATTTTTATTATTGTTCTGCATTTTGTAACTGAGAGACAGACAGAAAGAGACATAGAGATACAGAGAGAGAGGGAGAAACAGAGTCAGAGACAGACATAGCAACATAGAAGCGGAGAGACGGAGTGACAGACAGACACAGACATAGAGACACACACACATAGAACCTCAAATAGATAAAGAAGGATGGATTGAAACAGACAATGACAGAAAAGAACAAGAGCAAATGGGAGAGAAAGAGAGAGACGGATAGATTGAGGAAAAGTAAAGTAGGGTGGTAGAAAGAAAGAGAGTGGGGCAAAAAAAGAGCAGGAACTGAAGGGATTGAGTGAAAGAGGGAGAAAGACAAAGACAGAAATAGAAAGAGAAAAGTAAAGTAGGCAGACCTTGAACTTGATTGGACCCATCACTGTCTGCTTTTTCGGCAACGTTACACGAAATTCATCCTCTGCAACTTTACGTTGATTTTGTTTACAACTGCAAAGCCACAAACACACCAATGCGAACACACGATTATTGATGCCGAAACATTGCATAAAATCATTATGAATCACTGAATATTCATGACATGATGAAATATTCATGATAAAGAAGATTGTAATGATGAATCAGTTAAATATTCATGAGTTACTACATGAAGCAATGCATATTGATGATTAAGCAATTGAAAATCTTCACCATGAAGCAATATAATAAAACACAAAGAATCAATTAAATATTCATTATGCAGCAATGCATATTCATTAAAAATCAATTTAAATATTCACGATGAAGCAATAAACACATATACATGAAGAATCAATTCAATTAAATATGCATGATGCATCGATGCATATCGACGACGAATCAAACAAATATTCATTATGGGGAGTACACCTAAGTGCATAACCTTGAAGGAGCATTATATCAAATTACTCGCAAAAAAATAAATGAAGCAATGCATATTCATGACAAAGCAATAAATATTCATGACGAAGCAATGAATATTCATGAGAAAGCAATGCATATTCATAATGAAGAATATCCATTGTCCAATCACATATAATTCCCTGTCTATGCAAAAAACCATCATCAAACCTTTCAACCCATAGCACAGAGACGAGATGTATCTTTCGTCGTATCGCCATATCCAACGTCCGCTTCTTTCCGTCCTTGTACACGAGATGAGTCACTTCGTCGGAGAATCGGTCGACAACGGTCGCACCGAGCTGTTGCAACTCGTGGCCAACCGCTCGACTGCGGTTGTCGCTCTCCGATCGCACGTCAACGTAGGCAACAACGTCTGCAGACAACGGACAACGAGGACAACATTGCACGTGGTGGGCGAACATTTTTTAAAAATGAACTGTTTTACTTAATAGCCTTTGTTGAACTGGGAGCGCTTCTGAGTAGATTACATTGAACGTGCGCTATGTAAAAGGTAAATCTATATATATAAAAATGAAATTTTCCAATAGTTTGTGTAAAGTGTTCTCGAAACGTACCGCACAGATTGTTTTGAAAATTTCACAAAACCTTCCATTCCTATCTGAGAGTGTCCATTTTTCTTTTTATCCGAAAAAACGCAATATTTTCCACAAAAAGTGAAGTTTGCATTCCGATCGACGGCCATTTGCAAATTCAAAACCGCACGTTGCCACATTTCAGAAAGGCCTTGACAGTGACTGCGACCATGCAGACGAAACATGAATGAGGTCGCTTGCCGTGACGTCATACGCGATTCGCATAATTATTTTGCGGCCTTCAACATTCTTGGTTGAGGGAGGAAAGGAGCGAGGGAGCGGGACTGAGCGGGACGGAGGGGGAGGAGGGGAGGGGAGGGGGGAGGGGGAGGGAGAGGGGGAGGGGGAGAGGAGGGGGAGGGAGAGAGGAGGGGAGGGGGAGGTGGAGGGGGAGGGGGAGGGGGAGAGGGAGGAGGAGGGGGGAGGGGGAGGGGGAGGGGGAGGGAGAGGGGGAGGGGGAGGGGGAGGGGAGAGGAGGGGAGGAGGGAGAGTCTTTTCTGCCACAGCAACGCGTGGCCGGGTACAGCTAGTAATAATAATAATAATTTTGGTCAAGAGTGGTCTTGTGTAATTAGGTTGGAAGCGACGTAGTCTAAAAGAAGAGTGTTCTGAAAATCACAATCTTTTAAAGAAAGTCACCTTCCTATTTGCTGTTTAATTATCCTGGGTCGTAGCAAAGCTAATTGAAGTCACCCTCCTCATTTTCCTAGTCTTGAGACTTGCACTACAATATTAGAATTTGGCAGACAACTGATGGCGTTTGAGATGAGATGCTACCGGAGGATACTACACATCAGATGGGAACAAAAAATAACAAACGTGGAGGTGCGAGCAAGGGTAGGGAACACGAAAAACATCAAACAAATGATAATGGAACGTAAGCTGGGCTTCTTCGGACATGTCTGCAGGATGAGAAATGACAGACTCATCAAACAAACCATGTTCGGGATGATGGACGGAGCGGGGATTAGGGGCAGGCCATGCAGAGAGTGGTTAGACGACATCAAGGACTGGTGCGGTTCGGAAATACACCAAGCGAGCAGAGCGGCACAGGAAAGAGACAAATGGAAACGGATTGTGAGCCATGCGGTTGACACCTACGGGCACTGAGCCCATGGACCATGATGATGATGATGATATTCATAAGTGGTAATTAATTCAATCGCCACTGGACAATCTAAAAGAAAGTGAGATTTTCTTTATTACACCACTTATAAACTGAATTGGCTGTAAAAAATCCAGCAAATTTCTGACTGGCAGCGTAAACAAAGATGGCGGCGTAAACAAATATGGCGGCGTAAACAAAGATGGCGGCTGCTCAGATTCGTTGACACTTTCGACGTAAAAGATTTTTTAATGAATTTGATTATTTGTTTGCAAACAGACAACTGATTTTCATGTTTAGAACCAAATTTAACAAGATTTCTGATTTTAGTTAATCATCCGTAATTCGAACTGCAAAGTCTGATTGTCTCACAAAAATGAAAAGCTTACCGTGCAATACCGACGATTTCACAGTCTTCTGGAACGATTTGTTTTCTAGATCCGGAGCTTTTGCTGGAGTTCCCAACAGAGGAACGAGATGAAAAGTGTTTCGCGGCTGAGGACTGGGAGTCGAAGGACTACAACCACTCAACTGGAGAATCAGTGAATCCTCCATCTTTGCAAAAAAATCAGCATAATAATCAGTCAAATTTACGTATATATCCAATTACTATAGACTGGTAGCCTGTCTTCTCGATTCTCCCGTAGCTCTGCATCCAAGACTTACCAACTTCACTGGCTCCTTCTCTATGCCTGTATATTAACCATTTTTTATACAGTAGCTGTAGAAGTTTGGAAATTACGATTACGATACAATTTCTGGAAATAAGATTTTTGTATATTATTTAACGATTCGGGGTTTCAGATTGGCCCTCTGTTAAACGGCAACAAGTTTTATAAATATCAGGTCATTAGCGAATCCAAAAACAGATTTATCTTCGCCCGATCCCTAGACCCATTTCGACACTGAAATAGGATTACTTGCGAAATTCTAGCTTTTCAAAATAATAATTTTTATAATGTTCGAATGACCTATATTCAAGATCGCTCCTATATAAATCCCAGTTTAGTCTGCGCAGTACTTAGCGAGACCAAACACTCCTAATTAACGCCTACGGTCGGGTAGCACAGCAATCGGCCATTTAACCCGATAAAGTTACTGGAAACTAAATACAGATCACGAATTAAATAATTTAAATATAATGTGATATATTTACATCTATTTTTTCATGAAAAACATAAAAGTTTTGCCCAACGCGCCACCAAAAACAGAACTTTGACTACAGATTTTAAAGATACCACAATATTTTAAACAGATTCTTGTAGCGCTATATTAAAGCGAGGTAGAAAGTGAGTGGCCTGGACTCTGCCTCAGTCTCTCTCGTTCTCTCCGTGTAACAACGAGAGAACAGATCGAGCGACTGACAAAGTCTTATAGAATAAAATACCATTTACATCGACATGAAACATTCTTTGAACAATGTTTTAAGAGGCTGTTTTAAATAAATAATTATTGTTATAATAGGGAATAATTCTTTTCTTTCGCATCGTCCATGGTAAATTATGTCGATCCATTCAGAGGTCAATGACCCTTTGCTAGTTTTAACTGTACAGAAGTGCATGATCTACAGCAGCTGCTGCACATTAATTTGTTTCGTACAAGGCCTAGCTTAAATTTATGTCGCTCCTGCTTGGTGGGGATTTGCTCATCTGAGTGAGGGTGAACGGCTCAATTCTGATATTTTTATACGCAGAGTCACTTACATCATCATCAAGGGCGAGCCCCACTCCGGAGCGTAGCCGTCTCCACAATTCTCCGCCAACCACTACGTACGGTCCTGCGCACTTCTCCAAGCTGCGTTTAGTCCAAGGCCCAGTGGTCTCAGGTCTGCGTCGATCGTCCGAGTCCATGTGTGTCTTGGTCGTCCAACCGGTCTCTTCCAGGTTTTTTTTTGGGGGGGGGGGCCACGAATCATGGCGCGCAAAGCTCTGGCATGGTCTTGACTGCCATCGCTTCGTGCGAAATGGCCAAACGTTCTCAGTCACTTACACAATAAATTAATCAAAACAAAATCGATAGGCAGTGGGTCAAGTCAGGAAAGTCAGGCAGGCAGATAGACGGACGGCTAAGGTGGGTGATGTTTAGAATTGAAATGACGAGAGATGTGAGGAGAAGAGGAAAATCAGGATAAAATTTGTGAAAGAGCAATGTTTTCAGTTTTGAGTGTAGGCCTAGTTGGGATCGAGCGCCTCTGAGAAGTGAACTTAAAGGGGCGCTATAGCAAGTGCGCACACGAACATTTGATACAGTTGTCATATGCCAAACAAATTTTTGTCGAGGGCAACGGACTCTGTTGTCATCAGGGGCGCAACCAGAAAATTTTCCTGGGGGGTGCTCAGAATTATTAATGTAAGCGCCGATGGTGCGAAGTAGCGAGTGCCAAAGGAACTTGCTTGATTGTGTAATCTTAAAGACCGAATGACCCCTACCCCCCACCCCCCACGCGCCAAAAAACTCATCGGATTTGGAAAAATTGTGTGGGTCACCTTTTTAGCCTGGGGGGTGCTCAAGCACCCCTCCCAGCACCCCCCCCTAGTTGCGCCACTGGTTGTCATAATATTAAATTATTAAAAGCCCTCGTCAAATCTGGATCCATCCGTCCGTTCAATGAATTTTTAAACACCTTTAAATTGTAATTTTATTAAACAATATATATTACTCAATATTGTCGGAAGGTCAGCTGCATAAGAGACTTTCGTTCAATTTTATGTGGACAGTTCCGAGGCGCTCCCATTGCGCAAGGTAACAAGAGAAGAAATAGGTTTTGAGAAAGCAAAGGTTAGGCCCTATAATGAAGGATTATTAGGCAGCATTTGAGATCGAATAGGCCCTATAAATCATGTGGGTAGGCCTACATCTTATTCCAACGAGAAGGATCAATTGAGATATAAAAAATATGGACTGAGTCATGTAGGCTATGATGTTATAGAAGATTTATTTTATAGAAGACTAGCTGTACCGGCCACGCGTTGCTGTGGCAAAAAAGACCCTCCCCTTCCCCTCCCCTCCCCCTCTCCCTCTTCCTCCCCTCCCCTCTCTTCGGCCCGCTCTTCCCCCTCCCCTCCCCCTCCCACTCACCCTCCCCGTCCACCTCCCCTCACCCTCCACCTCCCGCTACCCCTACCCCTCCCCTCCCCACCCTCTTCGTCCCGCTCCCTCTCTGCTCCTTTCCTCCCTTACACCGTCCGGCCCAAGAAAGGCGAAGGACGGAAAATTTTCGACTCGCTTATGACGTCACGGCAAGCGACCTCATGCATGCTTCGTCTGTCTGGTCAGTGTGTTTTGGGTCAATGCAGCGATGTTGTTGAATTTGCAAATGGCGGTCGAACGGAATTCAAATTTCACTTTTTGTTCGAAAGATTGCGTTTTTTCGGGGAAAAAAACATAATACAACACGGTTCTATTGGAATGGAAGGTTTTGTCAAATTTTCGAAACAATCTTTCCGTTAGTTTTCGAGAACACTCTTAACGAACTATTGGAAAGTTTCATTTTTTATTTATATAGATTAAATCTGTTTGAAGAGTAGGTGAACGATTCGAGGAGCGAGGAGCGAGGCTGTAAGTTACCAAATTATTACAACGGATAGATAGGCCTATTCGATGTTATTACGTCTTGTCGTGGCGAGGGAGCTTTAGCCGACTCTGACTTCTACGGAGACGAGAGTCGGCGACCAAGTACGCGCAAGGGCAACATACGTTACCTCCGCCACTGGAAGTCCAGGCTTTGCACATCAGCTGCTTAGCAGTGCCTGTCAGTGCCAGTCCTAATTAAGCCTGGAAGAAGGAGGAGGAGGGCGTCGCTAATGGTCTTTCTTATCACTATCATTAATAATGGACCTACGCAACAAATTTGGCCAATCGCGATTGTGCGAGGCTCTCTCGTTCGTTGTTACAGTCATGACGGGGGTTAGGCTAGTTTATAAAGAAGAACTGTCTAGTGACTGCTAGCGTTATGCTTGACTGAATGTGAAGGCAGGGCTCGTTTGTGTTGTTGGATATATTCATATAATATAAGCCTGCGCTCAGAGGGCGTTGTCGAGTTTTGGCAATTTTGTGTCGGTCTGTTCAACTCTGTTGACGAGGTTTATTTCGTTCTCGGTCCAAAACTCGAATTGTTATATTTAAGTTTACTATAAGTTTAGTTATAAGTCGTTTAGCCTTCGTTTCTGCTGTTCGGTCTGTTGAGGTCGTGTTCTAAGACCCTGACCGTTGTATCGAAGACGTCCCATAAGATACAGGTTGTACCATTTTCCTTTGTACAAGAATATACTATGCTATTTTACCACCATTTGTCCACTCCTTTCTTTCTATGTTAATACAACATCGTGCTATTCGCACTGCTACTAAATACGATGCACGTAGGCCTATCTACTAATCATTGACCACCACCACCACCAGAAAGTAATACAGGCGCGCAGTTTACAAATTCGTATGCAGGTTGTCATTAGGTAAACCCAAAGGAACATAATATTATGGTTCCGCAAAACATGTTTACCTATAGGCCTAATATCAGTAATTTATTATTATACATTGATGGTCACCATTGTATCTTCATATTCATAAAAATCCCAACAGTTGATTAATTTTTCATTGGGAACTTAATTCTCATTTACTGCACATGGCGAAATCTGTTATTTTGCCTTTCTGCTTTAAAAGTACAGCTCCTTTTGTCGCTCGAGATATTCCTTTGAATTATCGGCAACATCTGCACGCATTGTTGTTAATATAATTATGTCGCTAATTATTTTTTTTCGTGGGTAACGCAGTTTCATTGACTCGTGAATCATGATTAAACAGAGTTTGCACACACACATAACACAAAGAGGTCAATAAGCATTTGTTCCGACTGCAATGAAACCGTAATGAAATGCATGTATACTCTGGAAAGTGTGAATCATATGCCCACTTGCTGAATTTTTTTTCTCACATTTGTCTTTGTCGTCAAAATCTTCTGAGTTTTGATCAGATTTTCTCTTTAGAAATTTATCCTAGGCTAAAAAGAACGTTGACAAATATTTATATTAAATTTTAAGAAATATTGCAGCAATTCCTTCTAGCAGCAATGCCGTCTTTGCTGGTACGCCACAATTAAATTACACTAACGTGCACTAAAAATAGCACCAGAAGGAAATAATGTTACTAGACATCAGTAAGTTATAACCATCGATGGTTATAACCATACATGTAGATAGCTCAGATGTTTTTATAGCTCAGATGATGTTATAGCTCAGTTGTTTTTATACCTCAGTTGTTTTTATAGCTCAAGACACTGTTGTTACATACAATGTAGGACCTATACATGTAACTGCAGTGTCTTGTCACGCTTGTGTACGAGGCTAGGCGTGACACAATGTCACTTTCTTCACTGTGTTAATTTGATGAACGCAAGTTTTTACGCAAAAACTGGCCGTCTTTGCGTTTTATTATAAATAATGGCAACAACGGACCGGATCATATTCAAATTTGTACCATTATCTTACATTTGACAGAGGTATGCACTGACAAAATATTATTAAAAAAATATGAAGCCGTCACTGAGAAAACGCATTTTGAAAACGGTGAACGAACTTCCGTGTCACCCTATAATATTATAAACCATTTACAAATATCTACAGTCGCTTTCATTTTATTGAGTGCTCTAGGTTGCTGCGGGATCGAAATGGAAGATATTGTATCGAAGTTTCTTGTCAGCACTTGTCGTATGAGTGCAAAATTCAACATAAATGGCGAGTCTAATTTTTTCATCATTCCGTTAGTATTGAACCAGTGCAGAGGAATGAACACTTCATATACTGTGTGCGGTAGCCAGGCCGAGTTCTATATTCAGCCTGTCAGACCTTGTATCGACGACCTTGACATTCTATGCACCTTTGATAACCACTTAGTATCAGATTCGTATGAATGTGAAATTCCGCAAAGATTTGGCGATCTCTGTGATCAAATTGTATATACTAAACTTGAATATTGCGAGCAAAATCCCTCATTCGTTCGATTGCCAGACTCAATCTTTGGAACTTATGACTGGAGTTTAGAGGAATATAAATTCTTAAACATGCCTTTCTTCTGTCACAAGCAGCGTCCAACTGACATGGTAGAACTGTTCAAGCATAGCACATTGCTTTCCACCTTAAATGGAAAAGTGACAGAGTTAGATGAAATATTTAAAAGTATGTTTACTGCAACTGGTCCAGCACTGAAAGACACAATTCCCCTGTTAGACAGAACAGCAGACTTAGTCTATTCCGTGCGTTGTCCAAACTGGCCACTGGCAGCTGAAGAATGGCCGAATCGAAGAAGATGCAATGGATGGCCAAGCAGTGAAATAATAAGCAAAGTGGTTCGTGAGGGATGCGACGTTGTTCCAGTCACACATCGCGACATGCACGAAGAATCGAATCAATGGAGATTGTCATTTTCACGGGCAGAGGTTATTCTGATTCAGAGTTGGAATCCAACTCAACAGCTCGTTTACCACTTGCTGCGGGTCTTTGCTAAGAGAGAAATTATCCGAAAGAATTGTCCAAAAACGGACGAGGTTGTATGCACTTACCATCTGAAGACGCTGATGTTGTGGTCCTGCGAAAACGAATCAACAAAATGGTGGATGGCGTCAAGTGTTGTGTCAATTTGCCGCAAGTTACTTGGAAAACTGTGCGAATGTTTGAAGCAAAAATACTGTCCAAACTATTTCATTCGGAAAGCAAATTTATTAGATCATGAATTGAACAATGCAATTCTACACCAAACCATCAAAATTGTTGATGATTTTAACGATGCAGACAAAATGAGTCGATGGTTTGTTGCTAATTATATTCTACCAGTTTACCAGAAATTATGTTATGAAAACGAGACTCTTCCGAAAAATTTGACGCTTGAGAGATGCAGGAATGCCGTTTGTGACTATCAAGAGAAATTCCAACTAATAGATTTAAATTTGACAATATTCAAGTGTGCATCAAAATGCATTGTGGATCTGGAGTTTTCTTACAACCTGCATCGGGCGGGCAGACATAAGCTTGCATTCACATTAGGAGACGTCGAAGAGCCATTTAAATGGCTTATAGATGCGACTGTTATATCCAAGATATACAATACTCTCGCAGATTATATGAAAGCATTGATATTGTTCCACATGTCACAGTTCATAGGCCTACTCTCCTCGAAATTGCAGTGCGATGTTGAATTCCTGTATGATATCTGGATTCATATAATAAAACAATCTCATATTGTTGAAATCTCATATTCTAGGATATCACTTAGTATTTTAGACAGAAGCATGTTCTATTTCAATCGCGCTGAACAAATTTTGAAACATTTAGCATTCAATTATTCAAAGAACGAGAGTTGCTTAGTCAGAATGGTTTCCATGTTGAACCTTCATTCGTCACTCAGTTCCCACGACCCATCTTCAAGCAAAACTGAGGCTTCAGCTCGACTCTACATGGCTGCACTGTTTTCTTTCATTGGCTACCGTCAATGTGCGGTGCATTTGTGCTCTCGAGTTGCAACGAGTCCTAAAGAGAACGACCAATGCCATGAAATTCGCAAATTAAAAGTTAACAGTTTGCTATTCATGGATGATGTGGCAACAATCGCCGGTTTTCTTCTACTACGTAGAAATTTTCTTCGAATTCCAACCAAAGGCATTTTATTGATGAGTACTGATCTGTTTGTGCGCTACCTGCTTATTCAATGCAGCCCAGAAAGCCTGATAATAAATAAAGATACGCTTGGTGTGTCTTTACTGTTTGAGGCAGACTATTGCCTTGCTGCTATGATGCGATATTATAGGTCTAGGAAGATCCCAAAAATCATCATCTACTCACGGTGCACAGAAGAATCAGCAACAGATATCGTCCTACCTGGAAGCACTGATATATCAGAAGCACTGATAAGAATTTCTACTGATTACATGACACGTTTTTATGCTTCACTTTCAGCAGAGTTTGGTGCGAATTTCAACTTAGCGCCATGCTTCGAAGCTCTCAGTCTTTATCTATGTCGCAGATATGAAGACGTAATATGTCTATGTGAGAAGTTACTAGAAGTGTCTGATAATGATCGTGACTCAGACTTAGAAGAGTTTCAGTTTCTTAATGTAAATATCCACTTGTGCTTTATTGCATATTTTGATGAAGATATTCAGGCTTTGGTCGGATTTCAACTGCTCGTTTTACGTTTGACACTGATGCAGCACCATGTCTTTAGGCCTAAGAATAACATGCTCAACGATAACAACAAATGGATGAAAGTTTTTCATTTCAAAGATCGCGGCACGCAGTTATTTTATTATACAACACACTATGATGCATTCAAGCCTATATTAAGAAGACAATTTCTGGGAAATTATTTAAAACTGCGATGTTTGTTAGACCTCGGATTTCCATTGTTTGAGGTGAAAGCGGCTTTTCGATGTTTGGAAAGTCGTTTTCTATTTGAACACACGTTGTTGCATTTCATGCGCAAAAAAATTGCCAGATGTTGTCAGATATGATGGTACTAATATCATGATTTTAACCTTTAGTAGTATAGTGAATGAATTCTCAGACATTTTAACAGTGGTCTTGTCATTCAACTGTTGGTGTGTATATCTTGACACTGGTAGAAACTTGGTTATAACTTATAAGCCAAAACATGCTTGATGTTAAACCTCATCCGAACAAGTGAAAATCCAACTTAATTTGAACAAAAAGGGGTCTGGCCAGACCCCCCTCATTTTGAGGAGAGATTTTTATGGGCAGAACCTAATAGTGTTTTAATATGCCTATTTTGTCAGATGATATCAGAATAACTGAAAGCAACAATATATCAGACTGTCTATGCAACATAAATTATTTTTATGATGAATTTTAAACTAAATGTTTAGTACCGGTAATATTAATTGTGACAGTTTGCCATACATATTTCATCGACTCAATAATTGTACATCTATAAAATTTGGAAATCAAATGAATAAATCATAATTATTCTTGTATAAATTCGTACCAAATGTTGTTATCTTGAAAGTCTATCATCTAGGGCTCTAGGCTACCCTCAGCACCTACATTCCGCTACTACTCACTCCTTGCATTCATCCTCGCTGTCCTTTAGTTGATGCAGAACAGTGTTGGACTGGCATTCATTCCATGCTTCTGCACCCGTAGATTGGAATCGACTTTTGCTGTCTGTACTTATTTTTTCTGGCTTGGCTTTCAAGTGTTTGAAAATTTAACGCTATTTTCTACTGACGACACACAAACACACACGCACGCGCGCACGAACATTGATTAATTCATTCATTCATGCATTCATTCAAGCATTCAAACCTACTATCCCGCAAGGGTGCCTCTGCTCACCAATACGCCGGTGATACACAAGCATTTGTTCATGGTCCACCCAGCGCAGCCTCTTCACTGGTTACAACTATCCTTGATGCCACCATGGCACTTGACCAGTGGATGTCTTCTAACCGTTTCCGCCTTAATCTTGACAAAACCCAATACATCTGGCTTGGCGGTAGAGCCCAACTTGCCAAAATCGACATGGAACTCCTCCGCACCTTATGCCCAGCTATCCATTTCTCTACAACTGTTCGAGACCTGGGATTTACTCTGGACCCTGTCCTTTCTCTTTCTGACCATGTTAACCGCATCTCTCGAACATGCTTCTATCACCTGCGACAATTGCGTTCTATCCGCCACTCACTCTCTCTTAACCTATTAACTACCAACTTTTTTTTCAAGAACGATACTAACATTTTTCAACACCTACTGGTATGTAAACATGAGCACCAGGTTTAAAATATTAATTATGAATGCCTCCCTAAAAATATTTGGTGTCAAAGTGGTGCACCCTGGGAGGGTGCGCTAGTAGTTAGGCAGTACTTTACGTTCTTCTTGTCTACAGAAGCAAGTTACATATCATATGTCATAGGAATCACATTTCCGCTAGATTGTCAGCAGTGTCACGACTTTCACTAAAACTGCCTCATGTTTTGTCATGAAATTTATTGAAACAGTGCATATTGAAGTCCATATCACCCTTTGTATGACCATTTCTTGAGTTTTGCTACAATGTGGACAATATCACTGATTCGAAGGTATCACCAAGAAATGGGCTGATTTTCCGCTACAACATGACATGGGTATGATGGGTTCAATGGTTGTGCTCTACTTGGGTAGGCGTACCTAATCTTATCCGGTTGAGCATGCTGCTTTTGGTATATACGAGCAACTTCCTACACCCACCCCTTCAGAAATCAAGAAGATCCAGTGGTTTCCACTGGTAGCCTATGCTGTTGTCTTACAACATCTTTGGATAGAACAAGAATTCAGACAGTGGCAGTCACCATTCCCTTTGCCCTCATTGTGGCTTTGTGGGTCGTCTCGTTTGCTCAACTTCACCAACACCACCTATTATGTTGGGCAATCTACCAAATTCATTTTGGCGGGAAATTTTCCAGACGGTTCTGTCAAGGCATCCAATGTGTTCAAGCAGTTTCACTGAGCCAAACATATGTCAAAACAAATACTTGGAAGAGTTGATGATAATTCAGACATGGAGTCAAGGTCAAATGAGCACCATAATCAACATTGAGACCGGCTCACATGGTCTATCCTTGACGCCATAGTGAATGTATACAAATGCATGGGCTATATGCTATCGTATCTCAACATCATATGCACGGCATTATCCAAATTGAAGATACCCACAACAGTTCCTACCAATATAGGTAGGAACAAGGACACAAAACTAACATTTTCAGCCCAATTGCATGTCCACCTGATGGTTAGGAACATTCAATTTACACTGTTCACCATTATACAAAACCCTGTACCCATTCGCTACCATGCACCCTCCCAGGGTGCAGCAGTACAATCATCACAACTCTTCAATAAATAGCAATATTTTGATAATATCACTAATTATCATACAGGCAGATGTAATTCTGTCATATTTGATGATTATAATAAAATGATTATAAAAACTAAAGATTTTACTCCTTACAGTTTTTCACAGTTACGTGGTGACGTCACTTTCTTCATAAATCAAAATATTTTGGGGGGTTAAAGAAATTAAAATTAGACAAACTCTACAGGAATTGTTTAATCAACTCAATACAGATCAGAAAATTAAATAATATATTTAGTTCATGCAGGTTAAGAATTTTTTTGAGCCGATTTTTGAATGCACCCTCCCAGGGTGCGCTAGTAGAAAATGGGTTAAAGCAGTCAAGGCGCTTGTCCATGCACTGATTATTTTGATCTAGGGTTGACTTTGGAAACTCTGCATATGTTGGCCTCTCCTCTCTTAACCTCTCTAAACTTCAGTCAATACTTAATGCTGCTGCCCGCCTAATTGCTGGTCTTCCCAAATTCTCTCACATAGCCTATATCTGACTTCATCCGGGACACTCTTCACTGGCTTCCTGTACCTCAGCGCATTGAGTTCAAGATTCTGACCCTTATGCGCAATTCTCTTCTTGTGGTAGCCCCCTCGGGCACGGGTAAAATGCTGATTTGCTGATTGCTGATTTGCTGATCGGCAAGGGGTAAAATGCTGATTAGCCGATGCTGATTGGTCAGCATTTTACCCACCAGCAGAATCAGCATATCGGTGGGTAAAATGCTGATTGAGGAATACAGACAAAGATGTAAGTAACTAAGTACTTAGCAATTATTCATTTGCAAACGCATAATGGGTAAGTAAGTAAATATATACCATTTATTCATATGCAAACGCACAATGGGACATCGATCGACAAATGATACAATATAGCACATTCATCCACGCATATTCAACTCTGAACATTTAAGCATGCAAACTAGGATGCTTTTGCACATCCCACAGTGATAAAACAAGATTTAACTTAGTAAATTTACCCAGTGCGAGCTTGAACTAGTTAATTTCAAAGGTCTACTCTAATTCAACTGCATGAAGGAGACCGCCTCTGCAAGACATAGGCCTGTGCAATCAGTGAGAGCCAGCAGACTTTTTAGCTGACGAAACAATAGCCTTATAATAAAACACAAGTACACAACATTGAATTTTAGGCCTGTAACTGCAAATAAAACCGATGGGCGAACAAATGCTTTTCAATATAAAAGTTCACAGGCCTATCTGTTGAAAATAGGCCTAAGAAAGGACCATAGGAAAACAAGATCAGAAGATAAACTATCCAGAGGAAACAACGATCTTAAGAAAAACAGACAGCGGGATAAAATATAGAAAGACGAATAGACAGACATAACAAACGGACAGAATAAACAGAACACACAGGGCATACAGACAGAGAGGCAGACATACAGACATAGCCTATAGACAGACGCAAAGACAGGCAAAAGACAGACATAGATATATAGACAGTCAGACAGACACGCAGAGAGATAGACCAGATAGAGAGACAATCGGACAGACAAACAGAGACACAGACAGACAGACGGAGAAATAAAGAAACAGACATAGAGCCAGGCAGAATGACAAATATATACACAGAGTCTGTCGCTTTGTATGACAGACAGAAACAGACAGACAAAGAGAGAGTCAGTCAGACACACAGACGGAGAGATAGACAGACAAACAGCCAGGCAGACTAACGGATGGACAGACAAACAGACAGAGATATGGTTGGATGGATGGATAGATGAACAGATGGATGGATGAAAGGACATATGGATGGATGGATGAATGATTGGATCGATAGACAGACAGACAGACAGACAGACAGACAGACAGACAGATGGATGGATCATGGATGGATGGATGGACGATTGGAATCATTGGATCGATCTTGAAGTTGAACTTGAACTTGTTTATTGATCCCAGAAATGTCAAACATACAATTATGCATTCATAAAAGTACACAAAGCGATTAATTGCGGTTAACAATTGCATTGGGATAGCTTAATTAGTGTACAATTATTACTTTGAAATATAGGGAGCAATAGGCTACCCGAAGAGGAGTGATCCTGCTATTGTGGCCTATTTATCAAAGACATTATTTTTCACTATGATAATTATAATAAATGATAATAGGCCAAGAAACAGATGGAAATGGCAGTATTTTTTGAATCAATTAAATAGTAGCAGTGGGATACCCTCCCTCTGCTCAACTTAAAGAGAAAAGAAAAGAAGGAATGAGAACAAATAAACCACAGATTAAATGGGCTGTTCATTTTATATTTTTTAATGTGTGTGCACGGATTATAGGGATTTAAATCGAGCAAGACTCGTGGATGCACGAATATTTTCCGGTAGGCCTACATTGTTCCATAAAAGAGGACCTTGATACTTAATAGAAAACTTTCTAGTGTTTGTTTTAGCAAAAACACTTATGTAGATTAAATTTTTATTATTTCTAATGCCTTTAGTAGTTTAGTATATAAGTTAGGTCTAAAATAGGATGAGAATGCAAGTGGAAGAAGGTTGTTGTCATACTTACACATAAATGTACTAGTTTGGATGAATTTAATTTGGGATATTTTTGGCACGTTCAACTGATGATATAGGGGGCTAGTGTGAGTATTAAAGGGAGATTTAGTAACAATTCTTATGGCTTTTTCTGCAGTCTATTTAGTTTAGTTAGATGAGTTTGGCAGATGTTGTGTAAAGGTATTAGATGAGACGTTTAATCAGACAGTAGGCCTATTTTTAGAATCGGTAGACAGACAGGCCTTGCTGACTTAGTCGCGTTGTCAGCCAGCGTTTCAGTACTTCGCCCAAGCAGTGGGGGCTAGGGAGGTCGATCGCCTTAGATCGTCCATGGGCTATCAGCAGTCGGCCCTTTGCCTTTTCTTCATAATGCGCCCCGTGGGTGCATCAGAGGTGTTAATAGTGTCTTGCCCGCTGACCTATGACCCAGTGACCTTTCACCTCCCGACGCCGGTCGCTGGATTCGACTGGACCTGTTTGTTTGGTCCTAGCGCTCCTTCGCTGTTGGGCAGAAGTGCTGTGGAAATGCTGTGACTGTGACAGAGAGATATATGGATAGATTGTTGGATGGATGTATGGTTTGGTGTACGGACGAAGGGATAGATAAACAGGTATAGACAGACAGACAGACCGACAGACAGACGGACGGATGGATCGATAGATGGATGGATGGGTTGGCGGATGGGTCATGGGTGAGTACATGGATGGATGGATGGATGTATGGAAAAATGGATGGGTGGATTGGTGGACAGTCAGACTTAATGGATGGATGGATGCACGGACGGACGGATGGTTGGATTTATGGATTGGTGGACTACGAGAAGATTGCTGGTGGCTGAAATGGGTTGGCTGAGGAGAATCAAGGGCAGGAGCAAGAGAGAGAGAATCAGGAACGAGAAGACAAGAGAGGAGCTGGGCGCAGAAGAAACGGTAGTGGAAAAAATCAGGAAAAGACGGCTCAGATGGTTCGGTCATGTGGAGCGCATGGAGGGAAAAAGACTACCACTCGCGGCCCTGCACGGGCATATAGAAGGAGAGAGAAGCAGAGGAAGACAACCAAAGACTTGGATGGACAATGTCAGAGAGGATCTGAAGATGATGGATATCGGTATACCAAGAGCAAAGGATCTCATCAGAAATAGACAAGTCTGGAGAAGTCATGTGAAAGCCTCATCGTCGTCGCATGACTGACGGAAGAGAGAAAGAAGAAGAAGAAGGACTACGACCTGTCATATGACCAAGTAGTCATTCCTCGTAATCATGACTGCAAATTGCCATATCATATGTAATGTACTAGAGACCTTAAACTATTTTTGGTGGAATTGTTGTGATATAAGTTATTGTCAGTTTAAAAATATCGAGGCCTTGAAGGCTTACAAGAAAAGGTGCAAATAATAGGTTTCTAGCATTCAGAGGGAATTCGAATTTGAACGTTTGCACCTTTTGCACAATGCAAAACTTGGCGACAACAGAATTGTGAGCACATCTTAAATAACTGCAGAGAGACCCTGGAACATGAACACAAAGTGGCATGACTTCAGAAATAAATTAATTTATCACAAATTTTGAAAAAATTGACATTGCTGAAAAGTTGCAAGTTATGCACCTTTTCTAATAAATGAAGTTTGCACTTCTGCTTGTAAAATATAATTAAATAATACATATGCACCTTTGCCTGAAAGAGCAAGGATTTGTGCACCTTTGCCAGTGAAAGGAGCTTTACAGTTCTACTTGTAAGGCATAATTAAATATGCACTTTTATATTGTATTTTGTCTGTGTTGTATACATGCACTTATGGGCCATGACACGTTTTACAATGATGTTCTCTTATGGATGAAAAACTGTGAATTTTAAGTGTAGTGGTGTGTAGCGTTATATTTGCAGTTCATTGAAACATTCCATATCCTCCGCTTTCTGGTTTGTATTAAGCACTCCTCAAACCATCTTTACACTTTTCAGTTTTACACATGTCTCTATAGTCTATATATGCTGAAAAGTCTCAAGATAATAATGCACCTTTGCAGATAAAAGGAATTTTGCATTTTTTGCTTGTAAGGTATCATTAAGTATTCACTTTGCCTGTATTGTATTTTGTCTGTGTTGTATACATGCACTTATGGCACAAGTACAATGATGTTCTCTTATGGAAGAGAAATTGTAAATTATAAGTGTAGTGGTTTGTAACGTTCTCTTTACTGTTTCTTTATTATTACTCGAATTGCCCCGGCCACTGCCCATCGCCCCAATGACTTATTGAGCAATAATTATTTTAAGTTCAAACTTCAAAGTGAAGATTTTTATGAACTGATCACATATATTATAAATAAAACAATAATATCAAATTTGAATAATTGTTATGTATTTTAATATCCTTTTAAAGATGCCATATAAACTATAGAATTAGGAAGCATTGTACAACTTGGCAATATTCAATAATGTTTATAAATTTAAACTAACAACATTGCAAAAGAATGCCTCAAAGTCATAATACCGAATTTCTTAATAAAACCAAGGCTAAACAGTTGTGAACAGCAAAAATCAATAACCATGACACTAAGTCACAGTCCTCATTTTCAGAGGTTTAGTCAGTGTTTGGTTCTGGCAAACTGCATGCCTCTCAATTTTCCAAACAGAAGTCAAAATTTTGAAAATGGTGAATCATAGGAATGACTCTGTTGTTAGACAAGCAAGTCTGTTTTCGTTGCCTTGGACATGGACAGCTGTTTCGAGTAGCGTAGGTCGACTTCAGTTCACCTTGAATTATTAGGTTATGTCCGCCCCATTCCAATCTGTTTGCTCTTGAAACTGGCCTTGTAAGAAATTGGGTTTAGCTGATCATTTTCACACAGTAGGCCTAGGCTAAATATCGTAACTATGTTGAACCAGTCCACACTCCACACTCCACAGTGTCATCATCTAGGTCTACCTGTAATTCTTTTATCAGCCATGGTTCTAAGGTGAAAGAAGTAGCAGAAGGACAGCTGTTATATAATTAATAGTATATGAGTGATTTGACCAACTGCATGACATTATGATCATTATCCCATTTCTGAACAGAATAGAGGCCGCTTGGACTTTTAATTAGCAGACTCGCACTCCATGAGTCTGATCGGATCATCGGAGATAAGAAATTATCGTTTGATTATTGTTTTGGAAGATTTTTCACTGCATGGAGGGCTGGGCCTATAGCCGAAACTAATATATATATATATATATATATATATATATATATATATATATATATATATATATAATGTCGAAAGTAAGGATGAGCATAATGAGAATTATGACGAACAAATTATTTCTTGTCTCAAGAGTTCCAAAGCACGGAATTATCGTCGTTGAAAATTCAGAATCAACTCAGATTGATGCATATCAGCTGGTAGGCCTACTGTTCTAACGTCACCAATTTTGTATTTCCCAGCAAAAAATGAAACAATGGAACACGTCTATAGGCTACTTAATTGTTTATTGAATACCAACAAGCTTAGTTAAGCTGACACAGTCTCACACAGACACAACTTAAACAAATTACACAAGTAGACCTAGGCTACAGGTTGAGGCTTCCATATAGTTAGGCCTGTAGGCAACATGAATAATGTCAATATGGCTCTGGGCTTAAAGTGGCTGCATGGACGGCGTCCATGCACTTATTTTCAAATCTGCACACCGTTCTGCCATTTATTTCACTGTAAGAGCTTATACAGGAGACCGCATCATCCTATTCGATCTGGTAGCATTGTAAAGTATGTGCTCTCATTCGGAAGTTATAGGCCTATAATTTTGTCGCTGGCAGTGATCGAAAGGTTCTTCATATTAGTTTGCTTGAATTGTTTCATATATCAGCAAGAGTCTAATAAAATGAAAATAATTATCATCATAATATAGCCTACCAATCAATTTCTACAGCACAGGCAAGTTTAAAATGTTTCTCAGTTGAGAAGTCATCATTTAAGCAAAAAACGAGTAAGGAATAGTCTACATTCAACAGTGCACATCTATAGGCCCTAGGCCTAATACGCCCTATACGAAGTTGCACAGTTTTGCTTATAATATGGGTCTATTAGTTATATATTATAGGCCTAGTCAATGATGATTTGGTGTAGCGATGACATTGTTCCGCGCAGAAGTAGGCCTACACAACTTTTACGCAATATAGCCTAGGCCTACCTGTAGGCCTAATAGGCTAGTTAGAGTATAAGTTGTGTAGGCCTACATCTGCGCGGAACATACGCGGAAAGTAGCCTACATATTATGTACTTTGCCTGTCGAAAATTAAATAGCCTAGAAGTTACGCAATGAAATTCAGAGAGTTTTTATATCAAATAGGCCTAGTCCTACTCATCTTCGAATAAAATGACTTAATATGCGCCTTTGTTTCTCTTGTTTTGTTAACTAGAACGCTTTACACTTATTAACATTCTGTTTACATTAGTCTACTTTTCATTTATTGATATCATCGTGATGTATTTTTACTTCGATTTCCCATGCATTATTCGTTTGCGATTGGAATAATAAAGGCTGTACTTGCTTACTTACTTGTTGCAATCAGCATTTTCTGATCAGCATTTTACCCACCAATCAGCATGAGAAATCAGCACTTTCCTAATCAGCATTTTACCCCTTGCCGATCAGCAAATCAGCAATCAGCAAATCAGCATTTTACCCGTGCCCAGCCCCCTCATATCTTCGGGCATTGTGTAATCTGGTTTCCACTCTTCCTGGTCGCTCTGCCCTCCGTTCGGCTTCAAATGGCCTTCTTGTTGTTCCTCGCATGCGTGGAGCTACTGCCCAATCTACACCGTGAGGCATAAAAAGGAACCCCTAGCCCGAGGGTTAATATTCAATTTCCTTCCAAATTATCATCCTTTCGCAAAAATTATTTATAATGCTTGTGTAAACTCCAATTTAATGCTCTAGCAAATCGGTTACCGCAGATCACCATAAGATTAAAAGAATAAAATAGAAAATAAATATAAATAGGAAGAAATCAAATCGAAATTCACAACAGAATATTATTCAAATCCTAAGCGTTTCATTTCAAGTTTCTGAATTCAACGGAAAAAATTCAAAAGATACGACAGCGAAACTAACAAAACGCTGGAAAAGTAAAAATCTAAATTTACCAGCACGAAAAACTAAATCCAGTGTATGAGAGAAGGTCGTTAGCAACTATCCCGATATTCGCCAGATCTCGCTGAATTCTCCAGACTATTAAAATAATTTCGATCTTAGCTTGCACACCTTCAGGATGAATTATATAAACGTTATAAATAAATATTTTTACCCAAGAATTTGGTAAATTGGCGACGAAAACCATTAAAAAATATTATATTCTGCCGCGCTAAGCAAAACGACAGTAACTAAAGAAATTGGAATATTCGTCCAATGAGCCGAGCACGGGAGCGCAGAACCCGATCTCATCGTTCCAGTACCCAAATGGGGAGGCCAACAAGGATCGACCAGCAATGGTCAATTCAACTAGCGCGTTATGGGAAAGAGAGGGAGCGACCACTCCCAGCTGACGAAGCTGATAGTAACATCTTCGGGCGATTAAGTTCACATGTTGAGACTAAGTTCATTATCATTCAAACATTACGATTACGGTTACGACAAGAGGACCAATAATGACAAAACATGCTTTGCGTTTCTTTTGCCGAGATGAGTCGTAATTGCGTACGTGGAATAAAGACCAATGGAGAGAGATAGTGCATAAATGGCCAATCCCTAAGACACCTTTTACACGGTACCATACTGTGCTATGTAAAATCTCATTACGAGAAATTGCTAATGGCCGATAGACATGCAAGAACACAAGACTTAGTACCTATAACATAATTTTTGTGTCAAATGGAAAGATTCATAATGACAATGAGAAGACAATTTAATGTAAAAAATGATAAAATAACATTAGAAAAAGCATGGGCATGCATTCCTTCAAAATAAGAAAAAATCGTCAGGTGCTAAAAAAACTTCTAAACAGCAAAATACAGATCAGAAAATGAACTGGCAAACTTACGTATTAATTTTTAGCTTAACTGTCGGGATTTCCAACTATTTAGGACATACCTTTGTAATGATTAGCTTCCAATTCTCTTATATGCTACCATTTCGTGTATACTTACTCTGGTTGCAATAAAATAGAATTGAATCGAATTGAAATAAAATCAAAACATGAAAATCACTTGGACACCTTTAAAAAGTTGTTCCACTATCGCATAAGGACTTCGGCCACAATACGAGTGTATTCGATTCTATGAAATCTTGGAGGTGGTAAATTTATTTGTTTGTATGCGCACTTGTTATATAGCGCCCCTCCAAGCTCTCTAATCAGAGGTGCTCCCGACTGCAGAGCGGACACTGCATCGAAGTTTCACGCCGAAGCGCTGAGCAATTGCGAGTGAAGGACTTGCCCAAGGTCCTTACGCGGCGAGGTGGATTCGAACCTCAAACCCTCCGGCTCCAAGGCAACGACGCCACTACTACACCACCGTGCCCCACTGCTTTATGAAGATCCTAAAACATGACGTAGCAAAAAAGTTGCAAAACACGATTTTTCATTCATTCATTACAGACATGGGCGGAAACCTAGGGGGACAGAGGGACGGTCCCACCCACACCTCCGTGGGGGGGACGGCCCATGCATTTGTCCCCCCCCATGTTTGAGCGTGAAGACTAAAAAAGGTCATCAACTTCTTTGGCGGTGAAAACATGAGCATTTCTTGACTTTTCAGTCAGATGACTAAAAAAAGTTCATCAACTTTTTGGTGGTGAAAAATAGGAAAAATTCTTGACTTTTCGGCCAGATGACAAAAAAATCTCGCATCTTTCCTTTGGCCACTGGTTCGTTCACCCCCCCCCCCCCCCCACCCCCAAGTCTCCGCCCAGGTTTCCGCCAATGATTTCAGGAATGACTGCATTGCTCACATCTTGCAGAAAGTTGAGCGGGTGCGTTGTCATTCCGACAACGTATTTCCCGCCGCGCGCATCCTCGTGTCGGTATCTTTATGTGAGATTTGCGCATCTGAATAAACGATAGACACCTTTTTAAAGTTATTAATCTAATATGAAAAGCAATCCACTGCACACCTCTTGTAAGTTAGCATTTGCAATTATAATAATCTTCGCCACTGCTCATAATACGTTGACATAACGTTACACATTAAAAAGGTGGACGAGGATCAGGACCAACCGTGTTTGAGGAGGATGACTAAACAAATAATTTATTATTGTGCAACATCAAAATGGATTGACTTCATCATGAAAGTGAAAGTTCGACAGCGAATGAACGCGCAACCTCAGTCTGACGATGGTTATGTTGAAAAGAAGAAGGCGATTGGGGATTTACGGTCACGTGGCCATACTCCAGTCGACCATTGACGTGAGTCGGTCTCTTACGCTATCAGTGGGATACGGCGAGATATTTGGATGTCCTACGTCTCAATTTATCTACGGAACATTCATTTTGACGTCTCTGAGGCAATCGGTTTGGCAGAGCACCGTGACCGTTACCGGTGGAGAAGAATTGTTTGCATCGCCCCAGTAGGGCATGTTTCATGAATAAATGAATGAATGAATGAACGAACGAACGAACGAACGAACGAACGAACGAACGAATGGATGGACGGACGGACGGACGAACGAACGAACGAACGAACGAAATGAATGAATGGATGGATGGATGGATGGATGCCTAGAGCCTTTGAGACTGCGTTCTACTCTGCTTTTAAGACTGTTCTCTTTGGCCGTGGTTGGGTCGGGAGCGCTTCTGAGTAGATATGCTTGAAGAGGCGCTATGTAAATGTCTGAAATGAGTGAATGAATACTGTGTGGTAAAAACGGCCAATAGCGACGCCCTCCTCCTTTATCCATGTTTGGGACTGGCACTGGCAGAGTACACGTGCAACCAGTGGCGGAGTTTCATACTTTGAACAGTCAAGTTTGTCTTTTATGCATATTAATTTGAACAGTTCTTTTCAATGTTACCGGTAATGTGAAATGCGCGAAGCGATTCTAATTCCGATTAAATTTAAGATCTAACCGGAGGTGAGTTAATTGTTGCATGTAAAATTTCGTATAATGGGTTTCTGTGTGTGGCGGTGAATTAACCGACAAGTATCCAGAATTGTCCTGGGCACGACGTTAAACTGCATCCATCCTCTGCCACAGGGAACCAACAAAGTCCCTGCGCCGGTCCTTAGCCCGGACGAAAGGAGGAAGGTTTGCCAGATGGGTGGCGATACGCTGGCAGTGAAAAACCAAGACGATTGTAATCTGCCAAAACCACGACACAAGTAACATAGCTACCCAGATGCTTCAAGGTGTCATGATGTGGAGCAGACATGCACAGGTCTGTCAGGACAGACCGATGGAGAGAGTCGGAGGAGAGAGCGTGGGACACAACGGGCATTGACCCACGTTGTCCTTCGTTTCTCTTTCTCACGATTCTCTTCAATCAGACAAGGTGGTCTAGAGGCTCAAAGATGTTAATGGTATGGAGCAGACCTGATGACCGGACCGTTTGAAGCTGGGCAACATGACATGAGACAGACCGTGACCATCGAGATCAGAAGGCCGTACACAACGGAAATAAACAGCGTGTGACGTCACGAAGTGTCGGCTGCAACATCAACATTTTTGATTTCGAGGTTGATTCGAATTTAATTTTTACTTGAAATCGTCGTTAAATCTTGCATTTACGCTGCAATTTGTTGGTATTTTATGCGTCGGAACATCTCAAGGTATGTCTCACACCACCGAAAACGCTAAAAAATGTTTTAACCCATTTTAGCCCGAATTTTTTTTCCGAATTTTTTTTCTTTTATACTATTGCTTTAGTGACAAAATGAAGAGGAAAAATATTCTGTGAAATTTAATTATATTTTTTCCATAGAAATTTGCACAAAATATGTTTGTTCCAGAAGTGGAACTGTGGGATCATGTCAGGTACATGAACATTGTTGTAAGATAATTTCTTATTTAGTTCTGATGAAGTTTCTAGTGAAGCTAAACAGCAAAAAATTCACAGCTTGCATGTCTAGTTGGTTTTGTGAAAGTGTGGGAAGCAACTTTCATGGAGATTAACCCCTTTAGCGTGTAGCCCGAGTATACTCGGGCTGCATAAACCATGCCAAAAGCGTGTAGCCCGAGCATACTCGGGAAAAGGTTGAATTCCGACCCCGTCGGCGGGGGAGCTGGTATAAGCCCCGGATTTTGTCACACGCTAATCGTAGCAGTGCAGAGGGTGCCAAGGCACATACCAGACAGCCCTAAACCAGCCTTTTAGGCCTAATAGCCCTGTAGGCCTAGTAGCCCTCTAGGCCTAGCAGCCCTAATGCAGCCCTGTTGGCGGGCAACTCGTATTAGCCAGGGATTACGTCAGAGGGTGATTGTCGCTGTGCAGATGGTGCTGTGACACATACTAGAGCAGCCCATTAGGCCTAGTAGCCATGTAGGCCTAATCGCCCTTTAGGCCTAATAGGCCTATAGGCCTAGCAGCCGTAATGCTGCCTTGTTGGCGGGAAACTCGTATTAGCCAGGTATTACGTAAGAGGATGATCGATGTGCAGATGGTGTGTGACTCATACTATAGAGCAGCCTATTAGGCCTAGTAGCCCTGTAGGCCTAAACGTTATCTAGGCCTATAGGCCTAGCAGCCTTATTGCAGCCTTGTTGGCGGGAAACTCGTATTAGCCAGGTATTACGTAAGAGGATGATCGTCGATGTGCAGATGGTGTCGTACTTGAGCAGCCTCTTAGGCCCAGTAGCCCTGTAAGGTCAGTAGCCCTGTAGGCCTAGTAGCCCTCCAGGCCGAGTAGGCCTATAGCCCTCCAGACCGAGTAGGCATACTAGAGCAGCCTCTTAGGCCCGGTAGCTCCGTAGGCCCTGTAGGCCTAGTAGTCCTCCACGCCTAGTAGGCCTATAGGCTTAGCAGGACTATTGCAGTCTTGTTGGCGGGGAACTCGTAATAGCCAGAGATTACGTCAGAGGGTTATCGTCCCTGTGCAAATGGTGTCGTACTTGAGCAGCCTCTTAGGCCCAGTAGCCCTGTAAGGTCAGTAGCCCTGTAGGCCTAGTAGCCCTCCAGGCCGAGTAGGCCTATAGGGCTAGCAACCCCATTGCAGCCTTGTTGGCGGGGAACTCGTATTAGTCAAGGATTACGTCAGAAAATACAAATTTTAACTAGCCATTGTGCTGCTTGCTGATTCCCACAGTTCCACATATGGAACATAAAGTTCAAATTACTAAATTCCTTAGGATAATTGTTTTTAAACAATTGCGAAGTATTACACAAATTTCTATACAGTATTTCCAGTTGAGATTAGTTATGAAAAAAAAATTGAAATAAGTAATGATATTGTAATAATTACCTTCTTCTGGACATTTCCAACGGAAACAGGAAATAATTAATGTAAAAAGTAAAAAAATTGTAATTGATTAATTACAAAAAAAAATTCAATGAAGTTTCACCGAAAATTGATGTATTGTTTATTGCTAAGCACTTCCTGTCCATTACTTATGGTGGGAAGTTCAAAGTACGTAACCAGTGACATTTTATCCCCCTTGTTCCAGAAGTGGAACTGTGGGCTAAAATGGGTTAAGTTATAAATCGGAAGAGTACGGACCATCGTAATGTTGACACCCTACAAAACATGATTAGGCCTATCTTCGCCGTCTGCTACTGCTAGATATATCGCTATTGCAATGGCTATAATTATTATTTGTCAGCACTGCTTAAATGAATATAGGTTATGAGCGGTATATAAAACGGATATTGCGTCTCTGTGTGGTAATATTATGTACGCAGTGCAATACTTATGATATACGGGTAATCCCGAAAACTGAGTGCCTAAGTTTTGCTTCAATAGAAGTAGGATTGATGAAAAATAACGTTGGTATAATAGGCAAACAATTTACTATGCTAAGCGACACGCGGAAATCATTGGGACGCTAAAATACCGGATTACCCATTCAGACTCCTCAAAACAATAATTATGGTTGCCAAAGACTTAGCTAAAGTAGAGCGCTGCGACCTATCAGCCGCATTTCACGATACAATGCGCTCAGTAAGTAAGCAATCAACGCGAGATCTAAGTAAAACGGCCAAGTTAATAAAATTATAGATAGGGGAAATATGCAATAAATATGAGTAAATATAAATTCGAAACTAATAATTATGACGACAATTTCTATGGCGCCATAACGCAGCCATGCTGCCACAAGGGCGCCTTGACAACGACAAACTAAGGCCGTAGCGCTGTTTTTTTCAGCGATGTCTCGTTCGGTCATACTCTTTGCATGGATATGCACGCAGTCTTCGGGTTTACCCTAAATGTTTACCCTCAGTTTGGTACTATAATTTTAATTCACCCGAATTAATTTCGTATTTATTCTAAATGGGCTTATTGTAAGTTTGTAACCTTACTTGTATAGCGCTGTCGGAGTTGTCATTGTTGCATACCAAAAATACAGACTATTTATCCCTAGGGTAGCTTTGTCGTGAGTGTCGGTTAGTTCAGGTTAAGCACCGTGAGGGTCAATTCAATTTTAAATGATTTCTTTACAGACTTTCAGAATGCCACAGACATGCTATCCCCAACTGACGTAGAAACTACAATGAAATGAAAGAACACGCAGAGGAGAATGTCAGTGTTTATTGTTTGACTTTTGACCCTGAACTGTCTGCACGTTAAAACGAAGAACTTCATAAATGGATAGAACACGATGAAATTTCTTCGTATGATGAACTGCTCTTAAGAACTGATGACTTCGTGAAAAATTGTCTGATTCTCGTTGGATTACACTTCGTGATTACAATATTATTGTTTATGTATTTATACTGTTGACGCATTACTACAGTGATTAAAATACTGAGGACTCTGAATGTTGAAGTTTAAAGAGGTGAGTCGCATATTACCAGTTAAAGCTGGTTATCTTACTTCTGGATGAAATTTATGTAGAGCCTAAGGCATCGTGTATAGGCGGATGCATTACAGGTGATGGCACCAGCAGTCTTTGCAAGAGGCAACTACAGTGCAGACTTTTATAATAACGTCACTTTCTCACCAAACAAAGATGTTGCAGCTATGGTGCTAGTGAAAAATCTCACTGCAGCCTACTTAAAAGATTATACTTTGCCAGTTAGCTTTAGGCTATTTAATATTTTGTGTGATTTCAGACAGCAACAGCATAAATAAGCAATGTGGAGAAAATTGAAAATAATTATTCTTCTGTGTGTTGTATTTGCTTCACATGGAAATATTACAGTGAAAGATTTAATTGTACAGGGAGCTTATATTGTTGGCCATAGTAATGAGGTAAATGATGACATTGTCCAGGAATTGTTGTCTAGTTGCATTTCTAGTTGCATGTGATGACGTTGAAATTACAGAGTCTGAGTCTGTGACTCCTTAGTTTTTATTGCAGGATATTGGAAATAAACTGTTGCAACTAAAGAATGTGAGGCAAAGTTCTTGACTGTAGGGCAGTGTAGGCAGTCAACAGAATGTCTCGAATTTGTCGATTTGTCAACAATTTAAAAAAAATCAGGTACTGTCTGTGTAGAATGCCCTTGTGGTAAAACTATGCTATGCTATCTCTAGCACAGACATCATTGAGTTGTGTTGCGAACATATTTCTAAATAATTACTGCAAGAGAGCTTCAGATAAAGTAACTGTAAATAAAAACACTAGTGCATTGACTTGTTGAGATTTATTTTTGTCTGTGATTTTATTATGTGTCTTGTAAAATTATCGCTCATTAATTACTGTATTTCTTTTGTCACATTATATCAAGGGAGATTAAGATACCCTTGTTTAGAACTGTGGGGTAGCTATGTTAAAGACCTTTGTGAGGTTATTGTAAGGCGCTATATAAATGTCCATGTACATACCTCTGTGTGCTTATTCACACTTCTGCACTGCATGTATCTCATGAAACAGTCTCAGAGTCACCTAGGATGCCCTTGTTTAGAACTGTGGGGTAGCTATGTTAAAGGCCTTTGTGAGGTTATTGTAAGGCGCTATATAAATGTCCATGTACATACCTCTGTATGCTTATTCACACTTCGGCACTGCATGTATCTCATGAAACAGTGTCAGAGTCACCTAGGATGCCCTTGTTTAGAACTAGGGGGTAGCTATGTTAAAGGCCTTTGTGAGGTTATTGTAAGGCGCTATATAAATGTCCATGTCCATGTACATACCTCTGTATGCTTATTAACACTTCTGCACTGCATGTATCTCATGAAACAGTCTCAGAGTCACCTAGGATGCCCTTGTTTAGAACTGTGGGGTAGCTATGTTAAAGGCCTTTGTGAGGTTATTGTAAGGCGCTATATAAATGCCCATGAGCATATATGGTATATATATATACACCTCTGTATTCCTATTCACAATTCTGCACTGCATGTATCTCATGAAACAGTCTTAGAGTCACCTAAGATGCCCTTGTTTAGAACTGTGTTACAGGCCTTTGTGAAGTTATTGTAAGGCGCTATATAAATATCCATATACACAAATACATACTTCTGTATGCGTACATACTTAGCATAGAATTTTTAGTAGGCTAATTAATTATTTAAGCTAGAAAGCAGTGTATCTGAATGCATACCAAGCAGTAACAGCTGCATGCATTCAGCCGCCTTCTGTTACGTCATAATCCCTTGTGTACGGCCTGGGATTCAGACGGTCGTGGACAGACTCAGACAGAGAGTGGCGTCGGACTCTTACGGGCATTGAGCCCTATGATATTGATGATGATGATGATCCAGAATTGTTGCTTGAGTCTTTATAGTCCATTCCTGGGAGCTTGCCGGAGAAGCGCGTGGAAATTCTGATCAATTCGTTTTTTGTTGTTAAAGAGCACATGGTGCTCGTGGCGTCTGTCATACGGAGATGATCGTAGATGGAGCTGAATCGTCGAGAACATAAATGTGTCATGCGATTGTCCAGACAAACATCACAGAAGCAGAGAAGCACTCATTATTATCGGCCTACGCTAAAATAGATGAGACATCTGCAATCGCACAGCTTAAAATCCAAACAAACCGGCACATTCACTCCGAACCACAATCGGCGGTGCACGGCGCATGGCTGTTTTCAGGAAATTTTTAGAACTGCACAACTCCTTTAGTTTTGAAATTTTGAAAATCGATTAAGATTTGCCTGTTTATTCACATTATAAAAAGGGCCCCGATTTATTGGGACACAGTTGTAGTATCATAACAGAGTTTGGTCGACAGCGCTTCTGAGTAGTAACCCTGAAGCGGCGCTAAATAAATTTCCGATATGAATGAATGAATGAATGTGCGTGTGCGTGTGTTCGTGTATTTGTGTGTGTCGCCAGAAGAAAATAGCGTTATATACCCAAACACTTGAAAGCCAAGCCAGAAAAATAGGAGTTCTGAGTTGCTTTTTGATGGAAGTGAAGTTTATTTAAGTACAGAGAGTGAAAGTCGATTCCAATCTACGGATGCAGAAGCATGGAATGAATGCCAGTCCAACACTGTTCTGCATCGGGGCTCAGCTAAAAGACACCGAGGATGAATGCAATGAGTCAGTACTCAGTAGTGGCGGAATGTAGGTGCTGAGGGTAGATAGCCTACTGTAGTCAGACTTTTAACATAACAACATTTTGGTACGATTTTATACAAGAATTATGATTTATTCATTTGATTTCCAAATTTTATTGATGTACAATAATTATTATCTAATCGATCATACATGTATGACAAACCGTCACAATTAATGTTACTAAACATTTAGTTTAACATTTATTATAAAAATGATTTATGTTGCATAGAAAGACTGATAATTATATTGTTGCTTTTAGTTATTCTGATATCATCTTACACAATTGGCATATAAAAAGCACTAAATTGGGCTCTACCCATGACCATGTTCAAATTAAGTTGGATTTTCGCTGGTTCGAATGAGGGTTAACATCAAGCATGTTTTGGCTTATAAGTTACAACCAAGTTAACTTCGAGTGAAAAGATATACACACCAACAGTTGAATAAAAATGCCACAGTTAAAATGTCTGATAATTCATTCACTATACTCCTAAAGGTTAGTAAAGGTTAAGTACAAGATATTAAAACAATCATTTCTGATAACATCTGGCAATTTTTTTGCGCATGAATTGCAACAACGTGTGTTCAAATAGAAAACCACTTTTCAAACATCGAAAAGCCGCTTTCACCTCAAACAATGGAAATCCGAGGTCTAACAAACATCGCAGTTTTAAATAATTTCCCAGAAATTGTCTTCTTAATATGGGCTTGAATGCATCATAGTGTTTTGTATAATAAAACAATTGTTTGCCGCGATCTTTCAGTTGAAAACCTTTCATCCATTTGCCATTGTCGCTGAACTTATCCTTAAAGACATGGTGCTGCACCAGTGTCAAACGCAAAACGAGCAGTTGAAATCCGACCAAAGCCTGAATATCTTCATCAAAATATGCAATAAAGCACAAGTTGATATTTACATTCAGAAACTGAAACTCTTCTAAGTCTGAGTCACGATCATGATCAGACTCTTCCAACAACTTTTCACACAGATGTATTACATCTTCATATCTGCGACATATATACAGACTGAGAGCTTCGTAGCATGGCGCTAAGTTGAAATTTGTACCAAACTCTGCTGAAAGTGAAGCATAAAAACGTGTCATGTAATCAGTAGAAATTCTTATCAGTGCTTCTGATATATCAGTGCTTCCAGGTAGGACGATATCTGTTGCTGATTCTTCTGTGCACCGAGAGTAGACGAGGATTTGGGGGATCTTCCTAGACCTATATCGCATCATAGCAGCAAGGCAAAAGTCTGCCTCAAACAGTAAAGACACACCAATCGTATCTTTAATTAACAGTCTTTCGTGGCTGCATTGAATAAGCAGGTAGCGCACAAACAGATCAATACTTATCGATAAAATGCCTTTGGTTGGAATTCGAAGAATATTTCTACGTAGTAGAAGAAAACCTGCGATCGTTGCCATATCATCCATAAATAGCAAACTGCTAACTTTTAATTTGCGAATTTCACGACATTGGTCGTTCTCTTGTTTAAGACTCGTTGCAACTTGAGAACACAAATGCACCGCACATTGACGGTAGCCAATGAAAGAAAACAGTGCAGCTAGGTAGAGTCGAGCTGCAGCCTCAGTTTTGCTTGAAGACGTGTCGTGGGAACTAAGTGACGATTGAAGGTTCAACATGGAAACCATTCTGATTAAGCAACTCTCGTTCTTTGAATAATTGAATGCTAAATGTTTCAAAATTTGTTCAGCGCGATTGAAATAGAACAAGCTTCTGTGTAAGACACGAAGTGACATCGCAGAATTAGAAATTTCAACAATATGAGATTGTCTTATTATATGAATCCAGATATCAAACAGGAATTCAACATCGCACTGCAATTTGGAAGAGAGTATGAACTGTGACATGTGGAACAATATCAATGCTTTCATATAATCTGCGAGAGTATTGTCGATCTTGGAAATAGCAGTCGCATCTATAAGCCATTCCAATGACATTTCGACGTCTCCTACTGTGAATGTATGCCTGCCCACCCGTTGCATGCTATAAAAAAACTCCAGAGTCACAAAGCATTTTTCTGCACACTTGAATATTGTCATATTTAAATCATTTAGTTGGCGTTTCTCACGATAGTCACAAACGGCTTCCCTGCATCTCTCAAGAGTCACCTTTTTTGGAAGAGTCTCGTTTTCATTACACAATTCCGGGTAAACTGGTAGAATATAATGAGCCACAAACCATCGAGTTATTTTGTCTGCGTCGTTAAAATTATGAACAATTTTGATGGTTTGGTGTAGAATTTCATTATTGAATTCATGACCCAAAAGATTTGCTGCTGGGATAAAGTAGTTTGGACAGTGTTTGTGCTTCAAACATTCGGACAGTTTTCCAAGTAACTTGCAGCAAATTGACAAAACACTGTACGCCTGCCACCATTCTGTTGATTCCTTTTCGCAGAACCACAGCATCAGCGTCTTCAGGTGGTAAGTGCATACAACCTCGTCCGTTTTTGGACAGTTCTTTCGGATAAATTCTCTCTTGGCAAAGAACCGGAGCAAATGGTAGATGAGCTGTTGAGTTGGAGTCCAACTCTGAATCAAAATAACCTCTGCTCGTGAAAATGATAATCTCCATTGATCCAGTTCTTCGTGCATGTCGCGATGTGTGACTGGAACAACGTCGCATCCATCACGAACCACTTTGCTTATTGTTGCACTGCTTGGCCATCCATTATATCTTATTCGATTCGGCCATTCTTCAGCTGCCAGTGGCCATTTTGGACAAGGCATGCAATGGACTATGTCTACTGATGTTGTGTCTGACATGGTATATTTGTCTGTCAGTGCTGGTCCATTCGCAGTCACATTATTTTTAAATTTTTCATCTAACTCTGTCACTTTTCCATTGACGCTAGAAAGCAATTTCCTATTCTTCAAAATTTCTACTACGTTTGCTGGACTCCAATCGTGCTGCGTGAAACTCGTCGCAGGCATGTTTGTGAACTTATACTCCTCTAAATTCCAGTCATAAGTTCCAAGGAATTGGTATCGTAATCGAACGAATGATGGGTTTTGTTCGTATGCTTCAAGTTTAGTACATATAATGACATCACAGAGGTCGCGAATTCCTTGAAAAATTTCACAGCCATAAGAGTCTGATGCTAAGTGGTTATCAACGGTTTGCAGAATGTCAAGGTCGTCGATACAGGGTCTAATAGGCTGAATATAGAACTCGGCCTGGCTACCGCACAATGTAGTTGTATAGTTCACTCCACGATAATAACCCCGTACTAACGGAATGGTAAGAAAATGATCAGACTCGCTATTTATGTTAAACTTTGCGCTCATACGACAAGTGCTGACAAGAAACTTCGATACTATATCTTCCATTTTGATCCCGCAACAACCTAAAGCATTCAACAAAACGAAAGTGATTGTAGATATAAGTATAGGACTTGTATGTAGGTCTAAGCCTACATGGGCGGAGTTTGGTTTCCGTTCTTGGGGGGCTAACCCCGAGTCTGGGCGTTATTGGGAGGGCTAACCCAGTGAAAGGATACATTTTTCATGATAAAAAAGTTGAAATTGGGCCCTCTTGGATGGGCTTAGCCCCCCCACCCAAGCCCCTGATAAACTCCGCCCATGTAGGTCTATCATGTAGCGTATAACCTATTCGTTTAGTACAAACCAGAATAATAACCAGATAGTAACTGTTGTGATAATTATGTGGTTAGTAGGCTAAAATAGTGGATTGTCTTGTCGAATCTGTACAGCTCTAAAGTCTACAGAGTTCCTCTAAGTTCTAAGATGAATTCACAATTTGATAAATAACATTATTGATCATGTTGTAGTTCAATAGATCGATTAATTATCTACTCATCTACTGACTCTGTTCTATCTGCTAACAAGGCTTGACTCGAGGATTGTCAAGTCAATGGTTCCGGTTGTTGTTATCGTGAGATTGTTCAAAAATGTGCAGTTCAAAACGGACAAGTGCAGTTGTAGAAACACTTATGTGCAGTGAAAACTGGTTTTAAAAAGGCCATTGCTCCGATTGGATTTTCCTTGGAGGGCAGCAAGAGAAAGAAGCAGTTGTGCAGTTCTAAACAATCCTTGAAAGAGCCCTTAGAACAGTCCTGTAGTATATTGTATCAAAGGAAACATGGTATTTTGTAACAGATGCCGGTATAGAGCTAGTGTAGAAAATTCAATGTTATCGTTTCCATAGTTATGATAGTTAACTGATTAACAATTGAGTGCCCAAGGTATTTTTTGGTACACGAAGGCCCAAGAAAGGGGTCCGCGCGGACCCCAGCGTTTTCATGCTAATTTCTGGAGAAGGGATTGGAATATCGTAATAGAAGTTGATTCTATGTTATCCCGAATGCATTTGCAATCGATTTATGTATCTTATACTACAATTGCACCACCTGGTGTAAAGTAATAATCTCGTGACACATTTTATGCTTGCTTGCGTTATTTACCGAAGGAAGCCTATACGCTTGTATGAATATCAACCGCATATCTTGAGGTACCCTTAGTATATGCTGTGGTTGAGGGGTACAGGGTAGGACAATACTCATGAAAAATATACCATTCTATGCCCAAATGGTTGGTCTAGGAATACCTAAAAGCATTTCTGCAGATTCATAGCCTTTAAAAAGTTATCCGGGGAAAACAGTCCTGGGGTCCGGTCGGACCCCCCCCCCTCTTTGGGCACTCGAGGGTCAATGTCGAGTTACTAGCGAAGCGTTTCAGGCCTACTATGTCCATCGAGAAAGAAGGGAACTAATCAGAAACAGAGATGCCATTTAATAAAAATCACGAAGTGATGTAACGTGTTTAATTAAACCCACTCTCATACACCGAGGTTAAGAAATGAAGTCGTTAGCGTATCATAGCTTATCCATGTTGATTTTATTTATGAAGTGATGCAATTGTCTCTGATTAAAGCTGTCATTTTAGCGGGAATAGGTATAAATAAGTAAATTCTTATTATTGTTTCCAATAACACTTCTAACGCCTATAGATCTACCATCGTAGATTATTGACGTATGTAAACTCGCATGTTGATGATGTAGTCTAGGCCGATAGTCTAGTGCGGCAGTGCCCTGTCCCAGATAAAAATAATATTATTACCAGCACGAGTAGCATTAGATATTATCGACAATTAGCATTTTTATGTTTTGGGCTTGGATAGACTAGGTATACTAATTTACTAACCTGAATTCTGTTCGAAATCTGCCAAGTTTTATTTTACGACGCAAAAATTCACTTCGGACTACTCTTTTAGGCAACCTTTCTGACGTGACACAGCTCTCGTGAATAAGCTGGTGCCCAGTGAAGCACGTACATGTAACTGATTCTCTTTTGCGTGTTCGGGTGGCTTTCATTATTGTGGGCCTATGTCTACATCATTGTTTTTTCGCTGGTTTTTCCGTTATCAAATTTTAGAAAGGCAGAGAATTATAACCATGGCGCGTCCTAACTTCTTTCTGCCTGTGTAGGCTAACTAGGTCCATTGCTTGTGACGTTAGTCTAAACAGCAACAGGACTCGAAAAGTACACGGCGTTTGCTTTGGAGACGATCAAAGTGATAAGCAAAGGACTGCACCTGTGCTGGATATTATATTATAATAGTAAGTAAACAAAGTCATGCTGCTTGGTACTCGACGTATATGCATACGCGATAACACTATCTAGAGTGAGCTTATCCTTGTAAACAATAGATCTGATAAAATGACACCAAAGTCCAAAAGAAGTCTGCGTAGGCCTACATAATAATTATGCACACATCACGATTACCATGTAGTAGACCACCACCTGCAGCTCTGGCATGGGAGTAACGTTCTATCGTGACGGTGGTGTCCAGTCACCATGGCAGTCACAACCACTTTTAAAAGGACTGGTGTGGTGACAGTCACCATGGACGGAGACTTGATCTAGAAAATCGGGGGACGAACGAGTGTCCGAAAGACGATCGCCGAGGAGCGACATTTTGGACGACCGCCCGAATCGACGACGAAATTTTCTATTTTCATCGACGGGATTTTCTGACCTTTTTTAGTTTTTGGTCAAAATTACCTGAAAACATATAATTTTTCCATGCCAAAATAGCTGATGACCCTTTTTTAGTCATTCGGTCACTTAAGGTACTAAATTAACTGTTCTTTTAGGGTACAATAATTTATTATTATCAGAGTTTAGTCGTCAGCGATTCCGAGTAGCCTAGTAGGTTAACTCTGAAGCGGCGCTGAATATTTCCGATATGAATGAATGCATGAATAAATGAATTAATTAATGTGCGTGTGCGTGCGTGCGTGTGCGTGTGTGTGTCGCCAGTAGAAAAAAGCGCTCGTTAAATTTTCAAACACTTGAAAGCCAAGCCAGAAACATAAGTACAGACAGTGAATGTCGATTCCAATCTACGGGTGCAAAAGCATGGAATGAATGTCAGTCCAACTCTGTTCTGCATCAACTAAAGGACAGCGATGGTGAATGCAAGGAGTCAGTACTCAGTAGTAGCGAAATGTAGGTGCTGAGGGTAGATGCTGTATGTAAAGTAGACTTTTAACATAACAACATTTGGTACGAATTTATACAAGAATTATGATTTATTCATTTGATTTCCACATTTGATAGATGTAGGCTACATGTATTGAGTCGATGAAACATGTATGACAAACCGTCAAAATTAATGTTACAGTTTAACATTTATTATAAAAATGATTTATGTTGCATAGACATTAGACAGTCCGATATAATTGTTGCTTTTATTTATTCTGATATCAACTTTCAAAATTGGCATATAAAAAGCACTATTGGGCTCTATCCATGATCAGACTTTTGTTCAAATTAAGTTGGATTTTCGCTTGTTCGGATGAGGTTTAACATCAAGCATGTTTTGGCTTATAAGCTATAACCAAGTTTCTACGAGTGACAAAATATACACACCAACAGTTGAATGACAAAACCACAGTTAAAATGTCTGATAATTCATTCACTATAATACTCCTAAAGGTTAAGTGCAAGATATTAAAACAATCATTTCTGGTAACATCTGGCAATTTTTTTGCGCATGAAATGCAACAACGTGTGTTCAAAAAGAAAACGACTTTCCAAACATCGAAAAGCTGCTTTCACCTCAAACAATGGAAATCCGAGGTCTAACAAACATCGCAGTTTTAAATAATTTCCCAGAAATTGTCTTCTTAATATAGGCTTGAATGCGTCATAGTGTTTTCTATAATAAAAGAATTGTGTGCCGCGATCTTTCAATTGAAAATCTTTCATCCATTTGTTGTTATCGTTGAGCATATTAGTCTCAAAGACATCACACTGCATCAGTGTCAAACGTAAAACGAGCAGTTGAAATCCGACCAAAGCCTGAATATCTTCATCAAAATATGCAATAAAGCACAAGTTGATATTTACATTAAGAAAGTGAAACTCTTCTAAGTCTGACTCACGATCAGGATCAGACACTTCCAACAACTTTTCACACAGATGTATTACATCTTCATATCTGCGACATAGATAAAGACTTAGAGCTTCGTAGCATGGCGCTAAGTTGAAACCGGCTCCAAACTCTGCTGAAAGTGAAGCATAGAAACGTGTCATGTAATCAGTAGAAATTCTTATCAGTGCTTCTGCTATATCAGTGCTTCCAGGGAGGACGATATCTGTTGCTGATTCTTCTGTGCACCGAGAGCAGATGAGGATTTTTGGGATCTTTCTAGACCTATATCGCATCATAGCAGCAAGGCAACAGTCTGATTCAAATATTGAAGACTCTCCAAGCGTATCTTCAATTATCAGTCTTTCGGCGCTGCATTGAATAAGCAGGTAGCGCACAAACAGATCAGTACTTAGCAACAAAATGCCTTTGGTTGGAATTCGAAGAATATTTCTACGTAGTAGAAGAAAACCTGCGATCGTTGCCACATCATCCATGAATAGCAAACTGCTAACTTTTAATTTGCGAATTTCATGGCATTGGTCGTTATCTTTAAGACTCGTTGCAACCTGAGAGCACAAATGTACCGCACATTGTCGGTAGCCAATGAAAGAAAACAGTGCAGCCAGGTAGAGTCGAGCTGAAGCCTCAGTTTTGCTTGAAGATATGTCTTGGGAACTGAGTGACGTTTGAAGGTTCAACATGGAAACCATTCTGATTAAGCAACTCTCGTTCTTTGAATAATTGAATGCTAAATGTTTCAAAATTTGTTCAGCGCGATTGAAATAGAACATGCTTCTGTCTAAAATACTAAGTGACATCACAGAATATGAGATTTCAACAATATGAGATTGTTTTATTATATGAATCCAGATATCATACAGGAATTCAACATCGCACTGCACTTTCGAGGAGAGTATGAACTGTGAATGGTGGAACAATAACAATGCTTTCATATAATCTGCGAGAGTATTGTATATCTTGGAAATAGCAGTCGCATCTATACACCAATTGAAAGGCTCTTCGATGTCTCCGAATGTGAATGTGTGCCTGCCCACCCGTTGCATACTATAAAAAAACTCCAGAGCCGCAATGCATTTTGCTGCACACACGAGTGTTGTCATATTCAAATCATTTAGTTGGCGTTTCTCACGGTAGTCACAAACGGCTTTCCTGCATCTCTCAAGCGTCACCTTTTCTGGAAGAGTCTCGTTTTCATTACACAATTCCGGGTAAACTGGTAGAATATAATGAGTCACAAACCATCGACTCATTTTGTCTGCGTCGTTAAAATTATGAACAATTTTGATGGTTTGGTGTAGAATTTCATTATTTAATTCATGACCCAAAAGATTTGCTGCTGGGATAAAGTAGTTTGGACAGTGTTTGTGCTTCAAACATTCGCACAGTTTTCCAAGTAACTTGCAGCAAATTGACAAAACACTGGACGCCTGCCACCATTCTGTTGATTCTATTTCGCAGGACCACAGCATCAGCGTCTTCAGATGGTAAGTGCATACAACCTCGTCCGTTTTTGGACAATTCTTTCGGATAAATTCTCTCTTAGCAAAGAAACGGAGCAAATGGTAGACGATCTGTTGAGTTGGAGTCCAACTCTGAATCAGAATAATCTCTGCTCGTGAAAATGATAATCTCCATTGATCCAGTTCGTCGTGCATGTCGCGATGTGTGATTGGAACAACGTCGCATCCCTCACGAACCACTTTGCTTATTGTTGCACTGCTTGGCCATCCATTGTACCTTCTTCGATTCAGCCATTCTTCAGCTGCCAGTGGCCATTTTGGACAAGGTATGCAATGGACTATGTCTACTGATGTTGTGTCTGACATGGTATATTTGTCTGTCAGTGCTGGTCCATTCGCAGTCACATTATTTTTAAATTTTTCATCTAACTCTGTCACTTTTCCATTGACGCTAGAAAGCAATTTCCTATTCTTCAAAATTTCTATTACGTTTGCTGGACTCCAATCGCGCTGCGTGAAACTCGTCGCAGGCATGTTTGTGAACTTATATTCCTCTAAATTCCAGTCATAAGTTCCAAGGTTTTGGTATCGTAATCGAACGAATGATGGGTTTTGTTCGTATGCTTCAAGTTTAGTACATGTAATGAGATCACAGAGGTCGCGAATTCCTTGAAGAATTTCACAGCCATAAGAGTCTGATGCTAAGTGGTTATCAACGGTGCACATGATGTCAAGGTCGTCGATACAGGGTCTAATAGGCTGAATGTAGAACTCGGCCTGGCTACCGCACACTGTAACTGTATAGTTCACTCCACGATAATAACCCCGTACTAACGGACAGATAATAAAATGATCAGACTCGCTACTTATGTTAAACTTTGCACTCATACGACAAGTGCTGACAAGAAACTTCGATACTATATCTTCCATTTTGATCCCGCAACAACCTAAAGCATTCAAAAAAACGAAAGCGACTCTAGGTATAAGTATAGGACTTGTATGTAGATCTAAGTCTACATGGGCGGAGTTTGGTTTCCGTTCTTGGGGGGCTAACCCCGAGTCTGGGCGTTATTGGGAGGGCTAACCCAGTAAAAGGATACATTTTTCATGGTAAAAAAGTTGAATTTGGTCGCTCTTGGATGGGCTTAGCCCCCCCCCCACCCAAGCCCCTGATAAACTCCGCCCATGTAGGTCTATCATGTAGCCTATACTGCCGTGCTTAGGAAAAAGGCCGTAACTGCATTTTTTCACATTTTGAGTTAGAACCTCAGTTGACACCGTATACCAAGGCTACACCTTGGTACAGAGTAAGAAAGCCGTATCTGCAACCGCGGCTGAGATATAGCCAAATTAAATTCACCGTATCTGCAGGAGAGGCCTGTTGTGCTTAGGAAGAAGGCCGTATCTGCACAGCTGTGCAGATACGACCTTCTTCCTAAGCAAACCTTCGAGATCTTGAACCGTAACTGCATCGCGCATGCGCACAAAGCACTTCCGATATATCGGGCATGCTGTAAACATTTATCGGATCGTTGGACATATTTATCCGAAACTTAACAAAGCGGTCAGTTAATACTTAGATTATTAATTAATTAATTAACCAATCCATCAATTTATTTATTCATTCAGTCACTTTAGTAATATTTATAGTTTTAATATTATTAGTATAAGTTTGTTACACCGCCCATGATAAACGCCGCGGATCACAAGGAAAACCGATTTTCAGCGGCGGAATGTTTCGCTACACATCATTTCTCACTATTAGCCGTTGTTAGACTGAGGAGTGCCTCTGAGTAGGTTTTTTGGGAAAATATTGCTTTTCCGGCGGAATTGTGGCCGCGGAAGATGTTCCCTTCATATTACTGCAGATACGCTTTTCTTCCTAAGCATTGTGATCACAGGTTCCCAAGCCTATACATTAAGGTGGAGTGAATACAATGGTGAAAAATTTAATGTCAGAATTTAAAAATGCCCTGGTGTGCAAAAGTTGTATTATGATATGGTTAGTTGTTTTGCAAAATATGTTGATCCTATTATTTTTCTAAGAGGTGCCCCAACGATGAAGAAAATCCAACATTTTGGACAAAATTTGCAATTTTTCGTTAAAATGTGCTTTTAGCCATTGGCAACTTTGGACAACAAACTATTGTTGTAATGCTGTATACTGATGACAGAATTAACTATCATATTCCGTATTATAAAGTACACCTTGATTTAAGAGGTTTCTCTTAAGTCAAAATTATGCAAAACTCTGATCTAGTGTTAGGAGTTTTCATTATTTTTTCATGCTCTTCCTGCCCGAATGACTCCATCTGTTGAAGCATAGCCATTGACCTTTGCTGAAGCTTCTGCAACATTGCGTGTGCATCGCTTTGTCGCTTGGATGTGGCATGAAACTGAGCTATTTTATGTAGGCCTACCTCTGCAATAGGCCTAGGCCTATTGCTAGAGTTTACACAATTTGCTTCATCCTTGTCTGCAACACGTTTCGTGAGAGGTGGCTCATATCGTTCTATCATTTGCCATTCGACTTGATCAATTTAATATCTTCAGGATGAAAGTTGAGTGTGCGTAGCTTAGGCCTACTCGAAATTTCATGATTTTTGTTATTGATGCTTTTTCAACTCTTGCAGCAAGAATTTGCATGCTAGTTTGCGGATATGAGGTCTTTCGGTGGACAAACATTGCAAGTTGTATATTTTCTGCATGGCGAAATATCCATTTAATTGAATAACTTCCACTACAATGTCTCGTAAATTATGTTGCAGTGTCTTGAATATTTTATTATCCTCCGTGGGTGCTTGGAACCTTCACTGCATGCTGACTTTGTCTTGATATGAAACCAGGCTTGGATTATCACTTGGACTTTCAGTTCCTATAATCTCAAAATTCTATTTGCTGTTATCAACCACCTTGAGTGGCAAACAGCAGCTGGCGTTTGAAAGTAGAGATCTAACTATATCTGGTGAGCAAGTGCCACATGATGCAGCTCTGCATAGTTTATAAATTTTATAGCACAATGGTATAATTAATAAAGTATGCAAAGCTGTATCATTATGGCACTTGATATGGAAGGAATGAAATTAAGTACCGATCAGCAATATTAATATTGCTGATAGGTACTTAATTTGATTCCTTCCATATCTAGACAGTTCTCTAACTCAATTGCGTTTTAATGTTTCAGATAATGAATCACAGTTTCCTAGAGAATTGCCTATGTTTACTGAAAATAATGATGGACCTTGTGTTCCACCATTTAGCTTTTGAACTAGATGTCTCAGGGTTTATTTGTTGGCATGCAACATACAACTAAACCAATGTAACGGTCTACCAAGTTGTAATTCCAAAAGATTCATGATCCCCCCCAACTGCACCAGTCTTGACATTAATTCAGTCACAACCAATGACAACTAAATCTTCAGTTGCTATTTCATTATCTAACAAACGCCTAGTGATACCTGCATGGATATTTTTAGATGATCGCCTCTCCGGAGTAACATGACCCAGATATGGTGCATCCGTTCAAGCACAAGTGCTATGTGATCTTCAGATATGATTTTAAAGATAGCCTCCGATTTCTTGCCATTTTTCATTTGCACTTTGGTCCTATCTTCATCGTCTGATTCTTTGTTGTTTAACACTGTGATGATTATCTGCTGAAGAATTTGATTCCCTGTCTGACTTCACTTTCTGAGTAAAAATAACTGAAAATATCGGGTTGTTCTTGAGCGAAGGAAAGCTTAAGACACTTTGCTGCTGCCTTCTCTATTTCTTTGCATTTCCTCTTTTCTTCTCATAGAGCTAGTAATTTTTGAATTTATACTAACAACCATCATTGCTCTTGTTTGGCCTTGATCAATATGAAAGTTTCGTTCTGCCATTTGAACTTCTGTATTTTTTTTGCACAAGTGCAATTATTTATTTCCATATACTTTTTATAATTATAGGCCTAGGTTACATGCCACAATATCAAATAATTGAATTTCAGATGGCTTCCCAAATTCTTCAAATTCAGATATGTATTTCTGGTCATATTTTCTCAATTTATATGGCTCCAGCAAGTTTCTATACTTGTTATAGAGTTTTATCTTGTCCACTACATTTTGATGAGATAGACCTATAATTGGTTTCGAAGACTTCAACCCCAAACCTGCTATTCGCAGTGTGATCGTGGTTGCTACTTGCTGCAAACTTTGGTTTCTTTGAGGTCGGAGTAACTTTTACCAAGCATTTATAAGATAGTATCGAGAAATTAATTTTTTTGAGAGATTTTAACAGAAATCTTAATAATTGAAATTTATGTTTTAATTTAAATTTAAATTTTATTTCAATCACAACCATTTTAATTGAGATTATAGATTAAAACGCTCGAGAAAGTATAACAATTTCCACACTTAAGCATTTTTAGAGTGCCCGAAAATGGCATCATATGTCAATTATTTAAGCATTAGACAAATTTCGGCAAAAAATAATGTAAATGTAGATTTTTATTGTCGTCTGCAGACACTTAAATATGGCAATAAAATGAGTTTGGACAGGGATTCTCTTTAAAAGCGTTATTCATAGTTTAAAACTTGCTTTGCAATATGGTTAAGAGGTTGACAAACATTATTAGGAAAAACAAAAAAATTTCGATTTTTTACATATTATGGCAAATTTATGATATCGTTGGGGCACCTCTTAAATAAGGAATAAAAATTTGTTAAAATTCACATGAACTTCTTAGATCATAATACAACTTTCCCGCACCAGGGCATTTTGAAGTTCTAAAAAAAAATTTTTCACTCCACCTTACTATACATAGTAAAAAAGGCCGTATCTGCAGTAGTGTTTCAGTCCAGTTCTATATCTGATCAACACTACGCTCCAATGTATCTGCATTTTATCACATTTAAATTTTAAACATTGAAAAAATAAATATGCCATAAAATGTGAAATAAAAAGACGTTTAATATCTGAGAAAACGAGAACTGTAGCTTTTTAATTTTGTCTGGCATTTTCAATTTTAGTTTTTTCAATTTATCTCGGAATGAACTTTTTGCAGATACGGCCTTTTTCTTAAGCACGGCAGTATAGCCTATTCGTTTAGTACAAACCAGAATAATAACCAGATAGTAACTGTTGTGATAATTATGTGGTTAGTAAATACAGTGGATTGTCTTGTCGAATCTGTACAACTCTAAAGTCTAAAGAGTTCCTATAAGTTCTAAGATGAATTCACACTTTGATAAATAATATCATTGGTCATGTTGTAGTTCAATTGATCGATTATCTACTTACTCTTTTCTATCTGCTAACAAAGCTTGACTCAAGGATTGTCAAATCAATGGTTCCGGTTTTTGTTCAAAAATGTGCAGTTCAAAACGGACACGTGCAGTTGTAGAAACACTTATGTGCAGTGAAAACTGGTTTTAAAAAGGCCATTGTGCTCCGATTGGGTTTTCCTTGGAGGACAGCAAGAGAAAGAAGCAGTTGTGCAGTTCTAAACAATCCTTGAAAGAGCCCTGAGAACAGTCCTGTAGTATATTGCATCAAAGGAAACATGGTATTTTGTAACAGATGCCGGCATAGAGCTAGTGTAGATAATTCAATGTTATCGTTTCCATAGTTAACTGATTAACACTTGAGTGCCCAATGTAATTTTTGGTACACGAAGGCCCAAGGAGGGGGTCCGCGCGGACCCCAGCGTTTTCATGCTAATTTCTTGAGAAGGGATTGGAATATCGTAATAGAAGTTGATTCTACGTAATCCCGAATGCATTTGCAATCGATTTATGTACCTTATACTACAATTGCACCACCTGGTGTAAAGTAATAATCTCGTGACACATTTTATGCTTGCTTGCGTTATTTACCGAAGGAAGCCTATACGCTTGTATGAATATCAGCTGCATATTTTGCGGTACCCTTAGTATATGCTGTGGTTGTGGGGTACAGGGTGGGACAATACTCACGCAAAATATACCATTCTGTGCCCAAATGGTTGGTCTAGGAATACCTAAAAGCATTTCTACAGATCAATAGCCTTTAAAAAGTTATCTGGGAAAAACAGGCCTGGGGTCCGGTCGGACCCCCCCTTTTGTCGAGTTACTGGCGAAGCGTTTCAGGCCTACTATTTCCATCGAGAAAGAAGGGAACTAATCAGAAACAGAGATGCCATTTAATAAAAATCACGTGTTTAATTAAACCCACTCTCATACACCGAGGTTAAGAAATGAAGTCGTTAGCGTATCATAACTTATCCATGTTGATTTTATTCATGAAGTGATGGAATTGTCTCTGATTAAAGCTGTCATTTTAGCGGGAATAGGTATAAATAAGTAAATGCTTATTATTGTTTCCAATAACACTTCTAACGCCTATACCATCGTAGATTATTGACGTATGTGAACTCGCATGTTGATGATGTTGTCTAGGCCGATAGTCTCGTGCGGCAGTGCCCTGTCCCAAATGAAAATAATAATTATTATTACCAGCACGAATAGCAATGCATTTTAATGTTTTGGGCTTGGATAGACTAGGTATAGGCCTACAAATTTACTAACCTGAATTCTGTTCGAAGCTACACAGAAATCTGCCAAGTTTTATTTTACGACGCAAAAATTCACTTCGGTCCTAATGATCGGACTACTCTTTTCAACAACCTTTCTGACGTGACACAGCTCTCATGAATAAGCTGGTGCCCAGTGAAGCACGTACATGTAACTGATTCTCCTTTGCGTGTTCGGGTGGCTTTTATTATTGTGGGCCTATGTCTACATCATTGTTTCTTCGCTGGTTTTTCCGTTATCAAATTTTAGAAAGGCAGAGAATTATAACCATGGCGCGTCCTAACTTCTTTCTGCCTGTGTAGGCTAACTAGATCTATTGCTTGTGACGTTAGTCTAAACAGCAGCAAGCCTCGAAAAGTACACGGCGTTTGCTTTGGAGACGATCAAAGTGATAAGCAAAGGACTACACTTGTGCCGAATATAATAATATATTACAATATTAAGTAAACAAAGTCAAGCTGCTTGGTACTCGACGTAGACCCCTATAATCATTCGCGATAGCACTCTAGTGTGAGCCTATCCTTGTAAACAATGGACCTGACAAAATGACACCAAAGTCCACAAGAAGTCTGCGTACGCCTAGGCTTACACAATTATGCACAAAATCCGGATTACTATAGTAAACCACCACCTGCAGCTCTGGCATGGGTGTAGCGTTCTATCGTGACGGTGGTGTCCAGTCACCAGTCACAACCACTTTTAAAAGGACTGGTGTGGTGATAATCACCATGGTCGGAGATTGGTCTAGAAGTTCGGAGGGCAAACGAGTGTCCGAAAGACAATCGTCGAGGAGCGACATGTTGGGCGACCGCGAGTTGCCGACGAAATTTTTCATTTTCACAGACGAAATTTTCTGACCTTTTTTTAGTTGTTCGGTCAAAAATACCTGAAAATTACCAAACATTTTGGCATGTGGAAAAAGGTCATCAGATTTTTAATAGCTGATGACTTTTTTAGTCATTCGGTCATTAGGTTGGAAATCTCTTCGTATAAAGTTACCAGTATTAGTAACCACATGCATGTCCTAACACTTAAGTAAGGAGAGGGCACAAATGTATGGACGTTCAGTGGCGGATACAGAGCTGTTCGAAGAGGGGAGGGGCGGGGGGTGTTATAAATTTTTGGTCTTCGGACAGGCAGGGAAAAATTTCGACATTGGTCGCCACAAAAGCTGATGATCTTTTTTAGTCATTCGTCGTTTGGCTGAGTGAAAAGCACCGTTTCCATCCCCAGAGAAAGTTGATGACCTTTTTTAGTCGTCCGGCCGAGAACCGAATGAGGGGCCACGTCCCATGCAATTTTTCAATGGAGGGGGGGGGGGCAATATCTATGGCATCCACATACCTATTTGCTAATTTAAAACCGAGCGGGGGCCACGTCCATGCAATTTTTAAATAGGTGGCACAGCCGGATCTTTTCTGGATCCGCCTCTGTGGACGGTCCCCCACCAAAAACATTGAGGGGAACCTCTGTCCCCCTAAGTCTACGCTCATGTAGATGAACTACGTTAAGACGAAACAAAACTGAATGCTAATAAGATTATAAGGCACCATTTAGACCAGTGGTTCCCAAAGTGGTGGTCCGCGGAGAAGAGTTAAAAATAAAAAAAAATAAACTGTAATTATTAATTTATTTGTTTGAAATTGTGAAATTATTCGAATTGTTGTCCACAATTTGTTCAAATTTCTGTCTTAACCCTCGGGCTACCAAGCTTTTTTTGTAACACTGACTACCAAGGGGGGGGGTGGTTACCACCACCCCTGGATTTTGGGTTTGGTTTGAGATATCATAACTTGTAATACACCTATGGATTCAGCATTCATTTCTGCACAAAATGGTATATTTAGGTTTAAAATATATGAAAGCACCCCGAAGTTATGAATTTTTACCGTAGGCACCCGTCGATTCCACAAAATGTATACTTTCGCATAAGAAAAATATTAGATTCTGTGTTTTTAACATAATTTATTTATTTAAAATTAGTTTACATATAATAAAGTCCAATATCCAACTATAAAAACAAGTAATAAGATAGTTTTAATTACAATAAAAAGAAAAAAAACATGTATTAGCTGCTGAAAAACGTTTACGCAGACTTATCGGTTTGCGTTGTAAAAAAAACCCAACATTTTCACACATTTAAATTTATTTTGAGCACTTCCGGTCATCAAATATCAAATTAATTAGTATAAAAAAATAGCCCTAAATGCCCTCTATAGAATGGCATAATTTATTTCTCTTGAAAAATTAATTATGAATAATTTTTAATAAGAAAAACATGAAAATTTTATGAAAATAAAACACCTTTTTATATATTTTAATTTATTTTGAGCACTTCCGGTTGTCAAAAGACAACTCCATGACCACCAAAATGTAGCCCCACATTCTCTCTACAGAATGGTGTAATTTGTGTCTCTTAATGTCAAAGGACGGATAAGATATAGCCGATAATCTATGAGGGGGTGGTATCCACCCCCCTGGTGCCTCGGGTATATCGGGTATAACTTTTGAATGGTATGGTATATCATCACACATTTTAGCTCAAAATGTGCGCAAATGAATCCTCTACAGCTACCTAAAACGTCAAAATTTTATTCCAAACGCAAAAAGTTTTATTTGGGAAAAACCTAAAGGGGGGTGGTTACAACCCCCCCCCTGGTAGCCCGAGGGTTAATGTTTAAAGAGCTTAAATAAATAAACTCGCCTTATTATAACTTGCCAGATAGCGAATTCAAACAATTTAAATTTATTCTTAATTTACTACATCGATGACTGCAGTCAGTCAGTTTCGAGCTTATATAATTATTTATGTTGATCAACGCCATTAAGGCCTAAGTTAGCGGTCCGCGAGCTTCACCAAAAATTATTGCCGGTCCGCGGCCTACTGAAGTTTGGGAACCACTGGTCTAGACAACTTTTGAAGAACTCTTGAAGAAGTATGTATGTATATGAACATTTATATAGCACCCTAACAAGAATCTCACGAAGGCGCTCAACGTAGCCAGCCAACAGAACTAAACAGATGCGATTTAAGAGCTTTAGAAAATGTTTAAATGTTTAAGAAGTGCAATATAAATTTTCGGAATCAATCAATCCATGAACCAATCAATCAATCAATTAATTAATCGATGAATCAACTGTGATGGTGTTGTTCGGATGCTATAAGGCAACAAGTAATAGTAATAAAATATATTTTGTAACTCCGTCACTGCACGTACATGTACATTGGCAGTGTCTGTCCGAAGGGAGGAGAGCGATCCTATAAAGACTGACTCAGTCTGACTGAGTGACTGACTAAGTGAATGAATGAATGAATGAATTATTTAACGAAGTCTAATTAAAAACCTTGATTTCGATTTTTCCGGTACTATATATAACGCAATCTTGCTTTTCGTACAGTTTTAACATTGGTTGAGATCTTGAGGTCGACAAGAATCTGTTTGTCATTTCGTTTCGGTTTGCTTTGTTGCATGTGTATCCTTTGACTTATGCACCGATCACTCGAAAGTCATTGAGTTTGTACTCATTGCTGTTATTTTGTTTTTTGGTTGATGCTTCGTCAATAAACGGCTACTACCACTAAACAACAAAAAACTAAGTCTGCAGATTTCAACGTTTAATTGATAAATTAATCGCAAAATGTTGATCGATTAGTTTTTGAAATACTTTTTTGTTTCATAATGTGAAGCGACCATTTCCGCGGAAAACAACATGGTGAACATTGATGAATTGTGTCATTATAGGGCTGACAAAAGTGCACACATCTCGCATAGGGTTGACCGGACGCGTTAATTGTCAGTCCAACGATTTAGATGCTACCAGAAAGTCTGAATCGGATTCCTATCCAGTGACTGGACAGACCAGTCCAGAGTCCTGATGTTGTTCAGGCACCCATGCAGTTGGTGATAGGTAGCCTATATGGCGCTGGACCAGTTGAATCCGACTGAGAATCTCAGGCACACAATAGACTTTCTGACGCAAAAATAGCCTTAAAGATATCAAAGAGACACCACACCAGTAATTACAAGCTGTGAGACTCGTTCAACGCCATCTGGCACCGTGTCGTTACCCATGACCATTGACCACCTCGTTAAGATGGTGTAGGCCTACTCAATGCAGACACGGTACAGGCAGATGATCAAGAATAAGGGGTGGTTCACCAAATCCTGAGGTATAACTGTTCACAAAACAGTCTTTTCAATGCCAACTAAATGATTAGTTACTACGCTTACTACCACGGAATAATTTGCCTGTTTTCTACCAGTTGCTCAAGACCTGTCTTTTTAGCCGTCGCTGGTCTGGGAGCACCTCTGAGTAGCCTTTTTGAATGGCGCTATATAAATTTTTGAAATGAATGGATGAAAGAATGAATGATTGTGAACGAAATCATATCGCACATGACGTGTTTTAACCATACTAATATATTTTACACCAATGGCCATGGGAGCGCAAATTACGAGATTTACACATAAAAACCCATTACCATGGCAAATTCCACGTACAAAGTGGTAAAATTTTGTTCAACCTAGACTAAAAAGTTGATTCTAATAGCCAAATGTATCCCCCATGATGTTGCACACACAAGTTTTTATTGGGCATATGAAAATATGCGACTAAGAGACTGGAAAGTCGAAAAAATGCGATATTTCTAGGTGGTTCCAGACTTTTGCACACCACTTTAGGTGTTGAGGGTAGATGCTGTAGGCAGACTTTTAACATAACAACAATTGGTACGAATTTATACAAGAATTATGATTTATTCATTTGAATTCCAAATTTTATAGATGCACAATTATTGAGTCGATGAAACATGTATGACAAACCGACACAATTAATGTAACTAAACATTTAGTTTAACATTTATTATAAAAAATGATTTATGTTGCATAGACAGCCTGAAATATATTGTTGCTTTTAGTTATTCTGATATCATCTTTCAAAATTGGCATATAAAAAGCACTATTTTGCTCTACCCATGTGACCAGAACCCCTTTGTTCAAATTAAGTTTGATTTTCGCTTGTTCGGCTGAGGGTTAACATCAAGCATGTTTTGGCTTATAAGTTAAACCAAGTTTCTACGAGTGACAAAATATACACACCAACAGTTGAATGACAAAACCACAGTTAAATTGTCTGACAATTCATTCACTATACTCCTAAAGGTTAAGTGCAAGATATGAAAACAATCATTTCTGATAACATCTGGAAATTTTCGTGCGCATGAAATGCAACAACGTGTGTTCAAATAGGAAACGACTTTCCAAACATCGAAAAGCTGCTTTCACCTCAAACAATGGAAATCCGAGGTCTAACAAACATCGCAATTTTAAATAATTTCCCAGAAATTGTCTTCTTAATATAGGCTTGAATGCATCATAGTGTGTTCTATAATAAAAGAATTGTGTGCCGCGATCTTTCAATTGAAAATCTTTCATCCATTTGCTATTTTCGTCGAGCATATTATTCCCAAAGACAACGTGCTGCACCAGTGTCAAACGCAAAACGAGCAGTTGAAATCCGACCAAAGCCTGAATATCTTCATCAAAATAAGCAATAAAGCACAAGTTGATATTTACATTAAAAAACTGAAACTCTTCTAAGTCTGAGTCACGATCTTCCAGCAACTTTTCACACAGATGTATTACATCTTCATATCTGCGACAGAGATAAAGACTTAGAGCTTCGTAGCATGGCGCTAAGTTGAAATTCGTACCGAACTCTGCTGAAAGTGAAGCATAAAAACGTGTCATGTAATCAGTAGAAATTCTTATCAGTGCTTCTGATATATCACTGCTTCCAAGTAGGACGATATCTGCTGCTGATTCTTCTGTGCACCAAGAGCAGATGATGATTTTTGGGATCTTCCTAGACCTATAGTATCGCATCATAGCAGCAAGGCAACAGTCTGCTTCAAATATTGAAGACTCTCTAAGCGTATCTTTTATGCCCAGTCTTTCCTGGCTGCATTGAATAAGCAGGTAGCGCACAAACAGATCAGCACTTATCAATAAAATGCCTTTGGTTGGAATTCGAAGAATGTTTCTACGTAGTAGAAGAAAACCTGCGATTGTTGCCACATCATCCATAAATAGCAAACTGTTAACTTTTAATTTGCGAACTTCACGACATTGGTCGTTCTCTTTAGGACTCGTTGAAACTTGAAAGCACAAATGCACCGCACATTGACGGTAGCCAATGAAAGAAAACAGTGCAGCCAGGTAGAGTCGAGCTGTAGTCTCAGTCTTGCTTGAAGATGGGTCGTGGGAACTGAGTGACGATTGAAGGTTTAACATGGAAACCATTCTGACAAAGCAACTCTCGTTCTTTGAATAATTGAAGGCTAAATGTTTCAAAATTTGTTCAGCGCGATTGAAATAGAACATGCTTCTGTCTAAAATACGAAGTGACATCGCAGAATTAGAAATTTCAACAATATGAGATTGTTTTATTATATGAATCCAGATATCATACAGGAATTCAACATTGCACTGCAATTTGGAAGAGAGTATGAACTGTGACATGTGGAATAATATCAATGCTTTCATGTAATCTGCGAGAGTATTGTAGATCTTGGAAATAGCAGTCGTATCTACACACCATTTCAATGGCTCTTCTATGTGTCCTACTGTGAATGTATGTTTGCCCGCCCGTTGCAAGCTATAAAAAATCTCCAAAGCCACAACGCATTTTGCTCCACACCGGTGAATGTAAGCTTATGTCTGCCCGCCCGATGCAGGTTGTAAGAAAACTCCAGATCCACAATGCATTTTGATGCACACTTGAATATTGTCATATTTAAATCATTTAGTTGGCGTTTCTCATGATAGTCACAAACGGCTTCCCTGCATCTCTCAAGCGTCACATTTTTCGGAAGAGTCTCGTCTTCATTACATAATTTCTGGTAAACTGGTAGAATATAATGAGCCACAAACCATCCACCTATTTTGTCTGCATCGTGAAAATCATCAACAATTTTGATGGTCTGGTGTAGAATTTCATTATTCAATTTATGACCCAACAGATTTGCTGCTGGGATAAAGTAGTTTGGACAGTGTTTGTGCTTCAAACATTCGCACAGTCTTCCAAGTAACTTGCAGCAAATTGACACAACACTGGACGCCATCCACCATTCTGTTGATTCCTTTTCGCAAGACCACATCATCAGCGTCTTCAGATGGTAAGTGCACACAACCTCCTCCGTTTTTGGACAGTTCTTTCGGATAATTTCTCTCTTAGAAAAGAACCTAAGCAAATGGTAGACGAGTTGTTGAGTTGGAGTCCAGCTCTGAATCAGAATAACCTCTGCTCGTGAAAACGACAATCTCCATTGATTCAGTTCGTCGCGCATATCGCGATGTGCGATTGGAACAACGTCGCATCCCTCACGAACCACTTTGCTTATTATTTCACTACTTGGCCATCCATTGTACCTTCTTCGATTCGGCCATTCTTTAGCTGCCAGTGGCCACTTTGGACAACGCACGGAGTGGACTACGTCTGATGTTCTGTCAAACAGGATGTCTCTCAGTGCTGGTCCATTTGCAGTAAGCATACTTTTGAATGTTTCATCTAACTCAGTCACTTTTCCATTTACGGTGAAAAGCAATGTGCTATGCTTGATCATTCTTACTACGTTAGATGGACGCTGCTTGAATCTCGATAGAGGCATGTTTAAGAATTTATATTCCTCTAAACTCCAGTCATAAGTTCCAAGGATTGAGTCTGGCAATCGAACGAATGAGGGATTTTGCTCGCAATATTCAAGTTTAGCATATGTAATCTGATCACAGAGGTTGCCAAATCCAAGCGGAATTTCATATCCACAAGAGTCTGATACTAAGTGGTTATCAACGGTGCATAGAATGTCAATGTCGTCGATACAAGGGCTAACAGGCTGAATATAGAACTCGACCTGGCTACCGCACACAGTACATGCATTGTTCACTCCTCTGGTCTGGTTCAATACTAACGGAGTGACAAGAAACTTAGACTCGTCATTTATGTTGAATTTTGCACTCATACGACAAGTGCTGACAAGAAACTTCGATACTATATCTTCCATTTCGATTCCGCAACAACCTAGAGCATTCAATAAAACCAAAGCGATTATAGATACGGTATATATAAATGGCTTAAAATAATAGGGTGACAGGGAAGTTCGTTCACCGTTTTCAAAATGCGTTTTCTCAGTGACGGCTTCATATTTCTCCATAATATTTTGTCAGTGCATACCTATAATTATCAAATGAAAGATACTGGTACAAATTCGATTATGATCCGGTTCGTTGTTGCCATTATTTATAACAATTAACAAAATGTAAAGACGACCAGATTTTGCGTAAAAATCTGCGTCTAACACAGTGAAGAAAGTGACATTGTGTTACGCCTAGCCTCGTACACAAGCGTGACAACTGAGCTATAAAAACAACAGAGCTATAAAAACATCTGAGCTATAAAAACATCTGAGCTATAGAAACATCTGAGCTATCTATGGTTATAACTTACTGATGTCTAGTAACATTATTTCCTTGTGGTGCAATTTTTAGTGCACGTTAGTGTAATATTTAATTGTGGCTTACCAACAAAGACGGCATTGCTGCTAGAAGGAATTGCTGCAATATTTCTTAAAATATAATATTAATATTTTTAAACGTTCTTTTTAGCCATGGATAAATTTCTAAAGAGAAAATCTGATCAGAACTCAGAAGATTTTGACGACAAAGACAAATGTGAGAAAAAGAAGAAATTCAGCAAGTGGGCCTATGATTCACACTTTCCAGAGTATACATGTATTTCATTATGGTTTCAATGCAGTCGGAACAAACGCTGGTCGACCTATTTATGTTATATGTGTGTGTGTGTGTGTGCAAACTTTGTCTAATCATGAATCACGAGTCAATGAAACTGCGTTACCCGCGAAAAAAATTATTCGCGACATTTAACGACAATGCGTGCAGATGTTGCCTATAAGTCAAAGGAATATCTCGAGCGACAAAAGGAGCTGTACTTAAAGCAGAAAGGCAAAAATAACAGCTTTCGCCATGTGCAGTAAATCAAATCAAATCAAATCAGTTTATTTCCCGAATAAATACAAAAACAATCAAGGCAGTGAACATAGAATTGTACATATCTAGTGGTAGGCTATCAAGGGGAGACCCAGAAGGGATGGAAATCCCGCTAATTGGGCCACCCAGTAGCCTAATCACTGAAATGCAAAGCATAATATATATATAGGACACGACAGCCGGTTTATACGATTGCATGAATAGAAAAATAATCATGACAGAAACTTGTTAATATATATAAGATAGATGACACAACTTAGGCCTAACTAACACTTAACTAACACTTAACTAACACTTAACTAAAAGTAAATGATAATTAAGCTCCCAATGAAAAATTAGTCAACTGTTGGCATTTTACCACATGAATATGAAGATACAATGGTGACCATCAATGTATAATAATAAATTCCTGATGTAAATAGGTAACACTGTTTTGCGAAACCATAATATTATGTTCCTTTGGGTTTACCTAATGACAACCTGCATACGAATTTGTAAACTGTGCGCTTGTATTACTTTCTGGTGGTGGTGGTCAATGATGAATAGATAGGGCCTACGTGCATCGTATTTAGTAGCAGTGCGAATAGCACGATGTTGTATTATCATAGAAAGAAAGGAGTGGACAACTGGTGGTAAAATAACATAACGGTAAATGGTACAACCTGTCTCCTAATATGGTCTCCGATACAACGGTCAGGGTCTTCGGAAACGACCACAACAGAACGAACAGCAGCGAAACGAAGGCTAAACTACTTTACTAAACTTATAGTAAACTTAAACATTTATACAATTCGAGTTTTGGACCGAAAACGAAATAACAGTGAGACACGAAAATTGCCAAAACTCGACAACGCCCTCTGAGCGCAGGCTAATAATATATGAATATATCCAACAACACAAACCAGTCCTGCCTTCACATTCAGTCAAGCATAACGCTAGCAATCACTAGACAGTTCTTCGTTATAAACTACCCCCGTCATGTAACAACGAACGAGAGAGCCTCACACAATTGCGATTGGCCAAATTCATTGCGTAGGTCCATTATTATAGGGTCCACCACAGGGATCCCGTCCTAAAGAAAAAGGAACCGGAACGCCGGACACTCACGACTAGGGGGTCTGGGGGAGCGTCGTGAGCTCCCCCAGTGGGGTCTGGGGCGAAGCCCCAGCCGACAACGGATTTTAGGGCAATTGCTGCTGAATAGAGCCCGTTTTAGCCACTTCATTTTACTAATTTTGCTATTTTTACCACTGGATTCTTAGACGTTCTGTGATAAGTAATCTCTTTCTCATCCACTATTTATTTATGCGGAATTCCTTAGAGCCAACTCGTTTCACCCGGATTCTTCATTGCACTTTGAGCTACTTAGGTTACCGATAAAAATTACTGTGTAGGATACTGGTAGGCCTACTTCCATATTATTAGGGCCTGCCATGAAATAATCAGACTGCTTATTATTTTTAGCTAAACATGGAGTCAAAAGCAATGCATGAAAATAATAATATAGTCGTAGGCTATGGACTACTGTTATTATGCAATGTGTCTGGCTTCTATAGGCGATTATTGACACGGATTAGTTCTCTCAACTTTATAGTCTGTGCACATCTGACACTACTACACTAGCACTATGCAAAGATGCAAGACGAAAATTATGAAACGAAATATTCCAGTTAAGAAATAACACAATGAAATAAAATTGTCAGTAGTTGCATAGACAATAGCAAAAGCCATTAAATTCAGTCAAATATTTTCCGCATGTGATAGTAACGTGGCTCTTCTCGGTCCTCGCATTTCCTGGACTGATTTTCAAATGCGCCACGGTGACCGACAGCCAACCATTTCTTCACATACGGAAGCGGGTTGAAGTCCTGCAAGGACGGCCCAACAAGTTTCACAAAAATTAATTTGGATAAACGGTCAACACCTAGCCTATTCCGAAGAGGCGTACATATTATGTTCATTGTACTGAAGCCACGTTCGGCATCCGCTGATGTTACAGGGATTGTGCTGACAGCGAAATTGATATCCGTCATGTCATCAGGTATACTGGAACCCCCATTATCAATGAAATCTCGGAAGCCTCTACGGGTCTTATCAACGTCGACACGCAGTCTCATGCAAAGTTTGGCAAGTCGCTGTTCACCGTCGTTCCAGGGTGTTGTCACGTCCGCTGGCCACGAGTGTTTGTTCAGCACCTGCAACTGATGACACAATAATGGATATTGGTTTTATTATCTCTAATGAACTAAGAAGTAAAAAGAAACACATAGGCCTAGACCTAATTGCCATATCAATAATCAATCAATCGACAACAATTATATAATTAGGCCCTATAGCATTCCTTCAAGATCCTTACTCAGAGGGGCTCCCAATCGAAGCGCGATCAAAAAAGATAGGTCTTGAAGAGACCATAAAAAGGAACCCAAAGAATCAAGGGGTGGCAAGCAGAAGCCAAGATTAGTCGGAGCTCGATCGTATACTGAACAATGAATGAAAAGAATCTACAATGGATGACAGGGCCTTTCACGTCGCACAACCGAGTAGACTATACAGTAGTCTTCTTGCACATAGGTCATAGGCTTATCCAGAAAGACAAGCAACCACTTAAAATGTAGGAGATATCTCTAGTTGATTCCTAGCAATATCACTTGAGCTGGCAATAGTAGACATTGTGTAAGCATCCAAGACATAGCTTGCTACAGACAATAAGCTATAGGCCGCCTATAGACCTAAATTAGTCTAGCTACACATTTCCGAAGCTTGGACTAGGCAAAAAATTGTAGGGGCCTATAATATTCATCACATAATGGATTAAGTAAGGATTTCAGTGTAACTGAAAGTTCATGAAATGCAGTAGGACCTATCATAATTATAGGCATAGGCCTAATTATATGTAAGTTTAGTCGTTACCTGTGAAATTAGTTCTTCAAATTCTGATTTATTCCGGGATGACTGAGCTGTGTTCTCAGCAGAAACGTTGGAAGCAATAACCGTATAAAGGCGACTACGCAAGTTATCGGCCAGACTCTGAAGAAACTGATTGCGCTCAATCGCAACCTGTTTGCGACTTCCAATCCTGTGTGAAATTATTTGGACATTGCGATATTTCTGTTCAGCAACACCATCGACTGATTCCGTAATGTGCAGTGGATGCTCTTCTTTCATTTTCTCCAGTGCACGTATTGTGCGATTCATCACTTGATACGCACGTGAAAGTGTGATATCGTCTATCTGCAGCTCTTGTGAAATATTATTGAGTTCTTGCAAAGCGTCTATCATCAATCCCAGGTTAAGCACGAATGCCTCAGATGCCAAAGCATCTGCAAGTCCGCGGTACTGCTGCCGCTGCGTATTGTCTCTACGCGCATCGCCAGCGGCAGATTTAAAATGATTGTAAAGAGCATTGTAGTTTCTGTGGACAGCCAGCACGGCTCTGTAGCTTGACGCAACCCAGCGAACTGTAAATATCTTTCCGATCTTCTGCAGCTGTATGTCTAGTGCTGCTGCACAAGCAGCTAACTCTCGTTGGTTTTTTGGTGATTGGCTGTATACACTATATAATTTGTCCATGAAGTGTTTGAAATGATTTACACCACTTACTTCTACCAAAGTGTCTCCAACACTAAGCTCGATTCTGTGACACAGACAGTGCCATCGAATAATGCCTGGAAATTTGTCATCAAGTGTTTTCAGCACGCCGCTGTTATGGCCAACCATTACACTGGCACCATCACTGCATACGGCAATCAGATGGCTTGCTAAGTATTCATCTTTGAACCCGTGCAACAAAAGAGTCTTCATGACAGCACGAACAATATCATCAGCTCCACATCCGTTCATCTCCACGAGATCCAGAAAGAATGAAGTAACTGTGTTACGGACAGCCGCACGAATGTATAAAATCAAAACAGACTTTGAGGCTATGGTAGTCGATTCATCCATGATAAGCGCAATTTTGGAACCAGAACTAATTACTTCAGCACACAGTTTTGCTCTCATTTCTGATCCAATCAGTCCTGAAATGTCAGCTGCTGTTGTTTCGGAATGTAAAATGATGCCCATGTCCAGTCCATTTTTAGCCTGCAAGTTAATCAATGATGGCAAGTCAGTGAAAGGCCGGTTGTTCTTCATTAGAGAATAAACAGACCGGAAAACTCTGGTTGTGCTATCGTAGAGATGTTTTTGCTGCTCAGCTACAACTGTCTCCATGACATTCGCACTGGCCTTTTGGACGATTTCTTCAGCCAATGTATGCTGCTGACCATTGGCATGTTCATGAATCTTCTTCCTTAGTGAGCTTAGCTGGCTCTGTCTATGCTTGCCATTGTATGTGACTGAACAAGTGGACCACGGTGCTGAAATTTTTAAGCCGTTTTTCTTGAAAGCACCATAGTTTGTTATTTGTTGGCAAATTTTGCAACCTAGACATCCATTTGAAAATTTCAGCCATGGATTGTGGACGCTAAAGTCCTCTGCTTGCTTTGCAGTCCAAATGGCAGGATACGGTGCTTTGTCTGTTTGCAGCTCTGAACTGTTGGTTACACTATCGTCAGTCTGGTCGCTCCCATAGTCATCAATCTTCATACCTGAAATCTCTTCATCACTTGCTTGTTTAGACTCTTCTTGTGGCGGTAGGCGATTGACGTCTGAAGTACCTGTTGTTATTGAGTCTGATGTTAATGAAGAAAGGGTGAGGTTTAAAAACTGCATGAAAGGTGAATAAGCTGGTTCTCACGACTCCGCTCTCGTGGGCGCTATAGAAGTTTTGAGATACGATAGGTATACATGTAGGCCTATGGTCAATGTTGTTGAAACTATTTGCTGAAGGGTACATTTCCTTCGTTCTCTTGAGGTTTCCCATTGACATTGTCCTCTGCAGTCTGCATAAGCCGCCTATAGCTCTAGTTACACAATAATAATTATGATTACTACCGTGATTATAGATGTACACTTTTCGGTGAACAATAGGCCTAAAGGTGTTATTGATTAACGTAGGTCTATTGATTTATAACCTTTCTCTTTATTACTTTCTATAGGCCTATTTCGCTATAGTCGTTTAAGGTTTACCGCTTAGTTAATGTTTCGTTTTAGCGGGTTTATTTCTGAACTATCATTTTAGCGGGTTTAATTCTCACACTCGAGCCTAGAGGTCTACACCAGGACGGTTGGATCATGTGACTTCTGTTGAGGCACCAATTCCCCACCAAACCGGCATTCACTTGAAGCCGCCATTAATGCGTGCGATATAAAACCATAATGATACGATAAAACCATCGACGTACAGGCTACCTATTTTTTAGCCTTATGGATAAAACCAATTATATCTATTTTTAATTTTCACGCTTATATCCTGGACAATATTTTGTTTCTTGTTCTTGAAAGTTGAACCAATGTCATTGCTCAGCTAAAAGCAGGAAGCTCCGTCTAGTGCTATAGTTCTATTATAGTTCTATTATGAGGTCGTTGGTCTACACTTCACTATCATAATTATTTCCGACTTCTTATTTTGAAGTCAACATTTTCATAATTGTTTTCAGTCATTCCGCTTCTTATTCTTCTATTACCTTTTTCATTTGCCATCGACTGAGCCTTAACTTCTCTGATTAATAACATGCATGCCATGGACAGTAAACAATATTCAAACCTTTCCGTCGTCAATGGGTTGCGTCTTTTTGAAAAGTAATTCAGCAGATCGGCGTCTCTCAAGCGCTTCATCGCCTTAGTATTTAAACTAGACGTAAAACTTAAATTAACCTCGTTCTCTGTTTAAATAGAGAAATTAATGGAACTGTATCGACTTTATGGTGGAGTGAAATGTGAAAAATAAAGCTAAAAAAATTTTAATTTTGCATTGCATCTTCTGCCCTCTACCGGCAGTTTAGTTTGTTAAAATTCATTATTTTTTTCATAAAAGTTACATCTCATTAAATAACTTTTTATTTCTTCAACTATTTGCAGATATTCCAACTTTGTGTACAAAGTCCGTTCATTTCAGAATATAGGCCCTAATAAAATATCATGTGTAAAAAATGTAAGCGGTAACGGAGTTATTAATTTTTTATATGTCTCGAGTCCCGATCGACAACATAAAAATGCTAAAATACACATAATTCTGCATCCCTTGACCATATGTTATGATTTTGGTGTCATATGATTAGAATTTATATATATAGGCTTGCTAAAACATATGGAGTCATTTTAACTTAGAAATAAAAATATCGTTGGCGCTATAAATTAATGGAGTCATCCAAAAGGAGAATGAGACAGAGGGTTTACCTATGTGTATACGTGGACTCTGCATGACTAGGGCTGAGCTCAACATGAGCGCAGAGAAAATTATACGAAATAAAAAACGACGCCGTACATGCAAGAATTATTTTATAAAAAGGAACCGGAACGGCGTTCCGGTCGTCAAAAAAGGAACCGGAACGGCGTTCCGGTGCGTTCCGGTCCGACCTGTTCCCTGGTCCACCATCGAAATCAAATCAAATCAAATATATTATTTGGCAACCAAAAAAACCCAAGACACAAATCAAATCAAGCATCAAAGAAAAAGGTTAACAAATATAATAAAGCAGTACTTAAATAATGATGCCAATAGTCACCATTTGGTTGCATAGGGGACCCGGAATGGGTCTTGCAACCCCGCTAGGGGAGTCCCCTGGTGGTTGTACCATGATGATGATGGCCTTTAGATTGCCGTATAGTGGTCCTGACATAAATTATAATGCATGAGTTAAAACAATTATGGAAAATAAACAGCAAACGCCTTAACTAAAGCACAGTTTCACATTTGATGATCATAATATTATGGACTTTTGGACAAAGTTTGAGGCATAAAATTAATGTAACTGGATGGTCGGGATACAGCCCAAGTAGTAGGCCTAGGGATTTTGATCTAACTTTAGTCGCCACCAAATTTATTCAATGTCGGAGATTTTTCAAAGTTTATCGATTTATTCACTCTGTAATAATTATGAAACAATTATTAGTCACAATGCGCCGTAATAATTCATCAGTTATTGTTGAGTATCAAGGTACGCAGTGTTAACTTAAAAATACAAAATTAAGTAGCTATCTGATGGAAAGGGGAATCTCATTCCATGTTTGGGCCCCACTGTATTTAACAGAGAAGCGTCGGATATTGGAGTGGGCGTGGGGCAAATGGCAAGAGTCAGCATATAGGACCTGGACAGGTGTATAATATAATATCATTATTATTAGCCAAAGCCATTATATATGATGGTAAATTCCTTTCTTATTATAAGTTGTCGTTATACGATGTATCCAATTCATCCAATCCATCAAACGTTTGCATAATTTCACCTGTCAAATGCGAGTGTCCTGCATCGCCTTAATATCGGATCTCTGCTTTGGTGTGATATAGCCTATATGTCACACCATTTTGGTTGTTTAGGGTTGTCGTGTTCTATAATTATTTTCTTCCACTCAGGCTGAACTATTCATTCACCGAGCACGAATTGCTGTTAGATAGCACCGTGACTTCTCTGTTATTGGCCTCGTCGCATCAAATGTCTTAGGCCTACGCTGATTGAGATGTCGTTGTGAAATGTAGGCCTAGTATGAGGAAAGTATAGACACCCTTAACGTTGAAATTACGCGAACTATATAAGTTTTGTCTTGCCATCACTTCATAATTACTGCATCAAGTCTTCTTTATGCTAATTCGGTCTTGTGGCTCTCTCACACGTTGAGCTTTTAATTACGGGGAAGCCTAAACTCATTATATTTTGCATATTTATTTGTTTGTATGTGCACTTGTTATAGCGCCCCTTCAAGCTCTCACTACTCGGAGGCGCTCCCGAATGCAGAGCGGACACTGCATCGGATTTTACGCAGAAGCGCTGTGCAATTGTGAGTGAAGGATTTGCCCAAGGTCTTTACGCGGCGAGGTGGATTCTAATCTCGAACCTTCTGGCTCCAAGGCAGCGAGACCACCACTACACCACCGTGCCCCACATTTGACCAGAAGATGCTGGTTACATGATCACCAGTTCAACTCATCAACTACAGGTACCCTTGCTTCCCGTTGATCCCAATATTAAATTTAAATTGGCCCGTTTAACCTACGAATCTTTCACCACCAGCCCACCTTCATATACATGTAGGCTACCTTCAGTCACTGCTATAGCTCCTTACACCCCTTCTAGTTGCCGGCGATCATCAAGCGCAATACACGATGCCTAACAATTTTGATGTCGCGTATATTCCATGCCTCTGCACCCATGCCATTATTTAATGTCACTATTTAACATACATTCATAAACATGCATATATTTAAATATACATTCATTTTCTGTCTTTTATTTATATTTATTTTTAATCAGATGATGGAATCGACTTTCTCTCTCTGCTCGCATCTCAGATTCACTTCCTTCAAGAGCGAACTAAGAACTTCGCTTTTCCTCGGCTTTCAAGCGTTTGGATATCTAACTTCATATCCTCTGGCGACAGTGGTAGGGGAAGGCGGGGCAAGACGGACCCTTGGGGTATGATGGATCCCGACAATATAAGGTATCTATGATATCGCCACCTTCCGAATGAACATTAATTACTGTTATACTGTTGGCGCTTTGGTGATTTGTCCAAAGTAATCGACCGAAACGACATTTTTGCGTGTTTTATGATGAAAAGTTGATTTTCGACCTGTCCGATCTTATTTTGTGGAAACAGTTATTTGCTAAGTATTCAATTGCACGTTGTGACAGGCTTTTGATAAAAATATATTTTGTTAAACACCCTCTTCTGCTATATTAACGAATCCAGTATTGGCAGGATACCCAGTAGATTTAATTTTTTATTGATGAAAAGTTTATACCTCACCCATGGGGGCAAGTTGGATCAGTCACTGACGGGGCAAGACGGACCTTGTGATCCATCTTGCCCCGTTAGTGTGATTTTGTCGTGTGATTCCTTTTTTTTCATCTGATTTCAAATGTTAATTAATTATTATGTTATTATTACTGTAACAATTATTGATGGATACAATAATAATAACAATTAGCGCGAAATACACGATTACAGTGGTCTATCTTGTTCCACCATGGGGGCAAGATGGACCACTAAAATCATATGAAATTTTAAAAATGTACTCCAATGTAACTTCTGACTTATGCTTAGTGTTTTACTTTATAGACGGTCACATTTGTGCATAAAATAGTAATCTACATGTGATCAGAACATGCTATGATGAAAGCCTAATGCGTGGGGCATGATTTATTAGACTGGTCCATCTTGCCCCAGAGTGGGGCAAGATGGACCATTGCGACTAAGTTTTTAAAATTTTAAAATCTTATTATCGAAAAGAGATGCAATTAAATTTGTGCTGCCCTTAGCTAGGGCACTGTATAAGCTACGAGTAACAAACAAAGTTTTGCCCATGAAGCACGTTTATGGTGTCTTAAAACCAAAAAATTTGTTACGGGGTCCGTCTTGCCCCACCTTCCCCTATATCCGCGCCTAAGATTCAAACTTCGGAGTGTCCTTGATTACTGCAACTCCTCTCCAGTCCGTTCTGCAGCCTGCAGCTTACAAACTATAGTAGCTCGGCGTCTTCGTTCGTCCCATATATCTTTTTCATGTTTTATCATCTTCACTGACTCACTACTCGAATCAATTTCGAGGTTCTTAATTTAACTACCGGTCCTACAACGACCTAGAACCAAATGATCTCATCCATCTGCCAGCGTCAGCATCCTCTATTCGTCCACTATGTTAGCGATGCGATCTCGTTGGCCCGCGGGCAAGAATTTCTTGGGCCAGAACTCAGCTTTTAGCTTTAACCCTCGGGCTACCAGGGGGGGGTGGTATCCACCCCCCCCCTCTAGGTTTTTCCCAAATCAATTTTTTTTCGTTAGGAATAAAATTTTGACGTTTTAGGTAGCTGTAGAGGATTCATTTGCACACATTCTGAGCTAAAATGTGTGATGATATACCATACCATTCAAAAGTTATACCCGATATACCCGAGGCACCAGGGGGGGGTGGATACCACCCCCCTTAGATTATCGGCTGTATCTTATCCGTCCTTTGACATGAAGAGACACCAATTACACCATTCTGTAGAGGGAATGTGGGGCTACATTTTGGTGGTCACGGAGTTGTTGTTTGACAACCGGAAGTGCTCAAAATAAATTAAAATATAAATAAAGGTGTTTTATTTTCATAAAATTTTCATGTTTTTCCCATTAAAAATTATTCATAATTTATTTTTTAAGAGAAATAAATTATGTCATTCTATAGAGTGCATTTAGCGCTATTTTTTTATACCAATTAATTTGACATTTGATGACCGGAAGTGCTCAAAATAAATTTAAATGTGTGAAAATGTTGGGGTTTTTTTTACAACGCAAACCGATAAGTCTGCGTAAACGTTTTTCAGCATGTTTTGCATGTTTTTTCTCTTTTTATTGTAACTAAAACTAACTTATTACTAGTTTTTATAGTTGAATATTGGACTTTATTATATGTAAACTATTTTCAATTAAATAAATTATGTTAAAACACACAGAATCTAATATTTTGCTTATGCGAAAGTATACATTTTGTGGAATCGACGGGTGCCTACGGTAAAAAATTCATAACTTCGGGGTGCTTTCATATATTTTAAACCTAAATATACCATTTTGTGCAGAAATGAATGCTGAATCCATAGGTGTATTACAAGTTATGATATCTCAAACCAAACCCAAAATCCAGGGGGGGGGTGGTAACCACCCCCCCTTGGTAGTCAGTGTTACAAAAATAGCGTGGTAGCCTGAGGGTTAATTGGTTCTGCATTTTGGTAAAAAAAAATTAGCGGCCTCTAAAGAAAGCTATCCAGGGGGGGGCAATCCGGCCATGCCCCCCATTTAGAAATGCCCATGTATCGTGCCTCCGCCATTTGATTTCAGTGGCTGCTGAAATGGTATGATTTTCCCAAAAATTCGGCCGGATGACTAGAAAAAAGGTCATCAACTTTTTTGGCAGATGCGATTTTTTCCCCCAGAGCCAAGGTGCCAAGAAATTTTTGAAACCCCCCCCCCCCCGTCCAAAGTTTCTGTATCCGCCCTTGAGAAATCTTACCCTGTCTCAACTGATACTCCACCCTCAAACTCCCGGCCCAGACGACACCCACCTTAGTAGCTGTTTCCACCCCTCCGATCCTGCGGAAACTCGACCCGGACCACTATGGACTACAGTCTTACGGATAACCCTTTTGACTCAACGCAGCGCTCGTGAATAAGTTCGTTTAGGCTATATGTAAGCTAGTATACTGGTTGAATAAACGAGACCCATAATAATATTATTGTAATGCATTGAGCGCTGCATGCAAACAAAGTTATAAAAAATCTCAATACACACCCTGACTGCGGTCTTCATTGTAGGAATGAAGGCAGTGCTCAAATAATTTCACATCTTGCTGAGAGTTGACCGGACGTGTGTTGTCAGTCCAAAGACGTGCATGTAGATGACGCCGCGGCGTCTTTCCGAATGCTAGGGTCGTATTGACATAGACGAAGTTAATGCGCAAATATTTCATGTGACTTCTCATTAATATTCATTATCATGGTCGGAAGAGCTAATGCATAGACAATCAAACCAGGTGACTATCTCATTAATATTCATAACCTTTGAAGCCAGAGGCTGTACGCTGAGCTGAGTGATGCATGTTGGGATTCTGGTGGATGAAATAAACAGCACGTGTCCGCGGTGTTAAAATATCACGAGTTTAATAATAATTATTAAGATAATTGCACTTACAGGTATGAATTAAATTTGGTACTTGTTTTTTAAATCACCCCCAACAGCAAATGTCATTGTGGTGGCCAGAAAAGCGACATGTCGTGTCCTTGCTGAAATTGGAGCTCGATGGATGAAAATCTTCTTAATTAAATTGAAGCTGGATGGACGAAACTATCGCTATAATTGGTTCTGGTGTAATCGTATTTTAGTGTATTAAGTTTATGTGTTGTAAAATATCGTAGACCTATAAAGTTAGCACATAGTAGCGCTGGTCGCATAGGTTCTATGACAATTGGTCTACTGACAACTCGTCTACGGACAATTGGTCTAGCGTCAACTGGTCTACAGTCAAAAGATATTTATATAACATGATGTTCTACAATAAAACTTTATTTAATGAAACATTTCCAATTTTACATAGATTTATTGGTGCTCTACGCACAATCACGAGTCATCAGTAACTCTTATCAAAGGAGTAGTCCGATAACATTGCACACGAGACTGTGGACTTCCTTAATTAATTTTTAGATAAAGTTAAAAATGTCAGAAATAGTACTGTAAATTTTAAACGTATTTTGTTTATTACAGCAAGAAACAATTGTATGAACCCTACAGCACATTACGAATTTCTGAACTTATACATGCATCCACAGAAGCAAAATTTATTTCACAACGAAACAGGCAACGGTGTTCATTGATAACATTTCACACGAGACTGTGGACTTGAATTTTACTACAAGGAAACAACGTAACAAGCAAATAAAAAAAAACGTAGTAATCAAAACAACCTCAGTACTTTTGTAAACGACGTGGTCTTCAGATACCAAAACTGCTGGTGAGTAATAACTATGAAACTTATTTAAGGAAACCAAATCAATTGCATTACACCAAAGCAGGGTCAATCATAGTAGCACCTTGGCTGAGCTCCTATACATGTAATTGACACCTTTCAATTGCACAAAATTATAATTAATGCCCACGAGAATCTTCAACCTATGCACATTTCTATACATGTACGTTGCGTCGATGTCAGCTCATTTTGGTTTAAAAATAATACGCATTTTATTGCATTAATGTATCGTATCGTAATGCATTTGTTTCGTAGTGAGCACTGCGTGTAACACAAGAGTCCACTTACACACCGTGAATTTATAGCTTCATAGTAATATGTAAATTAAAAATTGCGCATGTTAATATACTGTCTAAGATTTCCTATTAGTATAAGGTAGGCCTACTAAATTAACTGTTCTTTTAGGGGACAATAATTATTATTATCGTATCATAACAGAGTTTGGTCGACAGCGCTTCTGACTAGTAACCCTGAAGCGGCGCTTTATAAATTTCCGACATGAATGAATGAATGAATGAATGTGCGTGTGCGTGCGTGCGTATGCGTGTGTTCGTGTATTTGTGTGTGTCGCCAATAGAAAACAGCGTTAAATATTCAAACACTTGAAAGCCAAGCCAGAAAAATAAGTACAGACAGCAAAAGTCGATTCCAATCTACGGGTGCAGCAGCATGGAATGAATGCCAGTCCAACACTGTTCTGCATCAGCTAAGGACAGCGATGATGAATGCAATGAGTCAGTACTCAGTAGTAGCGGAGTGTAGGTGCCGAGGGTAGATGCTGTAGGTAGACTTTTAACATAACAACATTTGGTACGAATTTATACAAGAATTATGATTTATTCATTTGATTTCCAAATTTTATAGATGTGTACAGTAGATATTATCTAATCGATATGACAAACCGTCACAATTAATGTTACTAAACATTTAGTTTTACATTTATTATAAAAATAATTTATGTTGCATAGACAGTCTGATACATTGTTGTTTTTAGTTATTCTGATATCATCTTACAAAATTGGCATATAAAAAGCACTATTGGGCTCTACCCATGATCAGACTTTTGTTCAAATTAAGTTGGATTTTCGCTTGTTCGAATGAGGGTTAATATCGAGCATGTTTTGGCTTATAAGTTACAGCCAAGTTAACTACGAGTGACAAGATATAGGCTACACACCAAGAGTTGAATGACAAAACGACAACTAAAATGTCTGATAACTCATTCACTATACTACAAGTGCATGATATTAGTACCATCATATCTGATAACACCTGGCAATTTTTTTGTGCATGAAATGCAACAACGTGTGTTCAAATAGAAAACGACTTTCCAAACATTGAAAAGCCGCTTTCACCTCAAACAATGGAAATTCGAGGTCTAACAAACATCGCAGTTTTAAGTAATTTCCCAGAAATTGTCTTCTTAATATGGGCTTGAATGCATCATAGTGTGTTCCATAATAAAAGAATTGTGTGCCGCGATCTTTCAATTGAAAATCTTTCATCCATTTGTTGTTATCGTTGAGCATATTATTCTCAAAGACATCACACTGCATCAGTGTCAAACGTAAAACCAGCAGTTGAAATCCGACCAAAGCCTGAATATCTTCATCAAAATATGCAATAAAGCACAAGTTGATATTTACATTAAGAAACTGAAACTCTTCTAAGTCTGAGTCACGATCAGGATCAGACACTTCCAACAACTTTTCACACAGATGTATTACATCTTCATATCTGCGACATAAATAAAGACTGAGAGCTTCGTAGCATGGCGCCAAGTTGAAACCGGCTCCAAACTCTGCTGAAAGTGAAGCATAAAAACGTGTCATGTAATCAGTAGAAATTCTTATCAGTGCTTCTGATATATCAGTCCTTCCAGGTAGGACGATATCTGTTGCTGATTCTTCGTTGCACCGAGAGTAGATGAGGATTTTTGGGATCTTACTAGGCCTCTTATACCTCATCATAGCAGCAAGGCAACAGTCTGCCTCAAATTGTAAAGACACATCAAGCGTATCATTAACTATCAGTCTTTCCGGGCTGCATTGAATAAGCAGGTAGCGCACAAACAGATCAGTACTTATCAATAAAATGCCTTTGGTTGGAATTCGAAGAATATTTCTACGTAGTAGAAGAAAACCTGCGATTCTTGCCACATTTCCATGAATAGTAAACTGCATAAACAGTCTGATACATTGTTGTTTTTAGTTATTCTGATATCATATTACAAAATTGGCATATAAAAAGCACTATTGGGCTCTATACACGATCATAGCCCCCTTTGTTCAAATGAAGTTGGATTTTCGCTTGTTCGGATGAGGGTTACATCAAGCATGTTTTGGCTTATAAGTTACAACCAAGTTTCTACGAGTGACAAGATATACACACCAAGAGTTGAATGACAAAACCACAGTTAAAATGTCTGATAATTCATTCACTATACTCCTAAAGGATAATTGCATGATATTAAAACAATAATTTTTGATAACATCTGGCAATTTTTTTGCGCATAAAATGCCACAACGTGTGTTCAAATAGAAAACGACTTTTCAAACATCGAAAAGCCGCTTTCACCTCAAACAATGGAAATCCGAGGTCTAACAAACATCGCAGTTTTAAATAATTTCCCAGAAATTGTCTTCTTAATATGGGCTTGAATGCACCATAGTGTGTTCCATAATAAAATAACTGCGTGCCGTGATGAAGAAATTTAACACCTTTCAACCTTTTGCTATAGTCGCAGCGCTGCATCAGTGTCAAACGCAAAACGAGCAGTTGAAATCCGACCAAAGCCTGAATGTCTTCATCAAAATATGCCATAAAGTACAAGTTAATATTTACATTAAGAAACTGAAACTCTTCTAAGTCTGAGTCACGATCCTGATCAGACTCTTCCAGCAACTTTTCACACAGATGTATTACATCTTCATATCTGCGACATCGATACAGACTAAGAGCTTCGTAGCATGACGCTAAGTTGAAACTGGCTCCAAACTCTGCTGAAAGTGAAGCATAAAACCGTGTCATGTAATCAGTAGAAATTCTTATTAGCGCTTCAGCTATATCAGTGCTTCCAGGTAGCACGATATCTGTTGCTGATTCTTCTGTGCACCGATAGTAGATGAGGATTTTTGGGATCTTCCTAGACCTATAATATCGCATCATAGCAGCAAGGCAACAGTCTGCCTCAAATAGTAAAGACACACCAAACGTATCTTTATTTATTAACAGGCTTTCGGGGCTGCATTGAATAAGCATGTAGCGCACAAACAGATCAGCACTTATCAATAAAATGCCTTTGGTTGGAATTCGAAGAATGTTTCTACGTAGTAGAAGAAAACCTGCAATTCTTGCCACATCATCCATGAATAGCAAACTGCTAACTTTTAATTTGCGAATTTCACGACATTGGTCGTTCTCTTTAGGACTCGTTGCAACTTGAGAGCACAAATGCACCGCACATTGACTGTAGCCAATGAAAGAAAACAGTGCAGCTAGGTAGACTCGAGCTGCAGCCTCAGTTTTGCTTGAAGATATGTCTTGGGAACTGAGTGACGATTGAAGGTTCAACATAGAAACCATTCTGACAAAGCAACTCTCGTTCTTTGAATAACTGAATGCTAAATGTTTCAAAATTTGTTCAGCGCGATTGAAATAGAACATGCTTCTGTTTAAAATATGAAGTGACATCGCAGAATATGAGATTTCAACAATATGAGATTGTTTTATTATATGAAACCAGATATCAAACAGGAATTCAACATCGCACTGCAATTCGGAGGAGAGTATGAACTGTGACATGTGGAACAATATCAATGCTTTCATATAATCTGCGAGAGTATTGTATATCTTGGAAATAGCATTCGCATCTATGAGCCATTTCAAAGGCTCTTCGATGTCTCCTACTGTGAATGTATGCCTGCCCGCCCGTTGCAAGCTATAAGAAAACTCTAGAGCCATAATGCACTTTTGTGCACACCTGAGTATTGTAATATCTAAATCATTTACTTGGCGCTTCTCTTGATAGTCACAAACGGCTTTCCTGCATCTCTCAAGCGTCACCTTTTTTGGAAGATTGTCGTTTTCATTACATAATTTCTGGTAAACTGGTAGAATATAATGAGCAACAAACCATCGACTCATTTTGTCTGCATCGTTAAAATCATCAACAGTTTTGATTGTGTGGTGTAAAATTTCATTATTCAATTTATGACCCAAAAGATTTGATGCTGAGATAAAGTAGTTTGGACAGTGTTTGTGCTTCAAACATTCGCACAGTTTTCCAAGAACCTTGCAGCAAATTGACACAACACTGGACGTCTGCCACCATTCTGTTGATTCCTTTTCGCAGGACCACAACATCAGCGTCTTCAGATGGTAAGTGCATACGACCTCGTCCGTTTTTGGACAATTCTTTCGGATAATTTCTCTCTTAGCAAAGAAACGGAGCAAGTGGTAGACGAGTTGTTGAGTTGGAGTCCAACTCTGAATCAGAATAACCTCTGCTCGTGAAAATGACAATCTCCATTGATTCGATTCTTCGTGCATGTCACGATGTGTGATTGGAACAACGTCGCATCCCTCACGCACCACTTTGCCTATTATTCCATTGCTTGGCCATCCATTGCATCTTCTTCGATTCGGCCATTCTTCAGCTGCCAGTGGCCAGTTTGGACAACGCAATGAACAGACTACGTCTTCTGTTCTGTCTAACACGGGAATTGTGTATTTCATTGCTGGTCCATTTGCAGTAAGCATACTTTTAAATGTTTCATCTAACTCAGTCACATTTCCGTTGACGATGGAAAGCACTGAGCTATGCTTGATAATTCCTACTACGTTAGTTGTACGCTGCTTGTAACCCAAGATAGGCATGTTTATGAATTTATATTCCTCTAAACTCCAGTCATAAGTTCCAATGATTGAGTCTGACAATCGAACGAATGAGGGATTTTGTTCGTAATATTCAAGTTGAGTATATGCAATTTGATCACAGAGATCGCCAAATCGTTGCGGAATTTCACATCCATAAGAGTCTGATACTAAGTGGTTATCAACGGTGCACATGATGTCAATGTCGTCGATACAAGGTCTAACAGGCTGAATAAAGAACTCGGCCTGGCTACCGCACACAGTACATGTATTGTTCACTCCTCTGCACTGGTTCAATACCAACGGAATGAAAAAAAATTAGACTCGCCATTTAGGTTGAATTTTCCACTCATACGACAAGTGCTGACAAGAAACTTCGATACTATATCTTCCATTTCGGTCCAGCAACAACCTAGAGCAATCAATAAAACGAAAGCGACTGTAGGTATAAGTATGGGACTTGTATGTAGGTCTAACCCTTAGGCCTATCATGTAGCCTATAGCCTATTCGTTTAGTACAAACCAGATTAACCAGATAGTTGTGATAATTACGTGGTTAGTAAATACAGTGGATTGTTTTGTCGAATATGTACAACTCTAAAGTCTACAGAGTTCCTCTAAGTTCTAAGATGAATTCACACTTTGATAAATAATATTATTGGACATGTTGTAGTTCAATTGATCGATTATCTACTGACTCGTTTCTATCTGCTAACAAGGCTTGAATCAAGGATTGTCAAGTCAATGGTTCCGGTTTTTGTTCAAAAATGTGCAGTTCAAAACGGACACGTGCAGTTGTAGAAACACTTATGTGCAGTGAAAACTGGTTTTTAAAAGGCCATAGCTCCGATTGGATTTTCCTTGGAGGACAGCAAGAGAAAGAAGCAGTTGTGCAGTTCCAAACAATCCTTGAAAGAGCCCTGTATATTGAATCAAAGGAGACATGGTATTTTGTAACATATGCTGGCATAGAGCTAGTGTAGATAATTCGTTTCCATAGTTAACTGATTAACACTTGAGTGCCCAATGTATTTTTTGGTACACGAAGGCCCAAGAAAGGGGTCCGCGCGGACCCCAGCGTTTTCATGCTAATTTCTTGAGAAGGGATTGGAATATCGTAATAGAAGTTGATTCTATGTAACCCCAAATGCATTTGCAATCGATTTATGTATCTTATACTACAATCGCACCACCTGGTGTAAAGTAATAATCTCGTGACACATTTTATGCTTGCTTGCGTTATTTACCGAAGGAAGCCTATACGCTTGTATGAATATCAGCTGCATATTTTGTGGTACCCTTAGTATATGCTGTGGTTGTGGGGTACAGGGTGGGACAATACTCACGCAAAATATACCATTCTGTGCCCAAATGGTTGGTCTAGGAATACCTAAAAGCATTTTTGCACATCCATAGCCTTTAAAAAGTTATCTGGGAAAAACAGGCCTGGGGTCCGGTCGGACCCCCCCCCTTGGGCACTCGAGGGTCAATGTCGAGTTACTAGCGAAGCGTTTCAGGCCTACTATTTCCATCGAGAAAGAAGGGAACTAATCAGAAACAGAGATGCCATTTAATAAAAATCACGAAAGTGATGTAACGTGTTTAATTAAACCCACTCTCATACACCGAGGTTAAGAAATGAAGTCGTTAGCGTATCATAGCTTATCCATGTTGATTTTATTTATGAAGTATCAATGCAATTGTCTCTGATTAAAGCTGTCATTTTAGCGGGAATAGGTATAAATAAATAAATGCTTATTATTGTTTCCAATAACACTTTCTAACTTCCTAATATTTCTAACGCCTATACCATCGTAGATTATTGACGTAGGCCTATGTGAACTCGCATGTTGATGACGTTGTCTAGGCCGATAGTCTAGTGCCGCAGTGCCCTGTCCCTGATGAAAATAATATTATTACCAGCACGAGTAGCATTAGATATTATCGACAATTAGCATTTTAATGTTTTGGGCTTGGATAGACTAGGTATACTAATTTACTAACCTGAATTCTGTTCGAAATCTGCCAAGTTTTATTTTACGACGCAAAAATTCACTTCGGACTACTCTTTTCAGCAACCTTTCTGACGTGACACAGCTCTCGTGAATAAGCTGGTGCCCAGTGAAGCACGTACATGTAACTGATTCTCTTTTGCGTGTTCGGGTGGCTTTTATTATTGTGGGCCTATGTCTACATCATTGTTTTTTCGCTGGTTTTTCCGTTATCAAATTTTAGAAAGGCAGAGAATTATAACCATGGCGCGTCCTACATGTAACTTCTTTCTACCTGTGTAGGCTAACTAGATCCATTGCTTGTGACGTTAGTCTAAACAGCAACAGGCCTCGAAAAGTACACGGCGTTTGCTTTGGAGACGATCAAATTGATAAGCAAAGGTCTGCAACTGTGCTGAATATTATCTTATAATAGTAAGTAAACAAATTCATGCTGCTTGGTACTCGACGTATGTGCATACGCGATAACACTATCTAGAGTGAGCTTATCCTTGTAAACAATAGATCTGACAAAATGACGCCAAAGTCCAAAAGAAGTCTGAGCACATAATTACGCACAAAATCCCGATTAATCCCTACCACCTGCAGCTCTGGCATGGGTATAACGTTCTATCGTGACGGTGGTGTCCAGTCACCAGTCACGACCACTTTTTAACGGGCTGGTGTGGTGACAGTCACCATGGTCGGAGACTTGGTCTAAAAATTCGGGAGACTAACGAGCGTCCGAAAGACGATCGCCGAGGAGCGACATTTTGGACGACGAAATTTTCCATATTCATCGACGAAATTTTCTGACCTTTTTTTGTTGGTTGGTCAAAATTACGTGAAAACCTATGATTTTTCCATTCCAAAATAGCAGATGACCCTTTTTAGTCATTCGGTCATTTGGTTGTAAATCTCTTCGTATAACGTTACCAGTATTGAGTATTTCCCCGACTAACTACATGCATATCCCAACACTTAACCCTCGGGCTATCAAGGGGGGGGGGGTGGTATCCACCCCTCCTAGGCTTTATCGATTTCAAACTTGTTCCGTATGGAATAAAAAATTTGACCTTTTAGGTAGCTGTAGGGGGTTCGCTGGCACACATTTTGAGGTAAAAACGGAAGTCCATTCCAAGTGGGTGGGACACCAATTGAGAATGCACGACGCTACCTATAATAGTTGCGGTGCTGGCGCAGGGAATCACAAGTTCACCATTAGCAGAAGAACGAAGGGTTTGATGGCCAGCAGCTGCTGTGTCCGAGACCGGACGACAGAGCACACTCAGGTAGGTATGCAGAGCCGCAACCGTGAAAGCAAAGCCAGACCAGAGATGCTATCCTGAAGGAAATACGTCGCTTGACTGGGAGCCAGTGCATGGTGTTACGCATGTGTACAATATGTAGGCAATGAATACAACAGTAAAGATAAAACGTGCTATTGATTTTAAATATTATCCAACAACCTTTATACAATGTTTCCCAAAACATCGACAATGCTTGATCGGTTGGCGCAGCAAGTGAAATGAGTTGAGTTCCTATTGACATCGTTCAATTGCACATAATTATCAGGCGCGGATTCAGGGGGGGCGGAGCCGGCGTACGCCCCCCCTAAACCTGCAGAAATGTTCTAAAGCTAAACTGACATAAAACTAAAATAATTGCAATTTAGCCTACGATTTGGAGATCTTGCAAAGCAAGCAATTCGTGGTCTACATGTAAGTCTCATTCCATGCATCTAATGTTTAAAACATCGACGCACTCACTGCTGATGGTATACTTCATTACTATCATGATGAGCTGCCTTCTCCGAATTCTTTTCATCAAGAGTTAAAGCTTTGGCAGCAGATGTGAAGAAACGCTAACAGCACACCAAGCACCCTGTCGGACACCCTCGCTGACAGCCGCTCCCGTTGCATTATGTATCCAAATATTACCACAATAGTTCACATTTTGCTGCTCACTTCTGTCACGGCTTGCAGTGTTGAGCGAGCAAATTCTAGTCTGCAATTTGTGAAGTTGTGTTTCCAAAGTACAATGAACGAGGACTCATTTTATTGTTTGTCCACAAGGACATCAAGTTAGACATTGATGACAATCTCAATGTCTACGCCAGAAAGCATCCAAGGAGAATTACACTGTTAACCCACTGGCATGTGACACTTAATTATTTCCTTTTTGGGTCAAGGGTTGCATGACCAAAACCGATAACTGATTTATAATCGTTTCACTATTAGCCTTCAGTGGACACCAGTGGTTTTATATGAGAAACTATATATTTGTTTAAAGTTCCACGACATTTTCTATTAAAAGGATCATTATAGTTTTGCATGATCTAATTTCACACATATCAGTGGCGGCGACAGGAGAGGGCTAGGGGGGCTAAGCCCCCCTAAACGTGTCTCATCCCCCCAAAAAAAAGCTGAAAATGTCTAAAACGGATTATACTTCGTAATAAGGAAACTAGACAATGACCAACGGCAACGAAATCAACCATAAAAATTATTATTATAGTGTAGATGCTTATGCCATTGGCGGCACCAGGGGAGTGGTCATGGGGTTAAGCCCCTAAATGTGACTCAGCCTCATCCCAAAGCAAAATCAATGAATGTCCATGTATCGGCTTAAAAGTTATTATTATTATCTTATTTTCGGACCTCAACTGCGGCGGACGGTCATACATCGACTCACATGTGAGACATCAATTGCGACTGGGCTCGACTACCGGACATCGACTCTCTCTGCCACTTAACACTAGTCTGCGACTCTGCAAAACGACTTCTTATTTGAGTTTTCGTGATTTTATCGTTCAGAAATAACTGGCAAAAAAGAGCCTAAAAATGGCTCTAGTTGAGGTCAACAGAGCTAAAAAAATGCGTCGGTAACTGGGGCTCCGCCCCAGACCCCGCTGGGGGAGCTTACGACGCTCCCCCAGACCCCCTAGTCGGTATGGGTTTCGTGCCTTCGGCACTCGCAGCTTCGCGCCTTCGGCGCTCCATAATTTTTTTTTTATAGGCCTAGTTGGCTTCAGCCCCCCAACCTGAGATCCTGGCGCCGCCACTCATATATATATTTACGGGTTTGGATTGGTAGTAATTACGCCCCCTCTAACCAGAAATCCTGGATCCGCCCCTGATTATTATTGTCCAAGAGAATCTTCAATCATTGTAAATTCGAAAAAGTTGCGTCTATGTCATATCATTTTGGTTAAAAATAATACGTAATGTATTTGTTTCGTATTGAGCACTGCGTGTTACACAGAGTTGATTAGGTCCACTCACACACCGTGAATTTATAGCTTCATATAATTTTATAGTAGGCCTAATAATTATATATGAATTAAAAATTGCGTATGTTATACTGACTACGATATAATTCTTTGTATTCTTTAAGGTACTAAATTAACTGTTATTTTTAGGGGACAATAATTTATTACTATGGCTATAGTATCATAGCAGAGTTTGGTCGACAGCGATTCCAAATAGTAGGTTAACCCTGAAGCGGCGCTGTATAAATTTCCGATATGAATGAATGCATGAATGAATGAATTAATTAATGTGCGTGTGCGTGCGTGTGTTCGTGTGTGTCGCCAGTACAAAACAGCGTTAAACATTCAAACACTTGAAAGCCAAGCCAGCAAAAATAATTACAGACAGCAAAAGTCGATTGCAATCTACGGATGCAGAAGCATGGAATAAATGCCAGTCCAACACTGTTCTGCATCAGCTAAAAGACAGCGAGGATGAATGCAAGGAGTCAGTAGTAGCGGAATGTACATGTAGGTGATGAGGGTAGATGCTGTAGGTAGACTTTCAACATAACAACATTTGGTACGAATTTATACAAGAATTATGAATTTTATTCATTTGATTTCCAATTTTTAAAGATATACAATTATTCAGTCGATGAAACATGTATGACAAACCGTCACAATTAATGTAACTAAACATTTAGTTTTACATTTATTATAAAAATGATTTATGTTGCATAGACAGTCTGATACATTGTTGTTTTTAGTTATTCTGATATCATATTACAAAATTGGCATATAAAAAGCACTATTGGGCTCTATACACGATCATAGCCCCCTTTGTTCAAATGAAGTTGGATTTTCGCTTGTTCGGATGAGGGTTACATCAAGCATGTTTTGGCTTATAAGTTACAACCAAGTTTCTACGAGTGACAAGATATACACACCAAGAGTTGAATGACAAAACCACAGTTAAAATGTCTGATAATTCATTCACTATACTCCTAAAGGATAATTGCATGATATTAAAACAATAATTTTTGATAACATCTGGCAATTTTTTTGCGCATAAAATGCCACAACGTGTGTTCAAATAGAAAACGACTTTTCAAACATCGAAAAGCCGCTTTCACCTCAAACAATGGAAATCCGAGGTCTAACAAACATCGCAGTTTTAAATAATTTCCCAGAAATTGTCTTCTTAATATGGGCTTGAATGCACCATAGTGTGTTCCATAATAAAATAACTGCGTGCCGTGATGAAGAAATTTAACACCTTTCAACCTTTTGCTATAGTCGCAGCGCTGCATCAGTGTCAAACGCAAAACGAGCAGTTGAAATCCGACCAAAGCCTGAATATCTTCATCAAAATATGCCATAAAGTACAAGTTAATATTTACATTAAGAAACTGAAACTCTTCTAAGTCTGAGTCACGATCATGATCAGACTCTTCCAGCAACTTTTCACACAGATGTATTACATCTTCATATCTGCGACATCGATACAGACTAAGAGCTTCGTAGCATGACGCTAAGTTGAAACTGGCTCCAAACTCTGCTGAAAGTGAAGCATAAAACCGTGTCATGTAATCAGTAGAAATTCTTATTAGCGCTTCAGCTATATCAGTGCTTCCAGGTAGCACGATATCTGTTGCTGATTCTTCTGTGCACCGATAGTAGATGAGGATTTTTGGGATCTTCCTAGACCTATAATATCGCATCATAGCAGCAAGGCAACAGTCTGCCTCAAATAGTAAAGACACACCAAACGTATCTTTATTTATTAACAGGCTTTCGGGGCTGCATTGAATAAGCATGTAGCGCACAAACAGATCAGTACTTAACAATAAAATGCCTTTGGTTGGAATTCGAAGAATGTTTCTACGTAGTAGAAGAAAACCTGCAATTCTTGCCACATCATCCATGAATAGCAAACTGCTAACTTTTAATTTGCGAATTTCACGACATTGGTCGTTCTCTTTAAGACTCGTTGCAACTCGAGAGCACAAATGCACCGCACATTGTCGGTAGCCAATGTGACAGAACAGTGCGGCTAGGTAGAGTCGAGATGCAGTCTCAGTCTTGCTTGAAGATATGTCATGGAAACTGAGTGACGATTGAAGGTTCAACATGGAAACCATTCTGATTAAGCAACTCTCGTTCTTTGAATAATTGAATGCTAAATGTTTCAAAATTTGTTCAGCGCGATTGAAATGGAACATGCTTCTGTCTACGACAGAAAGTGATATAATAGAATTAGAAATCTCAACATTATGAGATTGTTTTATTATATGAATCCAGATATCAAACAGGAATTCAACATCGCACTGCAATTTCGAGGAGAGTATGAACTGTGACATGTGGAACAATATCAATGCTTTCATATAATCTGCGAGAGAATTGTATATCTTGGATATTACAGTCGCATCTATAAGCCCTTGAAGTGGCACTTCGATGTCTTCTAATTTGAATGTATACCTGCCCGCCCGATGCAAGTTATAAGAAAACTCCAGAGACATATTGCATTTTAATGTAAATGCACACTTGAGTATTGTCATATTTAAATCATTTAGCTGGCGTTTCTCACGATAGTCACAAACGGCTTTCCTGCATCTCTCGAGCGTATTCTCTGTTAGAATGGTCTCGTCTTCATTACATAATTTCTGGTAAACTGGTAGAATATAATGAACCACGAACCATCGACTTATTTTTTCTGCATCGTTAAAACCATCAACGACTTTGATGGTTTGATGTAGAATTTCATTGTTCAATTCATGATCTAATAAATTTGCTTTTCGGATGAAATAGTTTGGACAGTATTTCTGCTTCAAACATTCGCACAGTTTTCCAAGTAACTTGCAGCAAATTGACACAACACTGGACGCCAGCCACCATTCTGTTGATTCATTTTCGCAGGACCACAACATCAGCGTCTTCAGATGGTAAGTGCATACAACCTCGTCCGTTTTTGGACAGTTCTTTCGGATAATTTCTCTCTTAGCAAAGAACCTAAGCAAATGGTAGACGATCTGTTGAGTTTTAGTCCAACTCTGAATCAGAATAACCTCTGCTCGTGAAAATGACAATCTCCATTGATTCGATTCTTCGTACATATCGCGATGTGCGATTGGAACAACGTCGCATCCCTCACGAACCACTTTGCTTATTGTTGCACTGCTTGGCCATCCATTGTACCTTCTTCGATTCGGCCATTCTTCAGCTACCAGTGGCCACTTTGGACAACGCACGGAGTTGACGTAGTCTACTGTTGTGTCTACCACGGGAAGTGTGGCTTTCACTGCTGGTCCATTTGCAGTAAGCATACTTTTAAATGTTTCATCTAACTCAGTCACTTTTCCATTGACGGTGGAAAGCAATGTGCTATGCTTGATCATTCCTACTACGTTAGTTGGACGCTGCATGAAACTCAAGAGAGGAACGTTTGTGAATTTATATTCCTCTAAACTCCAGTCATAAGTTCCAAGGATTGAGTCTGGAAATCGAACGAATGAGGGATTTTGTTCGCAATATTCAAGTTTAGTATATGCAATGTGATCACAGAGGTCGCCAAATCCTTGCGGAATTTCACATCCATAAGAGTCTGATACTAATTGGTTATCAACGGTGCATAGAATGTCAAGGTCGTCGATACAAGGTCTAACAGGCTGAATATAGAACTCGGCCTGGCTACCGCACACAGTATATGAAGTGTTCACTCCTCTGGTCTGGTTCAATACTAACGGAGTGATAACAAAATTAGAATCGTCATTTATGTTGAATTTTGACTTCATACGACAAGTGCTGACAAGAAACTTCGATACTATATCTTCCATTTCGATCCCGCAACAACCTAGAGCTCATTATAAAAAAACGAAATCGACTGTAGATAATTATATGTAGGCCCTATGGCTTATATTAGGGTAACACGAAAGTTCGTACACCGTTTTCAAAATGCGTTTTCTCAGTGACGGCTTCATATTTCTTTATAATATTTTGTCAGTGCATACCTATGTCAAATGAAAGATAGTAGTATATTAATTAGGCTTCTGAGCCAGGCGCTATATCAATGGTACATGGGTGGCTAAGAGCAAGCACTAGGACCAAGCACTAAGAGCAAGCACTAGGACCAAGCACTGGAACCAAGCACTGCAATATAAAGTCATTTACCTCATGGACGGCTAGGGCAGGAGTCACTTACCTCAGGATCCACCCCTCCCCCACTATTATAAGCCTTATGAGCCATGGAGTAGATTTACCTCTTGGACGACCTCTGAGCCAGGGCGCTATAATAAGTCATTTACATCGTCTAATTAAGTGGCTAAGCCAAGGATATAAGTCACCTCAGGATTAGTAGGTCAATTCAAATCAAATCAAATCAAATACCATTTATTAAGGCAACAACCGTTGCACATTGATCAAGACAAAACAAAACAGAATAATAGCATTAACATTGATGATTAACATAACAGAAAGAATAAACAGCGTATCATAAGAATAAACAGTACATTATAAAGCAAAGGATCGCATACGGTTGAGCACTTAAAGGGGAACCCCAAAGGGACAAGTCCCGCTATCAGAGGAACCCCAATTCATTATATAAGCTTAAGTCACTTACCTCAGAACCTCAGAACACCGCTAAAAGTAACTGGCTATAGAGCAGAGAGAGTAGGCGACTATGAGGTATATAGCCTATCGTTTCTAAATGCGTTGTTTGGGAAATATCTAGGTCTAATAGTACTATTGATTCATTTTGCGACTGGCGTACAATGAGCTATTGTCAACAGCAGGTGATGACGCGCCAGCTAGCATACACTGCAGCGTTCGCGTGCAAGACAGCAGCCTGGAGCTCATGCATGTCGCCCTAACTATTTGTTTAATGCATAACTGCAACGGAAACTAAGATGGCGAACTCAGAAAAAAGTGATTCAGATATGTACACCAAAACTATGTAAAACCAAAACTATTCAGCGTACATGTATGTCATTTACTAAATCATAAAAAAGTACCAATTAAAATCATGGGTCATTCTTTACAATACCACGAGCCTCAAGCACAATAAAATCTTTGGCAAATAGATACACGCAAAAACCGGTGACAACGAATTGGAATTTCGTGTTTATTTTGCTCATGCAAGATAATCGGAAATCGTTTTGAAAGACAGAAAGCCAGTGACGAACACATTGTGGGACGGAATGTTGAGAACATCTCACGAAACACACACGCACACATACATAAACATGCACACACACACACACCCACACACACGCGCGCACACACACACACACACACACACACACACACATATATATAATATATATGGCCCCGTAACGCGATAGCCATTGTCCGGTAATTTCCTCAAGGCAACCTGGCAACCCTAGATGCAAATGACGTAATTGTGACGTCAATGTTCATGCCAGAAACTTCATATTTGAATCGGTGTAAGATAATTATCTCAGGATAAAAACAGTTTTGAAATTTTGAAAATCGATTAAGATTTGCCTGTTTTATTCACATTATAAAAAGGGTGCTTGATTTTTTGGGACACAGTGTATATACATGTAGGTTATGGTGCAATAAAAAGCTGACAATGCCGAACTAGGCTAGAGCAGCGATCCTATACTCAATGCGCTGCTGGGCATGAAGCAAGTGCAAGCTGTCGTACGCCAAACAAATTTCTGTCGAGGGCAACGGCCTCTGTTGTCATATTATATAGGCCCTCGTCAAATCTGGATCCATCCATCCGTTGTCAATGAATTCTTAAACACCTTTAAATTGTAATTTTATAGAACAATATATTGCACGCATTATATACGGTCGCACACCATCCGATCATTTGACTGACCTGCTGCGTGACAACCTGCATTGGCTGCGTGTCCCCCAGCGAATTCAATACAAGCTCTGCCTAATTACATACAAGTCATTACACAACCTCATGCCTGAATACATCGCGGATTTCTGCATTCCAATCACAGACAATAGATTAAGATCGTCGGCGAGGGGCATGCTGCATGTCCCACGGTCAACCACGAGGTTTGGTGAAAGCTCGTTCTCTGTGTTGGGACCAACTGCATGGAACAGTCTTCCTGCCCACGTGAAGATGGCACCATCTCTGGAGACATTTAAATCCAGTCTCAAAACTCACCTATTCAAACAATCGTTTATTTTTTGACAGTAACATGTTATCCCGTGTACAGCGCCCTTTCCTTCGGCCTCGGCCGAGCTACGGCGCTATATAAATCGTCTTATTATTATTATTATTATTATTATTATTATTATTATTATTGCTCAATATCGTTAGCCATTCAGCTGGTCGAAAAAAAAACGTAGCCTCAATTTTATTTGAACCGTTCAGAGGCACTCCCAGTGCGCAAGGAAATAACAGATCGAAGAAATAGGTTTTGAGAAAGCAAAAGTTAAAGATAGATTAAATAATAATAAAACTGATTATTAGGTAGAATTTTAGATCGAATAGTCTAGATGGGTGCATTGACAACGGATGGATGGATCCAGATTTGACGAGGGCCTATAATATGACAGCCGTTGCCCTCAACAGAAATTTGTTTGGCATATGATTTTGAAATTGTCCTTGCTGATAACGATTCTGATTGACACGGCTGTTTTTAATGAATTTTTAGAACTGCACAACTCCTTCTTTCCTTTCCCATCCTCCACGATAAATTACTTCCAATCGAAGGACAATGACGTTTTTGCTTGTTTTAACTGCACAGAAGTGCTTCTCAACTGCACATTTTATTGTTGTTTTCGTTCTCTCTTGTTATTCATTTTGCTTCTTTCCTAGCTGCTTGGTATCAAGAAGAACAGGTTGTTTTAGCGGCGATCAGTCAACCTGAATATTTAGATCTTTTATCATTACCGACACTTTAACAATAATGTGGATTAAACAATTCATATATCCATGCGAAATATACGTACCAAGCTTAATTTCAACACCTTTTTATCGTTTATATAACAAAATATATAAGGTTTCATGTTGACAATACATGTAACTTGTTCGGGTCTACCCCATTAGAGAGAGGGAGAAGGATAAGCAGAGATAGAGGAAGAGACCCATACCTCTACTGGATAATATACATATTCATCGAAGAAAATTAAATGAACAAAGTTTTTGATCATAATAATATTGTTTTTATAATACAGGGTAGCTGGGTAGTGTGTCTCAACGAAAATCTCTAAAGAGCGTATTAATATCATTATTATTAGCCAAAGCCATTATTTTTGATAGTAAATACCTTTCTTATTATAAGTTGTCGTTATACGATGTATCCAATTCATCCAATCCATCAAACGTTTGCATAATTTCAAATATTAAATGCGGTATGTCCTGCATCGCCCTCAGATTATCGGATATCTGATTTGGTGTGGTAGTGCGTTGTAGGTGCTGCTTATGTATATTTGCACGACTTATAAATGTCCCACTATTTTGGTTGTTTAGGGTTGTCGTGTTCTATAATTATTTTCTTCCACTCAGCCTGAACTCTTCATCTCCCGAGCACAAACTGCTGTTAGATAGCACCGTAACTTCTCTGTTATTGGCCTCGTCGTATCAAATGTCTCAGGCCTACGCTGAGATGTCGTTGTGAAATGTAGGCCTAGTAGGAGGAAAGTATAGACACCCTTAACGTTTAAATTACGCGAACTATATAAGTTTTGTCTTGCCATCACTTCGTAATTACTTCATCAAGTCTTCGTTATGCTAATTCGGTCTTGTGGCTCTCTCACACGTTGAGCTTATTACGGGGAAGCCTAAACACATTAAATTTTAGTTTGGCTATCGAACATTTGAATATCTAACTTTATATCCTCTGGCGACAGTGGTATATAGTTATATATATTATATATATATATATATATTATATAATATATATATTATATATATATATATATTTATATATATATATATATATAATCTGGACATTTGTAACCAGAACTGTTTGCTTGTTTTACTATTGAAATTGGCTGTGTTAGGCAATTCAGGTAGAATACTATTGTTAATAAAGTGCACATACATACATACATACATACATACATACATACATACATACATACATACATACATACATACATACATACATACATACATACATACATACATACATACATACATACATACATACATACATACATACATACATACATACATACATACATACATACATACATACATACATACATACATACATACATACATACATACATACATACATACATACATACATACATACATACATACATACATACATACATACATACATACATACATACATACATACATACATACATACATACATACATACATACATACATACATACATACATACATACATACATACATACATACATACATACATACATACATACATACATACATACATCAGAGGGGATTAGAGTCGCCATCCTACCTTATCCGTGCCTGGGACTGGCACTGTGACTTCTAAGGTACGGATATATTATCATAATTGTCATTTATTGTTTCACTGCACTAGCTGTGGCTGCAGCACGATTACAATTCATTATATGAACGGATGATGAAAATGTTACTGCAATAATTAATCGGAAGTGAATTATTGTTTTACACAGCACACATAACATTAATATATACTGTTGATTTCCCAACGCCATGGGGCGAATAAAAGGCTTTGGAAATTGAGAGGTTTATTTGCATTGAAACGCCTGCAATGTCTTAACAATAATACCAATACATTTATTATGCATTTGTTGCCGACTTTGTTTCAAAATTTGAATGGCCATGTTGCATTAAATATTAAATATTTTTCTATCCTTTTGATATTTGTACACCGGAAAATTGTGGAATGTTCCCTGATTTGCATCAAATTAGTCACCATAGCAAGTGTATCATTATAGACAGTGTTCGACATAATTATATCAATTCATCACGTTAAACATTGAACAGGTATGTGGAAGTGTATAAAGTCTCTTCTTAAACACCTCTTAATGGCTTTGTGAAGACACTATATGTTTGTCGTAATTGTCACAACTGACCAACGTGATGGAACAATACGCATAATATCTTTTCGCAATATCAACTACGCCAGCGGTTCTCAACCTTTTCATACTCACGGACCCCTTTTTAATTTTGGGCCACGGTCACGGACCCCCAATAACATTTTGCGCCTTGGCGCATTATCATTTATCGCGACTGTGCGACTCTATTAGGCCCTATCCTATATATTATCTAGAGACTGAAACAAACCGACCCATCTAAAACAGATGAATTTGTTACTAATCAGCGTATTATTAGTTTCATGTCGCCATTGAGAAGAGGAAATATTGAAAAATTGACCAAAAATTTATCTGTTTGACTGTTTCTACGTTTTTAACTAAGAAATATATAATTTTCAGGATTTGCTCGCGGACCCCCAAGCACATCGCCGCGGACCCCCAGGGGTCCGCGGACCCCCCGGTTGAGAACCGCTGAACTACGCCACTACTACTTAGAACACTCTGGCACTGTCCGTCAAAATCATAGGCAAAGGAAAAGTGTGGCGACGCTAAAATATAATCTATGATTCTATGAAATCACACAGTGCCGTTACACTGAACATACATGTAGTGCTAACTGCATGTTGTGTACAATAATTATCCAGATAGCACAAGCGGCCATGCCCATTTTCAATAATGTGTTTCGTATTGCAGTTATTTTCTGTCGATGGCAACAGTAGGCCTACGTAGGCCTACTGCCCTTGCTAGTTTTCAAGCTGTCGTTATACTCTGCATCCATCTAAGGTTTACATAATTATGTGCGGGATGTCCCGCATTGACTGTCACAATGCGGATAATCTTCTTGGTATCAGCTTTATAGTGGCATCAGTAGAGTGAATAGGTAGCGACTAGCCTCAGTCACGTGACCAGTGACGTCATCGGGGTCAAGGTCAAAGGTCAAGGTCTCGGTCATCTTAATTAGGTCACATTAATTAGGGTATATTAATTAGGTCATTTTAATTAGGTCATATTAATTGGGTCACGCTAATTAGGCATTTTATCTAGGTCATAGTAATTATATTATATTAATTAATAATAATTAGAATTTATTAATTATAACAATTAGTGAACCACAATTAGCAGCGCAAGCCCCACTCCGACCGAGAACGACTCATCAGAAGCATGGTGGTGCATTCTGGGCCCTGTACTGGCTTCCACGTCTCAACATCCTACCTCACATTTCTGCAAATTTCAATTTCTCAAGCGCAATCTGTCCTATAATTAGCAACACAAGGCCCGTACCAACCGGAAATGACTCATCGGAAGCGTCCTTAGTCATTCTGTGTGCTGTACTGGCTTCCACACCTCAGCCTCCCCACCCATTATTCCTTCAGTCATCAATTTCTCTATCTCGGCATATCTCCGCGCCATTCCAACCCACGCGCCCAGCCATATCTCCTTCTTTTAGGTGTATTATTTCACTCTACAGCATCTAACCTCACCCTCCAACCCTCCATTCCACCCCTCCACACACGCAAATTTGCATTATATGCATAAGAATCAACCAAACAGGAAGCGGCGAGCCCTAACAACGGGCCAATCGGGAAGCGAGAAACCCTATGTATGTCATCTCTCTCTCCCTCCACAGCCCTCAACCTCAACCTCCAACCCTCCACTCCACTTTCCCCACCCAATACTAGGTATTTTCACATAAGTGCCAACCAATCAAAAGCGAGAAACCTAGAAACCGACCAGCAAAGAGTCGAGAACGCCTAGGGACAGTCTCTCTCTCCCTCTATAGCATTCCGCCTCACCCTCCAAACCTCCATTCCAACCTCCCCACCCAAAACTAGGTATTTTCACATAAATGCCAACCAACCAAAAGCGAGAAACCTAGAAACCGACCAATAAGGGGGCGAGAACGCCTAGAGACAGCCTCTCTCGCCCTCTATAGCAGGCCACCACGCCCTCCAACCCTCCATTCCAAGCCTCTGCACACAAATTTATCTTACACGACGAAGAACTGACCAATCAGGAAGCGGCAAATCCTAGCGACGAACGAATCAGGAGGCGAGAATTTCCGTATGTACCTTTAAAATATATCAATTATTCACCATTTTATTCGAAAATAGTCATAAATCAGGTATTTATACATTTAAATTAACTAAAAGTGTAACATATATTCAGCATTTCCTACAAAATTAATCAAAAATAGAGTAACCAACAACAATTTTCTTCATCTTTTCGTATTCATATAAGTCCAAACACAGCATGAACTTCCAACAGGGCATTACCATCATAGTCACAGACACCCTTTCTTGAGCAGCTAAGTTCAAATACTACAAAATCACTCACCCGGCCATTCCCAATATGGAGCCCTTTCCACATTTCTTATACAGGCAAGGCCAAAAACCGAAGAATCACTCAACCTTCCATTCCCAATATGGGCACTTTACCAATTTTTCAGCATAGTCAAACGCAAAAATCCAAGAATCACTCACCCTTCCATCCCCAATATGGGCACTTTACCAATTTTTCAGCATAGTCAAACACAAAACCGAAGAATCACTCACCCCTCCATTCCCAATATGGGCACTTGCCCAACTTTCACGCATAGTCAAACTCAAAAACCGAAGAATCACTCAACCTTCCATTCCCAATATGGGCACGTTACCAATTTTTCAGCATAGTCAAACACAAAAACCGAAGAATCACTGAACCTTCCTTTCCTCATATGGCGACTTTGTCAACTTTCGCGCGCGCTCAAACTCAAAAATCCAAGAATCACTCAACCTTTCTTTCCTCATATGGGCACTTTACCAATTTTTCAGCATAGGCAAACACAAAAACCCAAGAATCACTCAACCTTCCTCTCCTCATATGACGACTTTCCCAACTCTCACGCTCGATCAAACGCAAAATCCAACAATCACTCAACCTTCCTTTCCCAATATGGGCACTTTACCAACTTTCGCGCATGTTCAAACACAAAAACCCAAGAATCACTCAACCTTCCTTTCCTCATATGGTGGCTTTCCCAACTTTCACGCAGGCTCAAACGCAAAAATCCAAGAATCACTCAACCTTCCTTTCCTCATATGGTGTCCTTTAGCAATCATCTGCTCCCAAGGCAACGCCCGCACAACCTTTCCTGTACAGGTATGTTCAAATAAGAAACACACACGCAATTTTTCACACACGCTATGCCCAAATAACACAAATACACACAACTTTCCAGTCGCAAGGTGGAACACCAACATACTTTCACACACACACACACACACACACACACACACACACACAAAAAAAAAACACACGAACAAACTCAAAGCCATGAAAACTCTCAACCTTCTGCTCCCAAGGAATTTCTTCCACATATAGGAACATTCAAGTAACTCATATAACTTTCCAACTCCAAAGATGGCGCACTAGCTAGCTTTCTTGGGCATGTAAGAGTACAAACCACAGAATCGTCACACATGTCTTTCGACAGGTGGCGCGCTTTCTTAAATCTTAACATATTACATATCAAATATACAAAATTCAACAAGCATGTATTCAACAACACGTACCTTTTCAATATGCGTGCGAACGAGCGGAAGCATCAGAGGACGGGTAAAGCACATAGGGGCATGAACCGTCAATTTCTAACATATACACATACTTTGATCAAATTTTCTAGCTTAGGATATCAACTTTGCATGCAACAGCGAAGAATGTAAGTTGTGTAAGTCAAACATTTGAAGTGTATGGTCCAAAAGTGGGTCGAATTGAACTTTGGCAATATAAAATTATGCATATGTTAGATGTGCATATGTACAGGACTTGAACTTTTCAATGTAAGACACGAACTTTTACCATTGTACGAAGTCAAACTTGTAATTTACGAAGCATGAAACCCAGATATGCATGTCGAATGTGGCAAGTTGGAGAAATATGGAGTGGGGGAAGTGTTCCATTCTTAAGTTTGTGGAAACATTGTCATACATTATTAGTGATATGTCAACAATTTTGGTAAAGTACGAACTTAACGAGCGAAGAAATGCAACTTAGGGGTACAAGTGGCCAGTTTCACGACTTTTTAGGGTTGAGAGTGTTAAGTTGGTGACGCGCAGGGGTGGGGAGAGTGTTCCATGCTTAAGTTTTGTGAAAACAAAGGCAGTCATTATTTGTAACATGACACCAATTTTTGGTAAAATACGAAAATATTGTGCGAAGAAACACGAATTAGGGCTACGAACGATGCATTGCAACGCGTATTAGGGTTAGCAGACGGGCACAACTTAGCAGAAATCTGCGTTCGTCAACTCTGAAAACGCTAAGTCCGAAACATTTCACCGGACAAAATCGATCGGCAGCGCCTTCGAGCGGCACGGCGGCGGCTACGGCGGTGAGATCCCCGTCCCACACGGACAACCACGGTCGCTGCGGCGAGGAGACGACGAGGCCCGCTTTCCCAATTAGATCAGGCTTTGGCTCTTAGAAGTTAAAGTCGAATACGCTCCGACACATCTCTTTCCAATATTTCCTTCACCCACAGTACGCATGAGTCTTTAATTTCATACGAGTCAAAGCAGGATCGATTGGGATCGCGCGCCACCGTCGTCAGCCTCGCCGCAGGGCCCGTGGTCGTCCGTGTGGGAAGGGGCGCTCACCGCCGTAGCCGCCGCCGTGCCGCTCGAAGGCGCTGCCGATCGATTTTGTCCGGTGAAAATTTTCGGACTTAGCGTTTTCAGAGTTGACGAACGCAGATTTCTGCTAAGTTGTGCCCGTCTGCTAACCCTAATACGCGTTGCAATGCATCGTTCGTAGCCCTAATTCGTGTTTCTTCGCACAATATTTTCGTATTTTACCAAAAATTGGTGTCATGTTACAAATAATGACTGCCTTTGTTTTCACAAAACTTAAGCATGGAACACTCTCCCCACCCCTGCGCGTCACCAACTTAACACTCTCAACCCTAAAAAGTCGTGAAACTGGCCACTTGTACCCCTAAGTTGCATTTCTTCGCTCGTTAAGTTCGTACTTTACCAAAATTGTTGACATATCACAAATAATGTATGACAATGTTTCAACAAACTTAAGAATGGAACACTTCCCCCACTCCATATTTCTCCAACTTGCCACATTCGACATGCATATCTGGGTTTCATGCTTCGTAAATTACAAGTTTGACTTCGTACAATGGTAAAAGTTCGTGTCTTACATTGAAAAGTTCAAGTCCTGTACATATGCACATCTAACATATGCATAATTTTATATTGCCAAAGTTCAATTCGACCCACTTTTGGACCATACACTTCAAATGTTTGACTTACACAACTTACATTCTTCGCTGTTGCATGCAAAGTTGATATCCTAAGCTAGAAAATTTGATCAAAGTATGTGTATATGTTAGAAATTGACGGTTCATGCCCCTATGTGCTTTACCCGTCCTCTGATGCTTCCGCTCGTTCGCACGCATATTGAAAAGGTACGTGTTGTTGAATACATGCTTGTTGAATTTTGTATATTTGATATGTAATATGTTAAGATTTAAGAAAGCGCGCCACCTGTCGAAAGACATGTGTGACGATTCTGTGGTTTGTACTCTTACATGCCCAAGAAAGCTAGCTAGTGCGCCATCTTTGGAGTTGGAAAGTTATATGAGTTACTTGAATGTTCCTATATGTGGAAGAAATTCCTTGGGAGCAGAAGGTTGAGAGTTTTCATGGCTTTGAGTTTGTTCGTGTGTTTTTTTTGTGTGTGTGTGTGTGTGTGTGTGTGTGTGTGTGTGTGAAAGTATGTTGGTGTTCCACCTTGCGACTGGAAAGTTGTGTGTATTTGTGTTATTTGGGCATAGCGTGTGTGAAAAATTGCGTGTGTGTTTCTTATTTGAACATACCTGTACAGGAAAGGTTGTGTGGGCGTTGCCTTGGGAGCAGATGATTGCTAAAGGACACCTTATGAGGAAAGGAAGGTTGAGTGATTCTTGGATTTTTGCGTTTGAGCCTGCGTGAAAGTTGGGAAAGCCACCATATGAGGAAAGGAAGGTTGAGTGATTCTTGGGTTTTTGTGTTTGAACATGCGCGAAAGTTGGTAAAGTGCCCATATTGGGAAAGGAAGGTTGAGTGATTGTTGGATTTTGCGTTTGATCGAGCGTGAGAGTTGGGAAAGTCGTCATATGAGGAGAGGAAGGTTGAGTGATTCTTGGGTTTTTGCGTTTGAGTGTGCTTGAAAGTCGGGAAATTCGTGATATGAGGAAAGGAAGGTTGAGCGCTTCTTCGGTTTTTGCGTTTGAGTGTGCGTGAAAGTCGGTAAAGTGCCCATATGAGGAAAGGAAGGTTGAGCGCCTCTTCGGTTTTTGCGCTCGACTATGTGTGAAAGTTGGGAAAGTCGCCATATGAGGAAAGGAAGGTTGAGTGATTCTTGGGTTTTTGTGTTTGCCTATGCTGAAAAATTGGTAAAGTGCCCATATGAGGAAAGAAAGGTTGAGTGATTCTTGGATTTTTGAGTTTGAGCGCGCGCGAAAGTTGACAAAGTCGCCATATGAGGAAAGGAAGGTTCAGTGATTCTTCGGTTTTTGTGTTTCACTATGCTGAAAAATTGGTAACGTGCCCATATTGGGAATGGAAGGTTGAGTGATTCTTCGGTTTTTGAGTTTGACTATGCGTGAAAGTTGGGCAAGTGCGCATATTGGGAATGGAGGGGTGAGTGATTCTTCGGTTTTGTGTTTGACTATGCTGAAAAATTGGTAAAGTGCCCATATTGGGGATGGAAGGGTGAGTGATTCTTGGATTTTTGCGTTTGACTATGCTGAAAAATTGGTAAAGTGCCCATATTGGGAATGGAAGGTTGAGTGATTCTTCGGTTTTTGGCCTTGCCTGTATAAGAAATGTGGAAAGGGCTCCATATTGGGAATGGCCGGGTGAGTGATTTTGTAGTATTTGAACTTAGCTGCTCAAGAAAGGGTGTCTGTGACTATGATGGTAATGCCCTGTTGGAAGTTCATGCTGTGTTTGGACTTATATGAATACGAAAAGATGAAGAAAATTGTTGTTGGTTACTCTATTTTTGATTAATTTTGTAGGAAATGCTGAATATAATGTTACACTTTTAGTTAATTTAAATGTATAAATACCTGATTTATGACTATTTTCGAATAAAATGGTGAATAATTGATATATTTTAAAGGTACATACGGAAATTCTCGCCTCCTGATTCGTTCGTCGCTAGGATTTGCCGCTTCCTGATTGGTCAGTTCTTCGTCGTGTAAGATAAATTTGTGTGCAGAGGCTTGGAATGGAGGGTTGGAGGGCTTGGTGGCCTGCTATAGAGGGCGAGAGAGGCTGTCTCTAGGCGTTCTCGCCCCCTTATTGGTCGGTTTCTAGGTTTCTCGCTTTTGGTTGGTTGGCATTTATGTGAAAATACCTAGTTTTGGGTGGGGAGGTTGGAATGGAGGTTTGGAGGGTGAGGCGGAATGCTATAGAGGGAGAGAGAGACTGTCCCTAGGCGTTCTCGACTCTTTGCTGGTCGGTTTCTAGGTTTCTCGCTTTTGATTGGTTGGCACTTATGTGAAAATACCTAGTATTGGGTGGGGAAAGTGGAGTGGAGGGTTGGAGGTTGAGGTTGAGGGCTGTGGAGGGAGAGAGAGATGACATACATAGGGTTTCTCGCTTCCCGATTGGCCCGTTGTTAGGGCTCGCCGCTTCCTGTTTGGTTGATTCTTATGCATATAATGCAAATTTGCGTGTGTGGAGGGGTGGAATGGAGGGTTGGAGGGTGAGGTTAGATGCTGTAGAGTGAAATAATACACCTAAAAGAAGGAGATATGGCTGGGCGCGTGGGTTGGAATGGCGCGGAGATATGCCGAGATAGAGAAATTGATGACTGAAGGAATAATGGGTGGGGAGGCTGAGGTGTGGAAGCCAGTACAGCACACAGAATGACTAAGGACGCTTCCGATGAGTCATTTCCGGTTGGTACGGGCCTTGTGTTGCTAATTATAGGACAGATTGCGCTTGAGAAATTGAAATTTGCAGAAATGTGAGGTAGGATGTTGAGACGTGGAAGCCAGTACAGGGCCCAGAATGCACCACCATGCTTCTGATGAGTCATTCTCGGTCAGAGTGGGGCTTGCGCTGCTAATTGTGGTTCACTAATTGTTATAATTAATAAATTCTAATTATTATTAATTAATATAATATAATTACTATGACCTAATTAAAATGCCTAATTAGCGTGACCCAATTAATATGACCTAATTAAAATGACCTAATTAATATGCCCTGATTAATGTGACCTAATTAAGATGACCGTGACCTTGACCTTTGACCTTGACCCCGATGACGTCACTGGTCACGTGACTGAGGCTAATCGCTACCTATTCACTCTACTGGCATCGTTCGCCTCTTAGTTGCTGCTCTTGATAATTATTATACATACAAGAGCTATGTAACTCTACTTTGGGTCATCATGGACGTCATGAAGCATGACTCATGCTCTACGTTCCTCCAATCAGTGAAATCCTAAATCCCCAAGTACCCAGTACGAGCATGCTCTTAGACCGCACCGCACTTTCTCTGTTATTTTCTCCACGGCGTGTCTTTCATTTACGCCTTGCGTTTGATCAGATTCGTTTCGTCGCAGCCTCAAAAATTCTTTTTCATCCCGTTGTTGGTTCCGGAGCACTACTGAATAGTAACCATAAACAGTCGCTATATAAACCTCCGTAATGAATGAATGAATGAATGAATGAATGAATTAATTAATTAATGAATGAAGGAAAGAAGGAATGAATGAGTGAATAAATGAATGAATGAATGAATGAATAAATGAATGAATGAATAAATAAATAAATGAAGTCTAACTTAAAAAAAACACTTTATTTCGCTCTTTACCGAGGCTATATATAGCGCAATCTTGCTTGTCATACAGCTTTGACCTTGTTAAGATCTTAAAATCGACAACAGTACTGCAAAAACTAAGTCTGCAGATTTTCAAAGGTTTAATTGATAAATTAATAGCAAAATGTTGATCGATTAGTTTTTCAAGGCCCTTTTTTGTTTCATAATGTGAAGCGGCCATTTCATCGCAAGGCAACATGGTGAATATCGATGAATGGTGTCATTATATAGGGCTGACAGCAGTGCTCACATCTTGAAGAGGGTTGACCGGACGCGTTGTCATTCCAACGATTCAGATGCTACCGAGCGCATACTCGTGTGTTTTTACGTAGCCTACGTGGGATTTACGTATCTGAGTAAAATGCAAAACACCTCTTTTAATTTGTACTTTCAAGACGAAAGCATGCGCCTTGCACACCTATTTTAAGCGTCAAAATGGGTTATATTAACTACCGCCTATGTTTTAGTATGTTGTTCTTCTTACGGTTATTATCAAAGGTGTAAGAAGCACGTGACGCATGTGACCAATAAAAATTATGCCCAAGTCCGAGAAGCCCATTGAGTCAAGCATTTTTACTAAGACATTTCATGGACGTTGCTCAGTTTTTCGTGACAAAATTAGTCGTGTTTAAGAGCAGCTTTTAACTGTCGCATCTGTTCCATGTTCATTTTAAATTGGCCGCAGGAAAACATGCGAAATCTCATCGAACAGCGGCCCCGACATCATCATGTCAAATGTAATTTTGTGTAGCGCTCCTTCTAGTTGCCCATCACTGCAAAACGCGCCCAAGATAACCACGGCATCATAAAATGAGATTTCAACAACTTGTATAAAGTACTGGCATTATTTATAGCGTGCATGCAGTCGTATCTAAAACGAAAGTCCATTCGAAGTGAATGGGAAAAACAATTGAGAATGTACGACGCTGTCTTTAATAGTTGAAGTGTTAGCGGCGAGATCACAAGTTCACCATTTAGCAGAAGAACGAAGGGCTCGACGAACAGCTGCTGTGTCCGAGACCAAACAGCTGCTGTGTCCGAGACCAAACAGCTGCTGTGTCCGAGACCAAACAGCTGCTGTGTCCGAGACCAAACAGCTGCTGTGTCCGAGACCAAACAGCTGCTGTGTCCGAGACCAAACAGCTGCTGTGTCCGAGACCAAACAGCTGCTGTGTCCGAGACCAAACAGCTGCTGTGTCCGAGACCAAACAGCTGCTGTGTCCGAGACCAAACAGCTGCTGTGTCCGAGACCAAACAGCTGCTGTGTCCGAGACCAAACAGCTGCTGTGTCCGAGACCAAACAGCTGCTGTGTCCGAGACCAAACAGCTGCTGTGTCCGAGACCAAACAGCTGCTGTGTCCGAGACCAAACAGCTGCTGTGTCCGAGACCAAACAGCTGCTGTGTCCGAGACCAAACAGCTGCTGTGTCCGAGACCGGACGACAGAACACATTAAGGTTGGAAGTGGCGCTACCGCGGCATCGCCAGGCCATAGCAGCTATCCTGTAGGAGATACGAGGCGTGACTGGGAGCCAATGCAGGGTGTCAAGCATGTATGCAACGTATACAACAATAGATCTAAAGATAAAACGTTATGCTTAATGATAATCTAAATACCTTTATACAATTTCCCAAAACTTTGACAATGGTTGATCGGTTTGGCACAGCAAGTGAAAGGAGTTTAGCTCCTATAATATTATTATTGGCATCGTTCAATTGCACATAATTATTATTGTCCACCAGAAGCTTCAACCCATGTATAAGTTGCGTCTATGTCAGCTCATATCGGTTAAAAAATATTACGTAGGCCTGAATCGTATCGTAATGCATTTGTTTCGTTTTGAGCACAGCGTGTAACACAGAGTCCATTTACACATCGTGAATTTACAGCTTCATAAAAAATATAAATTAAAAATTGCGCATGTTAGACTGCCTAAGATTTCCTATTAGTATAAGGTACTAAATTAACTGTTCTTTTAGTGGACAATAATTATTATTATCGTATCATAACAGAGTTTAGTCGACAGCGCTTCTGAGTAGTAACCCTGAAGCGGCGCTATAAAAATTTTCGATATGAATGAATGAATGAATGTGAATGTGCGTGCGTGTGTGTCTGCGTGTTTGTGTGTCGCCAGGAGAAAATAGCGTTAAATATTCAAACACTTGAAAGCCAAGCCAGAAAAAATAAGTACAGACAGTAAAAGTCGATTCCAATCTACGGGTGCAGAAGCATGGAATGAATGCCAGTCCAACACTGTTCTGCATCAACTAAAGGACAGTGATGACGAATGCAAAGAGTCGAATGTAGGTGCTGAGGGTAGATGCTGTAGGTAGACTTTTAACATAACAACATTTGGTAGGAATTTATACAAGAATTATGATTTATTCATTTGATTTCCAAATTTTATAGATGTACAATTATTGAGTCGATATAACATGTAAGCTTATGACAAACCGTCTCAATTAATGCTACTAAACATTTAGTTTAACATTTATTATAAAACTGATATATGTTGCATAGACAGATTGATATAATGTTGCTTTTAGTTATTCTGATATCATCTTACAAAAAAGGCATAAAAACACTAAATTGGGCTATACCCATGACCATGTTCAAATTAAGTTGGATTTTCGCTTGTTCGGATGAGGGTTAACATCAAGCATGTTTTGGCTCATAAGTTATAACCAAGTTTCTACGAGTGACAAGATATACACACCAAGAGTTGAATGACATTTATACCACATTTAAAATGTCTGATAATTCATTCACTATACTCCTAAAGGTTAAGTGCATGATATTAAAACAATAAATTTTGATAACATCTGGCAATTTTTTGGCGCATGAAATGCAACAACGTGTGTTCAAAAAGAAAACGACTTTCCAAACATCGAAAAGCCGCTTTCACCTCAAACAATGGAAATCCGAGGTCTAACAAACATCGAAGTTTTAAATAATTTCCCAAGAATTGTCTTCTTAATATGGGCTTGAATGCATCATAGTGTTTTCCATAATAAAAGAATTGTGTGCCGCGATCTTTCAATTGAAAATCTTTCATCCAATTGCTGTTATCGCTGAACATATTATTCTCAAAGACATCGTACTGCATCAGTGTCAAACGTAAAACGAGCAGCTGAAATCCGACCAAAGTCTGAATATCTTCATCAAAATATGTAATAAAGTACAAGTGCACATTTATATTAAGAAACCGAAACTCCTCTAAGTCTGAGTCACGATCATGATCAGACTCTTCCAACAACTTTTCACACAGATGTATTACGTCTTCATATCTGCGACATAGATAAAGACTTAGAGCTTCGAAGCATGGCGCTAAGTTGAAACCGGTTCCAAACTCTGCTGAAAGTGAAGCATAAAAACGTGTCATGTAATCAGTAGAAATTCTTATCAGTGCTTCTGCTATATCACTGCTTCCAGGTAGGACGATATCTGTTGCTGATTCTTCTGTGCACCGAGAGCAGATGAGGATTTTGGGGATCTTCCTAGACCTATATCGCATCATAGCAGCAAGGCAACAGTCTGCTTCAAATATTGAAGACTCTCCAAGCGTATCTTTTATGCCCAGTCTTTCGGGGCTGCATTTAATAAGCAGGTAGCGCACAAACAGATCAGTACTTATCAATAAAATGCCTTTGGATGGAATTCGAAGAATATTTCTACGTAGTAGAAGAAAACCTGCGATCGTTGCCACATCATCCATGAATAGCAAACTGCTAACTTTTAATTGGCGAATTTCACGATATTGGTCGTTCTCTTTAGGACTCGTTGCAACTTGAGAGCACAAATGCACCGCACATTGACGGTAGCCAATGAAAGAAAACAGTGCAGCCAGGTAGATTCGAGCTGCAGCCTCAGTTTTGCTTGAAGATCGGTCGTGGGAACTGAGTGACGATTGAAGGTTCAACATGGAAACCATTCTGACTAAGCAACTCTCGTTCTTTGAATAATTGAATGCTAAATGTTTCAAAATTTGTTCTGCGCGATTGAAATAGAACAAGCTTCTGTCTAAAATACTAAGTGACATCACAGAATGTGAGATTTCAACAATATGAGATTGTTTTATTATATGAATCCAGATATCATGAAGGAATTCAACATCGCACTGCAATTTGGAGGAGAGTATGAACTGTGACATGTGGAACAATATCAATGCTTTCATATAATCTGCGAGAGTATTGTTGATCTTGGAAATAGCAGTCGCATCTATACACCATTTCACAGGCACTTCGAAGTCTCCTAAAGTGAATGTATGCCTGCCCACCCGTTGCATGCTATAAAAAAACTCCAGAGCCGCAATGCATTTTGCTGCACACACGAGTATTGTCATATTTAAATCATTTAGTTGTCGTTTCTCACGATAGTCACAAACGGCTTTCCTGCATCTCTCAAGCGTCACCTTTTTTGGAAGAGTCTTGTTTTCATTACGTAATTCATGGTAAACTGGTAGAATATAATGAGTCACAAACCATCGACTCATTTTGTATGCATCGTTAAAATTATCAACAATTTTGATGGTTTTATGTAGAATTTCATTGTTCAATTCATGATCTAATAAATTTGCTTTCCGCATGAAATAGTTTGGACAGTATTTCTGCTTCAAACATTCGCACAGTTTTCCAAGAACCTTGCAGCAAATTGACACAACACTGGACGCCATCCACCATTCTGTTGATTCCTTTTCGCACGACCACAACATCAGCGTCTTCAGATGGTAAGTGCACACAACCTCGTCCGTTTTTGGACAGTTCTTTCGGATAACTTCTCTTTTAGCAAAGAACCTAAGCAAATGGTAGACGATCTGTTGAGTTGGAGTCCAACTCTGAATCAGAATAACCTCTGCTCGTGAAAATGACAATCTCCATTGATTCAGTTCTTCGTGCATGTCGCGATGTGCGATTGGAACAACGTCGCATCCATCACGAACCACTTTGCTTATTATTTCACTGCTTGGCCATCCACTGCACCTTCTTCGTGTCGGCCATTCCTTAGCTGCCAGTGGCCACTTTGGACAACGCACGGAGTTGACGTAGTCTGATGTTCTGTCAAACAGGGTGTCTCTCAGCGCTGGTCCATTTGCAGTAAGCATACTTTTAAATGTTTCATCTAACTCAGTCACTTTCCCATTGACGGTGGAAAGCACTGTGCTATGCTTGATCATTCCTACTACGTTAAATGGACGCTGCCTGAATCTCAAGAGAGGCACGTTTATGAATTTATATTCCTCTAAACTCCAGTCATAAGTTCCAAGGATTGAGTCTGGCAATCGAACGAATGAGGGATTTTGCTCGCAATATTCAAGTTTAGCATATGCAATCTGATCACAGAGGTTGCCAAATCCTAGCGGAATTTCATATCCACAAGAGTCTGATACTAAGTGGGTATTAACGGTGCATAGAATGTCAAGGTCGTCGATACAAGGTCTAACAGGCCGAATATAGAACTCGGCCTGGCTACCGCACACAGTAAATGTATTGTTCACTCCTCTGCATTGGTTCAATACCAACGGAATGATAAAAAAATTAGACTCTTCTTTTATGTTGAATTTTGCCCTCATACGACAAGTGCTGACAAGAAACTTCGATACTATATCTTCCATTTCGATCCCGCAACAACCTAGAGCATTCAATAAAACCAAAGCGATTGTAGATGCGGTATAATTATATAAATGGCTTATAATAATAGGGTGACACGGAAATTCGTTCACCGTTTTCAAAATGCGTTTTCTCAGTGACGGACGGCTTCATATTTTTTTAATAATATTCTGTCAGTGCAGCTCTGTCAAATGAAAGATATTGGTACAAATTTGAATATGATCCGGTCCGTTGTTGCCATTATTTATAATAAAACGCAAAGACGACCAGTGTTTCGTAAAAACCTGCGTTCATAAAATTAACACAGTGAAGAAAGTGACATTGTGTTACGCCTAGCCTCGTACACAAGCGTGACGGTCACAACTGAGTTATAAAAACAACCGAGCTATAAAACCCACTGAGCTATAAAACATACGAGCTATAAAAACATCTGAGCTATCTATGGTTATAACTTACTGATGTCTAGTAACATAAGGCCTATTTCCTTCTGGTGCTATTTTTAGTGCACGTTAGTGTAATTTAATTGTGGCGTACCAACAAAGACGGCATTGCTGCCAGTAGGAATGCTGCAGTATTTTTTAAAATATAGTATAAAATATTTTTCAACGTTCTTCTTAGCCATGGATAAATTTCTAAAGAGAAAATCTGATCAGAAATCAGAAGGTTTTGACGACAAAGACAAATGTGAGAAAAAGAAGAAATTCAGCAAGTGGGCCTATGATTCACACTTTCCAGAGTATATTTCATCATGATTTCATTGCAGTTGGAACAAATGCTTATCGACCTCTTTGTGTTATGTGTGTGCAAACTTAGTCTAATCATGATTAACGATTCAATGAAACTGCGTTACCCGCGAAAAAAAAAATTAGCGACATTTAACGACAATGCGTGCAGATGTTGAAGATAAGTCAAAGGAATATCTCGAGCGACAAAAGGAGCTGCACTAAAAGCAGAAAGGCAAAATAACAGCTATCGCCATGTGCAGTAAATGAGAATCAAGCTCCCACTGAAAAATTAGTCAACTGTTGGTATTTTATAATTTGAATATGAAGGTACAATGGTGACCATCAGTGTATAATAATAAATTACCGATGTAAATAGGTAACAATGTTTTGCGGAACCATAATATTAATATGTTCCTTTGGGTTTTCCCTTTGACAACCTGCATACGAATTTGTAAACTGTGCGCTTGTATTACTTTCTGGTGGTGGTGGTGGTCAATGACTAATAGATACGTGCATCGTAGCAGTGCTAATAGCACGATGTTGTATTATCATAGAAAGAAAGGAGTGGACAACTTGTGTTAAAATAACATAGTATATTCTCGTACAAAGAACAATGGTACAACCTGTATCCTATGGTCTTCGATACAACGGTAAGGGTCTTAGAACACGACCACAACAGAACGAACAGCAGCGAAACGAAGGCTAAACTACTTAACTAAACTTATAGTACCGGTAAACTTAAACATAACATTTCGAGTTTTGGACCGAGAACGAAATAACAGGGAGACACGAAAATTGCCAAAACTCGACAACGCCCTCTGAGCGCAGGCTAATAATCCAACAACACAAACCAGTCCTGCCTTCACATTCAGTCAAGCATAACGCTAGCAATCACTAGACAGTTCTTCGTTATAAACTAACCCTCGTCATGTAACAACGAACGAGAGAGCCTCACACAATTGCGACTGGCCAAATTCATTGCATAGGTCCATTATTATAGGGTCCGCCATCGAAATCAAATCAAATCATTTATTTGGCAACCCTCAAAAAACAAGACACAAATCAAATCAAGCATAAAAGAAAAAAAGGTTAACAAATATAATAAAGCAGTAGGCCTACCTAAAAATACAAAGATTGGGTAGCAATCTGATGGAAAGTGAAATCTCATTCCATGTTTGGGTCCCACTGTATTTAACAGAGAAACGTAACGGTTGGATATTGGTGTGGGCGTGGGGCAAATGGTAAGAGTCAGCGTATCTAGTATGACATGAATGCATCTTAGTGGTATGGAGGAAGAAATTCTTAATTAACCACAGAAGGTAAAAGGTCATGAAAAATATCTAAACATAAGTTCGCCTATCTGCACCTGCCTAATTTGGTAAACATTGAGAAGGCTGTATTCGTGGAATTTAGATTCAATCGGGGTCCCATAGGGCAAGTTTGCTATAATATCGAATTGCTAATTTTTGGTAACTTGGTTAGATTCAGAAGACTAGACTCATAGGTAGAGACCCATAGTGTGTTACAGTATCAGTATGTGAGGTATGGGTATATGAGCGAATAATAAAAAGTGAGACGAATTTGAGGAGGTACTAGCTGGGAGGTACGGGATAATATTCCAAGGTTTTTAGCAATTTTATTAGATACACATTTAGCGCCCGGGACGTATATATATTAACTACCGCCTCTGTTGGTATAATTATATGTTCCTACTTCCCTTGTAAGTTAGGATCAATTGTGTAAGAAGCACTTGACGTTTGTGAACAATAAAATTTATGCCCAGTTCAGAGAAGCCCGTTGGAACACAAGTAATTTTAGTTTTACTAAGTCATTTCATTGACGTTGCCCAGTTTTTCGTCACAAAATTAGTCGTTTTGAAGATCAGCTTTTGACTGCTGCATTAATTTTGTCCGATGTTCTATTTAAATTGGCAGCACAAGAACACCTTGAATTCCATTTTTCACAGTGCTATATAAATTAAAAATCGCGCATGTCATACTGCATGAGTTTTCCATTACCGGGCTGTGCAGTTACAAGTACGTAAGTTTGTCGGAAACAAAATTAACTGTTATTTTAAGCGACAATCATCATAACACAGATTATTGGCATCGGCACCTCTTTCCTCTTAGGCTAGTTTGGAACTGGCACTGTATCTTAGTTTTAGACTAAGCCGTCTAATCATCTAACGACGTTGTGTTCTAATTATATCAAAGGTGAATATCGTCGACCTCCTACACTCTCCAGGCTTGGGACTGGCACTTAAATTTTAGCGTAGTATCACAATCTTCATTTGTTATTTGAAATTGACGCACCACACAGTAATGACAATTCATTGTATGAACGTATGATCAGAGACGTGTTGTTTTAAAATAATTTGGAATTGTCCTGGACTTTTTTTATTATTCGTACTTTCCTTTTGATAATAGTGGTAAAAAAAATAATAAGAGTGATATTTTCTTTAATTTGCATCAAATTGTCTACCATGACTTGTGTGCTGGGTACTTGTCGGTTAATTCACCGCCACACACAGAAACCCTATATACGAAATTTTACATGCAGAAATTAATTCACCGCCACACGCAGATAGTCCAGTCTATTACTGTTTCTTTCGCAATTTCCAGTTCACACTCGCAGAAACGAATGCTCGTCATTTCTTTGTACCAGCAATATAGGCCTACGGACAGGATGATTAATTTTGTCGGCAAGTTGGGCGTGATCGTTGTAGCCACGTGCCTTGTCGCAGTGGGATGTTTTGCCTACAGCTTCGCTTACGACATCTCCACCTGTCTTGCCGAGCACCATTGGGGCTTTGTTACAGTGAGCGGGTCCCAATAATGTTGGTTAGGTTCAGGTTAGGCATCGTGAAGGTCGGTTAGGGTCAGGTTAGGCATCGTGAGGGTCGGTTAGGGTCAGGTTAGGCATCGTGAGGGTCGGTTATGGTTAGGGATAGGGTTAGTGCAGTCATTCATAGGGACCCGTTTGCTATAGGCCTAACTATGCCCACCATTGGGTGATTGTTAGCACACTGTCTCGCAGCATTGCTGCTGCAAGAATTATTGACGCTGCCTTGTTTATCGTGAACTAAAGCCGAAATTCTTAAGAAATTCATGGCGTTCATGAGGGCGTCCAAGAAATAAACACGTGCTATAAGTTAATCGGATGTCACCATTACATTACGTCACTAAAAACCAGTGCATAAATATATGGAGTGCGTAAATACACGGCAAACTGTGGCGGTGAACTAACCGACAAGGTAGACAGACAAAACCTGTGGCGGTGAATTAACCGACAAGTACCGTGTGCTGTTATAAAATTATCTCGTTAAACGATGAAAACATGCGACTTTATATGCCTCTGTTTAACACCTTTTAATCGTGTTTTCAAGACGCTATAAGTTTTGCGTAATAACCAAACATAAAAAATTAATTGCAGTAATGGGTGAACGCCGCAATAAGCTTACGTATTAATCAACCATCCACTACAACAACTTCAATATAAGCACTTTTCCAGTGCACCCCGTCCAAACTCTCTCATCACACCTAGTCTTTACACTGAAGCAACTAACCGTCCAGATAGCATATGCAGCCATGCTTGCTGTCACAGACTGACTTTACACTCTGTTTTAAGTCATGGGGCTGGGGAACACCGTCAAAACTTATTACACACCTCTTTTAAAGAAAATATTTAGACCATAAGAACGGTATGCTTATACAAAATTTTTCCCGACGAGATCAGACTTTCGTGTCAAAAGCTGTTGGTGAACTCTTGAGCCATCCATTCAAAGTCTTCTAGGCCTATATATAGCATGCGTCGACAGACCAAAGAGAACCGGTCGACGGTTGTGACACTGTATCCGACATGGCGATCCTTGTGCCTAACAAGGAATGACCCTGGTTACCCTGGCGGTCCCTTGCGCCACTAAGCAAGGGAAGAACAAAAGACGAAGGCAAAGCCCAAGATCAAGAAAGAAACAAGAAAGTCACCATCTGAGAACAATGCAATAGACAAAACATTGCGATTGATGAACTTTGCTTATATATTTATTATATGAGTATATATATATATATATATCTGTATATATGTGTGTGTGTATGTGTGCGTATGTATGTGTATATCCATCTGCATGTATGCATATATATATATATATATATGTCTGCGTACATAATATATATGCCTATATATGCACGGGTGTATGTATACATGTGTATCTGTGTGTATGTCCTCGGAATGCATGCGTATAATGCCTTATATGCCTGCATATATGTTCGCTTATATATGTCTATGTGTGTGCATATGGGTGTAACTGTGTATGTAACTACGTGTGTGAATGTATGCCTGTATGCATGTACATAGCGCCGTGTGCATGTGTGTGTGTGTATACGTACATGTCCGCGTGCATGTGTATGTATATATATGCATACATGTGCATAGGTGTTTATGTTGTATATGTCTTTGCCTGTGTATGCATGTGTATCCGTGTGTATACCAATGCATCTAATATTAGTACGTCCTAGATCTAATGCATTGCATGTTTTAATGTAAATACCTTATACCAGTGCTTGCATGTCGTCTGCCTGGATCGCAATGCCTGTGACTCCCATAATGCTTAAAACACACTGGGGTTGGATCCGTTTGCGGTCTGAGCAGCCGATATGTAAGCATTGAAAAGTTTTATACCTATTCGCTACGCGGCGCTACCTTACGGTAGTCGTCAAGCATTATAAAACTGACAAACATTACTATGATGAACAATAGGCCTAATAGCATCCAAGAATCATCGTATATTTCTATGTATTGTATATTTTCATGTATATCTGCTTGCATGTATTGCCTGTCTGGGGTATGGCGGCATCTGATCCTCTGCTACACGCACTGGGTCTCGGGCCACCGCTCTCCGGGCGGTCGATATGTGCAAGCACAAGAATATTTCCGAGACATTCACTAAGCGGCGCAACCGTACGGCCGCCGCCGCTAATCAACTATCGAACTTTACTTAATAAGGCCTAGGCCTGTTATCTCTAGACATAACATTCCGCATAAAAGCGAACTTTATATACTTACCTACCTGGTAATATATACAACTGTCTTCTATAAACTGCTTAATTGTCAGAGATTGATGTCAAAATTGCATAACTGTAAATGTTTTGGTTGGGATGATCATCTTGGGATGGATTCCCGTAATAAATGTATATCAGTCAGACCAAAGAGAAGAAGAAACAAGAGACAGCTAGGCCTATTATTATGTTCTACGGCTTCATTGAAGACTGCCTTACAGGCACACCTCTCGATCTCCAGTCACTGCTAGCTCCATACATGCATCTTTGTTGCCTGCGATCATCAAGTGCGAGCAACGATGCAGAATAGCTTTGATATCGCGTTCATTCCATGCCTCGATCTGAACCCAGAGAGTTGAATCGACTAGTATTTCGATCTTAGCTTGCACACCTTTAAGATGAATTATTAAAACGTTATAAATACTTGGTAACTAATTTTCGCTATGTTTACCACTCTCTCAATTTCACTTCCATCGAAGGCATATAAGAACTTCTATTATTATAATTATTGTTCAATGACTTTCAAGCGTTTGAATATCTAACTTTATCTAACTCCTAACAGTACGTGGCGTATCCGCGCCTAAGATTCACACTACGGCGTGGCCATGATTACTGCAACTCACTTTTGGTTAATCATCCAAATGAGCCGATTCATCCCTCTCCTCTCCAGTAAAATTCTAGATACAGCTGACAAACTATTAGCCCGACCTCGTTTGTAACACATAAGCTTACCTATTTTTCATGTTGATCACTTTCGCTAGCTGACTCAGAACTCAAATGTTGCCTTAATTGGTCCTGCACTTTGGTAAATTTAACTCTACTCAGGAGCACTCCTAGCTCATTATGTGTCATATAATTATGTGTCATAGTTCCTCACATAAGGCTAAACAAATGATGGAGTTGTCCTCATACGTTTCTCTTGCTTCCGCCACTGAAAAGTAATTTTTTAATTAAACGTGCGATACAAACTTTTGAATACGAATTTATACGATGAACATTGGAATGATGAAAATGATCACTCACATGCATTTTCAGCATCCACTAAAGAGCATTTTTAAAATCCAGTCTATGAAAAAAGGTCGTTAACAACTACAAAGGTAGTCGCCAGACTATAGATGGTAAAATAATTTCGATCTTAGCTTGCAGACCTTTAAGATAAATTACATAAACATTATAAATAACTAATTTTTAGCGAAAGGTTGATAAATTGGCAACGAAGGCCCATAAAATATATATTCTGCCGCGCTAAGCAAAACGAGAGTAGGCTAACTAAAGAAATTGGAATTCGTTCAATGAGCCAAGCAGGGGAGCGCAGAACCCGATCTCATCGGTCCAGTACCCCAAAGGGGAGGCCACCAATGATCGGGATCGACCAGCAATGGTCAATCCGACTAGTTATAAAAGCATGCACAATCACAACAAGCGCGTTATGTTTGTATGTGCACTTGTTATAGCGCCCCTCAAGCTCTTCCTACTCAGAGGCGCTCCCGAATGCAGAGCGGACACTGCATCGGAGTTTCACGCCGAAGCGCTGAGCAATTGTGAGTGAAGGATTTGCCCAAGGTCCTTACGCGGTGAGGTGGATTCGAACCTCGAACCTTCCGGCTCCAAGGCAACAACACCACCACTACACCACAGTTATGGGAAAGAGAGCGAGCAAACACTTGCAGCTGGCGATGCTGATAGTAACAGCTTCGAGCGATTAAGTTAACATATTGAGAGAGACTACGTTCATCATCATTCAAACATTACGATTACGATTACGACGAGAGGATAAATGATGGCAAACATGCTTTGCGTTTCTTTTGCCGAGACGAGTCATAATTGTGTACGTGAAATAATTAAAGATCAATGGATAGAGAGCATAAAATATGGCCAATCCCTAAGACACCTTTTACACGGTACCATTCATTCATTCATTCATTCATTCATTCATTCATTCATTCATTCATTCATTCATTCATTCATTCATTCATTCATTCGGACGTTTATATTTTACAGAGAATTTGATATATAGCGCTCCTTCAAGTAAAAAACTACTCAGAGGCGCTCCCGACTCCAGCGCGCCCAAAAAGAACAGTTTTAAGTTTAGTAAGGAACGATACTGGTAGAGTCCCAGGGTGTAGGCTCAGCTCAAAAGGAAGGCTATTCCAGACCGTCGGACCAACCACAGAAAAGGCTCGATTCTTCATGGTAGTAGTACGAGCAAAAGGAACCAAGAGGACTCCCTTATCAGCAGAGCGTAGCTGACGACGTCCTTGGATACCCAATGTAATAATAATAACGCCCTCCTTGCAAAGCTCAGAAATGCACATTGAAGTTCGGTGGTAATTAAAATTACATAGGTACTCTATAGGTAGGCTCAAAGAGGACATTTTCAGTTTAGAGCGAACGACAGTCTCGCTAAGGGAGTTACTAACATATTGGGGGCATAGAGTTCCAGATGAAGGGACCAGCAAATGTGAAAGAACGCCGGCCAAAAACAAGATGTGTACCCGGAACTACATATATGCCTACTTTCCAGCAGATGCTGATCGAAGAGCGACCTTTAACAGAGTTACAAGATGTGATCATAGAAGTTAAGTAGGCTGGCATATGAAATCACCGTCCGTAAATTGAATTCGAAATTCTACCGTCCCTTTGTTGGATTTGATATCCCACCGCTGCCACCGAAATGTCAACTTGTTTCCCTCACGCCTGTCCAGTCTCTTCAAAAGTCAGCGTAGCCTAAGCCTATCCCTATTTACAGTAACTTTACTTTCGTAGCTAATGGCTAGGTAAAAGTATAATATACTTTTACCTAGCCATTAGCTACGTTAAAGAACTGCATATTATGCAGTTCTTTAACTTTTCTACCAAAAACAACGACAAGTTTCTCGTAAAATTGTACTTCAAAATCCACCAGAAACAAACCAAACAGCAAGGACACGACAACGACTAAAACCAACTAAACGCTAAGACTATCTTTCATCAGTCTTCTTCTACCATTCATGTTCGTACAACTCTAGTCAACTGCCACACCTATCTAAGTCTATCTCACCCTGAGCGTACATCCTTTCTTCAGTCGCTCTGTCCCTCTCTCTGCCTCTCTCTGTCGTTCTCTCTGTCGTTCTCTCTGTCTTTCTCTCTCGTTCTCCGGCGTCGGTCCGGCAGCAGTAACTTTCCCGCCACTCAGCCACCTGGCCTACCTTACCTGTACGCTGCTGCACAATAATCAGCTGACCATTATACGTTATATAAAATTAGCTTACACAATGTCATACATACATACCTACATACCTACATACATACCTACCTACCTACCTACCTACATACATACATACATACATACATACATACATACATACATACATACATACATACATACATACATACATACTGTAACGGAATCTCAGCCGGCGGGTGGGAAGAGCGGATGCCTAACTCTCCCACCAGGTGGTAAGGCTTGCGTGTCGCACAAAGATGGCGCAAGTCCGGCCTCCGTCGTCTATCGAAGGGCTTAGCAGTGTTTCCCCAGTCGCGACGTCCGTACGAATCAACACGAAGACAGCAGGTATTTTCAGACGATATATTGTAACACACGACTCCACACGTCAGAAGCAGGCATGCACGTGATACACCGCGAACTATCGAACCCCAGCAGCGGACGGTCATGCACCTCTCGGCAACTCCCACAGCAATGGCTGACTACGGGGGCGCCCCACTGCGTCGAACACGGACACTACACGGCAGCGGCAGCGACGTACTGCGGCGGCGGCAAAGGCGAGCACCGACGACCGACTCTCAGCGACGACTGCTCCCACTGGCGACGGCAGACGAACTCTCGATGACTGCTGACGACACGCTTACTGACTCGGAAGAACGGACTGAGCTGGACTGAATTCACTGACTTCCTGCGACGACTGAGCTGACGACACGCGCTGCTACCTCGGAAGAACTGACTGAGCTCATGCGTGCAGGCAGCACTTCTCGTTATACAAGACCGAGGGGACAGGGGTCCGGACAGGGGTCTATGACGTCAGAGGTCCGGACCGGGGGCTGGAAGCGAAGGAGGAGGGGAGGGGACTACCACGTCAGGGATCAGGTCTGAGATCACTAGGTGCAAGGGAAGGGGAGGGGACCGCTACGTCAGAGGACCGGACAGGGGTCTATGACGTCAGAGGTCCGGTCCGAGGTCCGGGGTCTTCCCGCGCAAAGATCCGCGCAAGCACACGTGCCAACGACGGCGCGAATCGACCGCCAACGAAGCCAATTAACCGATAGCAAGATCGCGGCGGCGAAGGAGGGGGAAGGGGGGAAACTACCGCGGATGAACAGGCGAATTTCGCTACAATACATACATACATACATACATACATACATACATACATACATACATACATACATACATACATACATACATACATACATACATACATACATACATACATACATACATACATACATACATACATACATACATACATACATACATACATACATACATACATACATACATACATACATACAAATACACACACACACACACACACACACACACATACATACATACATGTTTAGGCCTATACACCGCATTCCAGCGTCGGCATTGAAATGTATATGAATTATATATAGGCCTGCACCGCCGCCTCTGACATAGGTTATGTTCGGAGGGGCCACGCTCTTTGATAGTTCGGCCATGCCTACAAGTCTCGCGGTCTGCTATACTAGACTTCGCATGCACTGTTTTATTGCATTGTATTGTATCTGACCAGTTATAAAGCGCCTCTTGCAGCAAGAGCCTTTCAGAAGCGCTCCCAGTGCGTTCAACCCCGAGAAAAAAGGCAAGTTTTAATGAGTCTGCTTCTCATTTTGCTAGTTTTATTTTTTGTTTGTTTTATTAGGTTTACGGGCACGGTGTGCCTCGGCATTGACCTACCGCTATACAGGCTTACAGGGTTTTACCCCTTGGCAGCGGCCCAGCGGAGCATCATTTTGTGTATTTCTGACGTTTAAATATAGTCGGTCGACCGCATTAAAAAAGTATCTAACGAGGCTATCAATTTGACCAGTGTTTTGCAAAGTATTACGGCCACCAGTGGCTTTGAAATTGAACGTATACGCTTACTGGGATTTTGTCCCATTTACGCGGTACATTTGGGCAAGTAATGAGAAAGCGGGGATCTATTATGGACAAAACAAAAAGTTTCCTATCTAAACTGTGTTAAAATTACGTTCATGGAGGCTGCATGCAGCGCCTCTAGTTGCAACGTTTGAAACCGCGTCCTTGGATACCGAATTAATTGTGGTTGCTAAGAGGAATATTACGTGTAGAAATGAAATAAGGCGCTAAATAAAAATAATTGAATATGCATCACGCAGGGTCAAACATCATATTTAACATGCGCTATGTGTATAGGCCTAGGCCTACAGTCTAGAATAGTGTCTATTGCCATTTTAAAGAGATATTGTTCAATTTCAGGAGTTAGGAGACCCAATATTATTACTGGAGAGCTCTCTTAGACTAGTGCGCAGCTCCATGCCTATAATGGATGGCCTATAATTATATAAACTAAGATCCAAAGAGAAGCGAATGCGCAAACCGTTACTGCTGGATCTTGTATTGATATGTCATCTCATTTTGGTTAAAAAGCGATCAGTATAATTGTATTGCATTGTATTGCATAGTTTCGTGTTGAGCACTGCGTGTAACACAGAGTTGATTAAGTCTCCTAACACACCTTGAATTCGCCAATTCACAATAATATATAAATTAAAAATTGCGCATGTTATGCTGCTTCAAAATTTCCATTATCCTATCCAGCCAAATCAACGAAGTTGAACTTAGCGGACAACATTTCAAGTTCTTGGATCTCCGGTTGTTGTAGTTGTTGTTGTTGTTGTTGTTGTTGTTGTTGTTGTTGCAAAGTTGATACGTTGTTATCATCTGCATTGACATCTGTCGCTCCTCCATTCGTCAACTGAAAGATGTATGATCAATCAATAAATCAATAAATCAATCAATCAAAATTTCAAATAATCTATCAATCAATCAAAATTTAAAATTAAATTTAAAATTAAATTTAGTATAAAATAGAACAGTAATAGATTGGAATGGAACAGAATAGAATACAATAGAAAAGAAATTGAATCCTAAAAGAAAAGAATAGAATAAAAAGGAACGGAATGGATTTGAACTTTAAAAAATAGATTAGAATGTGTGGCACAAAATAGAACAGAAGATTGGAATAAAGCAAAATATAATTTCACCGAATACCATGGAATGAATGAATGAATGAATGAACTAACAATAGCCAAAATGATAACAATGAATTATTCTTACGTCAGCTTTAAAGATTCTCTGTTGTCGAACGTGTAGTGTGAAAATTGCATGAGATCTCGATGACTGTGCGTTCATGTTTGTACTCGCTGTTGTTCGCGACAGGGTTCCAGTCTTTAGACATTGTAGCGTCTGAAGACAAACAAAGTACAAACGATCGAATTATCATCTCAACTCTGAAAAGGAGACGTTTCAAGAGATGTTAACGTTGTGGAACAAATTAGTCGATTTGCTAAAATACTCGCATTAGACACCTTTTAAATAATGAAATCCAATCTTATATAAAGCACCTATCGACCATAAAACAATGATATACATGTCTTCTACTATGTCCGCAGATCTGATTTGGGGGATGAGGGGAGGGTACAATTGAGACTTCGTAATAATTGCGTAGCCCTATTAGGTGAATCTATAGGCTACACATCAAACTTTTGCTTCTTAGCTGGAGGTTGCGTCATATTTCAAACTTAAAGCCTAAAGTGCAAAAGAAACCATTGGCGGATTTAGCAATAGGCGCGGCAGTAGTTTGTCTTATATTAACTGGTCACGTTAACACCTGTCTTATAGCTCTAAAGCCCATTTATAATGGTTTCCAGTATAATCCATGATTTCGACAATATAACGATACTAGTAGTAGTTACTGTAGTAGTTGCAGTTTAACGTCGCTGTGTGGTAACTAAGACCATTAGCGACGCCCTCCTCTTTTGTCCAGGCCTGGGACTGGTACTGGCAGAGTGCAACCAGTGGCAGAGTTTAATGATAGGCCTACTAATTTAGACTTTGCGATGGCATAGACCAAGCCTGTAACCCTTTAATGCCGAGATTGTAGTAAATGATGGGGCGCGGTGGTGTAGTGGTGGCGTCGTTGCCTTGGAGCCGGAAGGTTCGAGGTTCGAATCCACCTCGCCGCGTAAGGACCTTGGGCAAGTCCTTCACTCACAATTGCTCAGCGCTTCGGCGTGAAACTCCGATGCAGTGTCCGCTCTGCATCGGGAGCGCCTCTGAGTAGAGATAGCTGAAGGGGCGCTATAACAAGTGCACATACAAACATACAAACAAATGGTATGGGAAATCCTATACCCTATATTATTATTAAAGGGTTAAGCCTGCTGATCTTAATGTTTCCGACACCTTTTACACGGTATCGTACTGCTCTATAAGTACTCATAACCAGAAAAAATGTCAATTGAGTGCGTTTCGCAAATAATTATACTAGGCCCTATATAGGAATTAACTTAGCTGCTATCTGAGCATTTTTAATCCTATAATGTTATTCTAGCGTGCTTAAACTTGATCATAAATAATTATGTATATAATGTATTATTTATACTGCGTAAATTTGCCTGAATTTATTTTTCAAGCATGCTCGAGGATAAGAACAGTGAAAAGAACACCTAATATTATTTAGATATCAGAATTGCATGTATCAACCATAATTATTTTTTTAGTGTTACAGTTTAAATTAGTGTTGTGAGACAATTGATATAAACAATGTTAATTAAATTGCAATCTATAGAAAATGAAAAATGAATTTCTTTAAGTTGTTAATGATTGAATAGTTGATAAAATTGTGAGCTTCATTCAGACACCAGTTGATGGTGTTTTTAGGATGCTAGAAATTTGTTTTTGCTGTATATTTTATATTGTGTCGTCAACGGACATTGATGTCCTATAGTACAACGTTAAACTTTCAATGATAGCATATCAAATGAGTCATAGTTATTATGACATATTTATTATTATGTCAATTGGAAACGTACTGAATCACACTGAAAAGATAATAAAATAATAATGAAATCAAAGTCTAATAATTATTATGTGTATACATTACTTCATTATAAAACAATCATCGGATACTACTTAACTTCTAAACAGTCGAAAACAGATCACAAAATCATGATCTGATAAAAATCAACTTACGTACTATTATAATTTTTCACTTAGGGTGACCCTTCTCTTGTGGAATATCCATCCCGTCAGAGCCTCCATTTCTAACCATTATATTTCTACTTTCTTATTTGCTGTCATTTTGTGTACCCGGGTACTCTGGTTGCAAAAAAAACTTAATTTAAATAAAACAAAACAACTTGAACACCTTTAAGACGGTAACATCCTATGTTATATAAACTCTGGACACGCTATGAGTTTATTCAATCGTATCGACCGTGGCAGTAGTAAATTAATAATAATTATGTACATGATCAGACAAAAAGACCCACCCCTAAGGTTTATTAATTATCAATATTTTGGGTAGAAGTAAGAATTTTTAATGAATGATGCATCCATTAGATTGCATTTATATAGCGCCTCTTCACGGGGGCTACTCAGAGGCGCTCCCAACCTCAGCGCGGCCAAATAAGACTGTGTTAAGATGAGAGAGGAAAGCCTGAGAAAGACTTTCATGTTTTACAATCTTATGGGCAATTCATATCTACGTCAAACGTCCAAATTTTACCAAAATAGTTCAAACAGAACAAAGGTTGCAATGCATTTTAGTTATTTTTTTTGAATATCCAGAAACATAAGGCAACAAAAAGTTGAAAAGCACGATTTTTCTTTCATTCATTCATTCGTTCGTTCGTTCGTACATTCATTCATTCATTCATTCATCCATTCATTATTGGAATGGCAGCACTACTCACATCTTGCAGGGAGTTGACTGGACGTGTTGTTAGTCCAACGACGTAGATGCCGCCACGCGCATCCTCGTGTATCTTTATGTGAGATTTACGCATCTGAAACTATATTATATATAGAGATATATAATATTTGGTTACTTGTTATAACGCCCCTTTGGAATATAAATGGAAAGTGATCCCAACCACAGCGCGGACACCGATTCGTAAAGCAAAGCAGTCCTAAACACACTTTTTTTAAAGTTAGTACACGTACGCTCAACAATAATAGATCAAGTAGAATACACCTATTTTAAGTAAACAATGAGAAAGTTCAGTTCCTTTAACACCTCTTTTAAGATAAATTTGACATCTATATTAATTAAAATGCAGCAACCGTACGGATTTTTGTCTTTCATTTTCATTATAATGTTGAAAATCTAATAATCATGCGGATAATTTTATTGTTGGACAATGAATGTTCAAAATTGTTTGTAAACAAGAGACAAATATTTTATTATTTTCATTTTAATCTAACTAGGCAGATGTTTTGCTATGTGAACATCATGAAATGTGCAAAAGAATAATAATATTGCCGTCAAATTCCGTGGAAAAGAAGAAAAAAGAAAGAGAAAAAGACAGAAACTGCTGAACGGTTGAACAAAAGTGAAAGGAAATACGTTGAAAACTTTAACGATGACAACAGCCTTTGCAGCTATAAGATGTCGTTAAACTGCTGATTAATAATAAAGGTCATCATTGGTAGTTAATGAACGATGAGTACTTCTTTAATTCACTTGTGAGGATCTTTCTGGTGAGACAGCCAGCTTTCAGTTAGATGGCATGTTGATCAAAACTGTCACCATTAAATGAATTAGTAGATCTATCGTGCAACTTGGAAATGCATGTTTTGCAGGTTAAGATGAAATATCGGAAAAAAGAAAACCTTGTGAGAAATTAAGAACATGAGCATTTTCCATTCATTCATTGTTCATTCATTCATAAACTCATTCATTCATTCAGCTATCAATCCACCCTTTCATTCATTCACTCATTCAATCATTCAGTCATTCATTCATTCATTCACTCATTCATTCATTTAGTCATTCAATTATTCCTTCAGCTATCCAACCATCCATCAATTCATTAATTCATTCATTCGTTCAGACTTATTTATCGCAACTTCAAGAAAAATAAGTCAGGAGCGATTCCAGTCCATCCACTGCAAATGAAGATTTTAGAAATATCTGGAACAAAATTTTATTTGCAAGATGTGATAAATGAAGTTATGAATGAAGGTCATTCCAGATGAACAGCCCTACAACCGAGACAAAGCACAATTCCTCAGTTTCACTTTTGTGTATGAGTTATATAATAAGGACATCAGTGCAAAAATTGTTTGTAGAAACCAAAATGTAGACTACAAGCTAAAAACAGATGCAAATATTCCACGGTGCGGGAAGCAAGTGGCACCTCTGGACCCGATGCGTTGAATGTGAGAGGAGTGAACTACATGTACCATAACTAGCTCAGTCCATAATTTACCATGATTGTTTCCCGTTTATTAACCACATTCATCCATCCATCCACGGAACTATCCAAGTTCCTTTATTACTGCAACCGCAGGGTTTAGACACCTTTTTTCACTATATTAAAATTTCTTAAATACAACCTTGAAAGTGAAAATTTAGGATATGACAGGAACGCGTCGAAAATAAAACTTGATGAAATATTGAAGACTCACAAAGCAGAATGTAATTTTTTACTTAAAATTTATAACTTTATCCCATACAAAAATTCGAAATTCCACTTCCAAGACAGCCAATTTTCATAAATTACAGAATTTTGCTGTATTCTCAATTCAAACAAGTCCTGCTCCGATTCGAATGAAAATCATTTCTGCAGTCGTTAAGGTCTTGCCATAAAATGCCATTAAACTTTATTCTATCTATCCATAATCTGAACATAATGGCCTAATAGGCGGTCATTACAAGCGTTTTCATCTGGTTATTGTAATATATAAATGTCCAAATACAATAATACATACATGCATATGTGTATGACTGTATGTATGTGCACTCACAATAGAGCCCCTTCAAGATTACTACTCAGAAGCGCTCTCGACTACAGCACGGACACTGCATCAGAATTTCACACCTAAGCGCTGAGCAACTGCTAGTAAATTACTTGCCCAAGGTCCCTACATGGCGACTTGAGGTGGATTCGAGCCTGCAACCCTTCGGCTGCAAGCCAATGAACATACCCACTACACCAACGCACCCCACAAATAGATCACTTCAGTTACTCTTCCCCAGCATGACAGCGTGGCTGGTCCTCTATTTAATTCTAGTCTTGTCCACTTCATTTGTATACAGATTGATAAAGCGCCTCTCACAGTGCACCCTAATAAGTACAAAGAATCCCCTTGAACAATAAGATTCTTAAAGACAGTGGACAGAAACAATAGCCACTCCTTCACACCCTCATCTGATTGATTACCGGCTGTAATGCTCCGTCGGTGGCAAGATATGACGTCGAGTGGAGGACTGGCTACATGACATCATAATTATGCTGAGTCAAAGACAACAGAAGCAGTATCAGCCAATATGTTGTACCTTCTCTGCAGGATCCCTGGTTGTATCGAGCAGGTCAAAAATAGAAGCTGGATTGACGAAAATAACGAGCGAGAAATAAAAGCTGGATTGAACTAATTCGCAAATAACGATCGTGCGCAGTATAATTGATGGTGCGCGGTATTGAAAAAACGCGGTATTGTGTGCGCGGTATTGTGTGTGCGGTATTGACAGTAAACCCCTTGCACACCTATTTTAAGGTTCATAATGGGTTATATTTACTACCGGTTCTGTTGGAATATGTTCCTCCTTCCTCCTATCAGTAATTCGTGAATATGTGCTGTAATATGGCAATCAACCAATCAATGAACAAATCAATCAATCAATGAACTAATCATTCAATCAGTCAATCAATCAATCAACTGTGATGGTGTTGTTCGGATGATATAAGCCTATAAGGCAACAAGTATGGTAGTAAAATATATTTGTAACTCCGTCACTGCACGTACATTGGCAGTGAGGAGAGCGATATTATAATAATGACTGAATGAACGAATGAACGAATGAATGACTGAATGCATGAATGAATGGGCGAAGTTTAATTGAAAACCTTGATTTCGATTTTTCCGATGCTATATATAGCAAAATCTTGCTTTTTGTACAGCCTTAATCTCATTAGGAATCATTAAAATCTAATAATACTAAGGTCGACAAACACAAAAACTAAGTCTGCAGATTTCAACGTTTAAATTAATCGCAAAATGTTGATCGATTAAATGTTGGTTTTTGTTCGATTAGTTTTTTAAATACTTTTTTGTTTCATAATGTGCAACGGACATTTCCGCGGAAGGCAACATGGTAAACATTGATGAATTGTTTCATCATAGGGCTGACAGCAGTGCTCACATTTTGCAGAGAGTTGACCGGACGCGTTGTCAATCCAACGATTTAGAATCTACCGAGCGCATCTTTGTGTGTTTTTATGTGGGATTTACGCATCTGAATAAAATTCAAAACACCTCTTTTAAGCTGTTCTTTCAAGAAGAAAGCGTGCGCTTTGCACACCTGTTTTAAGATTCATAATGGGTTATATTAACTACCGCCTCTGGTGGTATATATTTATGTTCCTAATTCATTTGAAAGTTAGTATCAAAGGTGTAAGAAGCAATTGACGTTTGTGACCAATACAATAAAAATTATGCCCAGGTCCGAAAAGCCCGTAATTGGAACACAAGCATTTTTACTAAGACATTTCATGGACGCTGCTCAGTTTTTTGTGACTGTATTTATAAGTCGTGTTGAAGAGCAGCTTTTAACTGCTGCATTTGTTCGATGCTCATTTTAAATTGGCAGCAGGAAAACATGCGACAATCTCATCAAACATCGGTCCCGAATTTATGTCAAAGGTAATTTATATAGCGCCCCTTCAAGATGCCCAACCAGAAGCGCGTTCAGAATAAACGCGGCACTACAAATTAGATTTCAGCATCTTGAAAAACGTACTGGAATCATTCCTAGAGAGTAGACGCATCTCCAACATTCGAAGTGGATGGGACAACAATTGAGAATATACGACGCTGTCTATAGTCAAATCAAATCAAATCAAATCAAATTTATTGCTCCCAAAACACAAAATAATAAAATAGATACAGCAATTACATAATACTACTTGCTAAATGAAGCTAAGGATGTTAAATAAAAAAATAAAAAAATACATGGGCAAACAAGTAGCAATTCAAGGGAAGCAATAGGAGCCCCAGAAGGGAAAATCCCACTAGTTAGGGGCCCTAGATAATGATTACTCAGGGCAAAGATGTTGGATAGATGACGCATGTCTTGTTAGTATCAAAGTGGGAGATTTGCATGTAGCTGTGTGTTTAGTGAGGGAGTAAGTTAGAGGCACAATGAGACAGAAAGAGGGAAGACAGAGAGAAAGAGGGGGAAAAGAAGAAAGAAGAGAAGAGAGAAGAAGAAGAAGAAGAAGAAGAAGAAGAAGAAGAAGAGAAGAAGAAGAAGAAGAAGAAGAAGAAGAAGAAGAAGAAGAAGAAGAAGAAGAAGAAGAAGAAGAAGAAGAAGAAGAAGAAGAAGAAGAAGAAGAAGAAGAAGAAGAAGAAGAAGAAGAAGAAGAAGAAGAAGAAGAAGAAGAAGAAGAAGAAGAAGAAGAAGAAGAAGAAGAAGAAGAAGAAGAAGAAGAAGAAGAAGAAGAAGAAGAAGAAGAAGAAGAAGAAGAAGAAGAAGAAGAAGAAGAAGAAGAAGAAGAAGAAGAAGAAGAAGAAGAAGAAGAAGAAGAAGAAGAAGAAGAAGAAGAAGAAGAAGAAGAAGAAGAAGAAGAAGAAGAAAGAAGAAGAAGAAGAAGAAGAAGAAGAAGAAGAAGAAGAAGAAGAAGAAGAAGAAGAAGAAGAGGCCATTAGTTGACCAATATCACACGATAATATTAGTTTTAGATAAACATTTTATATAACATTTTTCACCGTATGCACACGTATCAGACGTTTAAATTGAGTGAAAGCCATGCCCATCCTAATACTGGGAGGTAAACTGTTCCACATTAAGGGTCCTTGGTATTTAATAGAAAATTTACGTGTATTAGATCTCGGGTAAATGCTTATGTAGTCCCGTTTATTTCTGGTAGCATACGAATGCTCTAGTTTATTAAAATAGGATACAAAACAGGATGGAAGGAGACCATTGTGGAATTTATACATAAATTCACATGTTTGTGTGAATTTAATTTGACTAATGTTAAGGAGGTTAAGATCCAAAAATAGAGGTTTGGTGTGGGCACAGGGAGGCGACCTGGTTATGAGTCTGATGGCTTTTTTTTGGAGAATTTTCAAGCTAGCAATATGGGAGTCATAGGTTGAGGTCCAGATGAAATTACAATAGGTAAGGTAAGGGTAGATCAAAGTAAAGTACAGGTTTTTTAATATATAGGGCGGAAGCAAATATGCTATACGTCTTATTATTCCAATGCTCCTAGAGACTTTTTTAGATATTTCAGATATGTGATTAGTCCATTTTAGGTGCTCATCAATATGGACACCAAGAAACTTTGAGGAGGAGACAGAGGGAATTGTCGTACCGTCAATTTCCACGGTCATGCTCGAGTCGGGAATTGATTTCTTACTGGATCTAAATACAATGCAAATGGTTTTGGATATGTTGAGTGACAGTTTATTTGATTTGAACCAGTCATTTGTCTTGACAAGTTCTTCATTTGCTATTGAGATCATTTGGTCATAAGAGGCATTGGATAGGAATGCATTGGTATCGTCTGCAAATAGGATAAATCTTAGTATACTAGTCGAGTTGGGAAGGTCATTTATGTATATTAAGAAATTTGAGGTCCTAGTATCGAGCCTTGTGGAACACCAAACATAATTAGTTGGAATGTTGATAATTTGCCATTGCAAGAAACTTGCTGGTAACGATTGTTCAAGTAGCTTTTAAACCAATTCAGAGCCTGGTTCCTTATTCCATAATGCTCCAGCTTTTGCAACAGAATTTTATGGTCTACGGTATCGAAAGCCTTGGCTAGGTCCAGGAATACACCCAGAGAGAATTCATTATTGTCCATAGCCTGTGATATTTTATCCTGTATGTCCAATAGGGACATAGAGGTGGAGTGCCCAGGTTGGAAACCGTGTTGAAGGGGGTACATAAGGTTATTGTGGTTTATGAAAGAAAATAGTCGATCGTACATTATCTTTTCAAAAAATTTAGAGAAGAAAGGTAGGATTGAGATAGGTCTGTAGTTAGATATTTCAGTTTTGCTGCCTTGCTTATGTATTGGTATTATTTTTGCTAATTTAATTTCGGAGGGTACTTCTCCATTTTTGAGAGAGCAGTTAATTATATCAGCAAGTGGAGTAGCGATCAGGTCCAGTATGGGGGCCAGTACCTGGGGATTAAGGTCATCTGGTCCAGAGCTATAGGTTTTTTTTAGAGTTTTGTTGATAGATAGTATTTCATGAGTGTCTGTTGGTAGGATGCCAAGAGAGTTTAGGGTGGAGGGGGGCATGAAGTTATGGAAGGAGCTACTGGAGGATGGGATTTTAAGAGATAAGGGTTTAGGTATAGATTTACAAAGTAGGAGTTAAAGTGTTCAGCTATTTTCCCTGGGTCGTTAGTTAAGTCCTCGTTAATAAGTAGTTCTTTAATATGCGAGTTTCTGTCATCAACATTAATTATAGTTTTGATTATTTGCCAAGTTTTCTTAATGTCATTCCTGTGCTTGCTGAATTCACTTGTGTAATAATCTTGTTCTAGTCTGATGCGAATGGTTTTATATTTGTTACGATATTTAGTAAAAATAAGTTTGTTTTCAGGTGTGGGGTTCTTGATGAAATTAATGTAAAGTTTTTCCTTTTTTTGATTGCTCTTAGCAGGCCAGCTAGTAGTTGAAGTGTTAGTGGCGGGATCAGAAGTTCACCATTAGCAGAAGAACGAATGGCTCGACGAACAGCTGTGTCCGAGAGCGGACGATAGAGCAAACTCAGGTAGTCGGAGCCGCAACCGAGAAGGCATCGCCAGACCATAGCAGTTATCCTGTAGGAGATACGCTGCGTGACTGGGACCCAGTGCAGGGTATCACGCATGTGTATAATATGTATGCACTGTATACAACAGTAAATTTAAAACGTGCTATTGATTTTAAATATTATTCAAAAACCTTTATACAATGTTCCCAAAACATCGACAATGGTTGATCGGTTGGCGCAGTAGGCCTACATATAAGTGAAAGTAGTTGAGTTCCTATTGACATCGTTCAATTGCACATAATAATTATTATTGTCCACGAGAATCTTCAACCCATGTAAATTCGTACAAGTTGCGTCTATTCCATATAATAATGCGCATTTTGTTGTATTGTAATGCATATTGAGCACTGCGTATAACACAGAGTCCACTTACACGCCGTGAATTTATAACTTCATAGAAATATATAAATTAAAAATTGCGTATGTTATAATGCCTAAGATTTCATGTAGCCTAAGGCACTAAATTAACTGTTCTTTTATTGGACAATAATTATTATTATCGTATCATAACAGAGTTTGGTCGACAGCGCTTCTGAGTAGTAACCCTGAAGCGGCGCTATATAAATATCCGATATGAATGAATGAATGTGCGTGTGCGTGCGTGCGTGTGTGTGTGCGTGTGTCGCCAGTAGAAAATAGCGCTAACACTTGAGTGCCCAAGGTATTTTTTGGTACACGAAGGCCAAACGGAGGGGTCCGCGCGGACTCCAGCGTTTTCATGCTATTTTCTTGAGAAGGGATTGGAATATCGTAACAGATTTTGGTTCTATGTAATCCCAAATGAATTTGCAATCGATTGATGTATCTTATGTTTTAATGGCACCACCTGGTGTAAAATGATGGTGTAAACATTTCGTGACACATTTTATGCTTGCTTGCGTTATTTACCGAAGGAAGCCTATTATACGCTTGTATGAATATCAGCCGCATATCTTGCGGTACCCTTAGTATATGCTGTGGTTGTAAGGTACAGGGTAGGACAATACTCACAAAAAATATTCCATTCTATGCCCAAATGGTTGGTCTAGGAATGCCTAAAAGCATTTCTGCAGATCCATGGCCTTTAAAAATTTATCCGGGAAAAACAGGCCTGGGGTCCGGTCGGACCCCCCTTTGGGCACTCGAGGGTTAAATATCCAAACACTTGAAAGCCAAGCCAGAAAAAATAAGTACAGAGAGTGAAAGTCGATTCGGGTGCAGGTCGAAGCATGGAATGAATGCCAGTCCAACACTGTTCTGCATCAGCTAAAAGACAGCGATGATGAATGCAAAGAGTCAGTAGTAGCGGAATGTAGGTGCTGAGGGTAGATGCTGTAGGTAGACTTTTAACATAACAACATTTGGTACGAATTTATACAAGAATTATGATTTATTAATTTGATTTCCAATTTTATAGATGTACAATTATTGAGTCGATGAAACATGTATGACAAACCGTCTCAATTAATGTTACTAAACATTTACATGTAGTTTGAAATTCATCCTAAAAGCTAGTTATATTGCATAGACAGATTGATATAATGTTGCTTTCAGTTATTCTGATATTATGTTACAAAATAGGCATATAAAAAGCACAATTAGGCCCTGCCGAAGAAAAACTCTAATCAAAGTGAGGGGTGGCCAGCCCCATTGTTCAAATTAAGTCGGATTGTCGCTTGCTTGGATGAGGGCTAACATCAAGCATGTTTTGCCTTATAAGGTACAACCAAGTTTCTACGGGCGCAAGATATAAGCCTAAACACCAACAGTTGAATGACAAAACTACAATTAAAATGTCTGATAATTCATTCACTATACTCCTAAAGGTTAAGTGCAAGATATTAAAACAATCATTCCTGACAACATCTGGCAATTTTTTTGCGCATGAAATACAACAACGTGTGTTCAAATAGAAAACCACTTTTCAAACATCGAAAAGCTGCTTTCACCTCAAACAATGGAAATCCGAGGTCTAACAAACATCGCAGTTTTAAATAATTTCCCAGAAATTGTCTTCTTAATATGGGCTTGAATGCATCATAGTGTGTTCCATAATAAAAGAATTGTGTGCCGCGATCTTTCAATTGAAAATCTTTCATCCATTTGTTGTTATCGTTGAGCATATTATTCTCAAAGACATCACACTGCATCAGTGTCAAACGTAAAACGAGCAGTTGAAATCCGACCAAAGCCTGAATATCTTCATCAAAATATGCAATAAAGCACAAGTTGATATTTACATTAAGAAACTGAAACTCTTCTAAGTCTGAGTCACGATCAGGATCAGACACTTCCAACAACTTTTCACACAGATGTATTACATCTTCATATCTGCGACATAGATAAAGACTGAGAGCTTCGTAGCATGGCGCCAAGTTGAAACCGGCTCCAAACTCTGCTGAAAGTGAAGCATAAAAACGTGTCATGTAATCAGTAGAAATTCTTATCAGTGCTTCTGATATATCAGTCCTTCCAGGTAGGACGATATCTGTTGCTGATTCTTCTTTGCACCGAGAGCAGATGAGGATTTTTGGGATCTTCCTAGACCTATATCGCATCATAGCAGCAAGGCAACAGTCTGCTTCAAATATTGAAGACTCTCCAAGCTTATCTTCAATTATCAGTCTTTCGGCGCTGCATTGGATAAGCAGGTAGCGCACAAACAGATCAGTACTTATCAATAAAATGCCTTTGGTTGGAATTCGAAGAATATTTCTACGTAGTAGAAGAAAACCTGCGATTGTTGCCACATCATCCATAAATAGCAAACTGCTAACTTTTAATTTGCGAATTTCACGATATTGGTCGTTCTCTTTAGGACTCGTTGCAACTTGAGAGCACAAATGCACCGCACATTGACTGTAGCCAATGAAAGAAAACAGTGCAGCCAGGTAGAGTCGAGCTGCATCCTCAGTTTTGCTTGAAGACGTGTCGTAGGAACTGAGTGACGTTTGAAGGTTCAACATGGAAACCATTCTGATTAAGCAACTCTCGTTCTTTGAATAACTGAATGCTAAATGTTTCAAAATTTGTTCAGCGCGATTGAAATAGAGCATGCTTCTGTCTAAAATACTAAGTGACATCACAGAATGTGAGATTTCAACAATATGAGATTGTTTTATTATATGAATCCAGATATCATACAGTAATTCAACATCGCACTGCAATTCGGAGGAGAGTATGAACTGTGACATGTGGAACAATATCAATGCTTTCATATAATCTGCGAGAGTATTGTTGATCTTGGAAATAGCAGTCGCATCTATACACCATTTCACAGGCACTTCGATGTCTCCTAATGTGTATGTATGCCTGCCCACCCGTTGCATGCTAAAAAAAAACTCCAGTGCCGCAATGCATTTTGCTGCACACACGAGTATTGTCATATTTAAATCATTTAGTTGGAGTTTCTCACGATAGTCACAAACGGCTTTCCTGCATCTCTCAAGAGTCACCTTTTCTGGAAGAGTCTCGTTTTCATTACATAATTCCTGGTAAACTGGTAGAATATAATGAGTCACAAACCATCGACTCATTTTGTCTGCATCGTTAAAATTATCAACAATTTTGATGGTTTGATGTAGAATTTCATTATTCAATTCGTGATCTAATAAATTTGCTGCTGGGATAAAGTAGTTTGGACAGTGTTTGTGCTTCAAACATTCGCACAGTTTACCAAGAAGCTTGCAGCAAATTGACACAACACTGGACGTCTCCCACCATTCTGTTGATTCGTTTTCGCAGGACCACAACATCATCGTCTTCAGATGGTAAGTGCATACAACCTCGTCCGTTTTTGGACAGTTCTTTCTGATAATTTCTCTCTTAGCAAAGAACCTAAGCAAATGGTAGACGAGTTGTTGAGTTGGAGTCCAACTCTGAATCAGAATAACCTCTGCTCGTGAAAATGACAATCTCCATTGATTCAGTTCGTCGCGCATATCGCGATGTGCGATTGGAACAACGTCGCAACCCTCACGAACCACTTTGCTTATTATTTCACTGCTTGGTCATCCATTGTACCTTCTACGATTCCGCCATTCTTCAGCTGCCAGTGGCCACTTTGGACAACGCACGGAGTGGACTACGTCTGATGTTCTGTCAAACAGGGTGTCTCTCATTGCTGGTCCATTTGCAGTAAGCATACTTTTAAATGTTTCATCTAACTCAGTCACTTTTCCATTTACGGTGGAAAGCACTGTGCTATGCTTGATCATTCCTACTACGTTAGATGGACGCTGCTTGAATCTCGATAGAGGCATGTTTATGAATTTATATTCCTCTAAACTCCAGTCATAAGTTCCAAGGATTGAGTATGGCAATCGAACGAATGAGGGATTTTGCTCGCAATATTCAAGTTTAGCATATGTAATCTGATCACAGAGGTTGCCAAATCCAAGCGGAATTTCATATCCACAAGAGTCTGATACTAAGTGGTTATCAACGGTGCATAGAATGTCAATGTCGTCGATACAAGGGCTAACAGGCTGAATATAGAACTCGACCTGGCTACCGCACACAGTACATGCATTGTTCACTCCTCTGGTCTGGTTCAATACTAACGGAGTGACAAGAAACTTAGACTCGTCATTTATGTTGAATTTTGCACTCATACGACAAGTGCTGACAAGAAACTTCGATGCTATATCTTCCATTTCGATCCCGCAACAACCTAGAGCATTCAATAAAACCAAAGCGATTGTAGATACGGTTTATATAAATGGCTTAAAATAATAGGGTGACACGGAAGTTCGTTCACCGTTTTCAAAATGCGTTTTCTCAGTGACGGCTTCATATTTCTCCATAATATTTTGTCAGTGCATACCTATAATTATCAAATGAAAGATACTGGTACAAATTCGATTATGATCCGGTTCGTTGTTGCCATTATTTATAACAATTAACAAAATGTAAAGACGACCAGATTTTGCGTAAAAATATGCGTCTAACACAGTGAAGAAAGTGACATGTGTTACGCCTAGCCTCGTACACAAGGGTGACAACTGAGTTATAAAAACAACTGAGCTATAAAAACAACAAAAGCCATTAAAACAACTGAGCTATAAAAACAACCGAGCTATAAAAACAACTCAGCTATAAAAACATCTGAGCTATAAAACATCTGAGCTATCTACATGTATATGGTTATAACTTAATTACTGATATCTAGTAACATTAAGCTTATTTCCTTGTGGTGCAATTTTTAGTGCACGTTAGTGTACTTTAATTGTGGCGTACCAACAAAGACGGCATTGCTGCTAGAAGGAATTGCTGCAATATTTCTTAAAATTTAAAATAAATATTTTTCAACGTTCTTTTTAGCCATGGATAAATTTCTAAAGAGAAAAACTGATCAGAATTCAGAAGATTTTGACGACAAAGACAAATGTGAGAAAAAGAAAAAAATCCGCAAGTGGGCATAATATATTATGATTCACACTTTCCAGAGTATACATGTATTTCATAATGGTTTCATTGCAGTCGGAACAAATGCTTATCGACCTCTTTGTGTTATGTGTGTGCAAACTTTGTCTAACCATGATTCACGAGTCAATGAAACTGCGAAATTAAAGCGCCATTTAGGGCCTAAGGACAATGCGTGCAGATGTTGCCGATAAGTCAAAGAAATATCTCGAGCGACAAAAAGAGCAGCTGTAGCCTAGGCCTACTTAAAGCAGAAATGCAAAATAGCAGCTCTCGCCATGTGCACTAAATGAGAATTAAGCTCCCAATGAAAAATTAATCAACTGTTGGCATTTGTTATGAATATGAAGGTACAATGGTGACCATCAATGTATAATAATAAATTACTGATGTAAATAGGTAAACAGGTTTTGCGGAATCATAATATTATGTTCCTTTGGGTTCACCTAATGACAACCTGCATACGAATTTGTAAACTGTGCGCTTGTATTACTTCCTGGTGGTGGTTGTGGTGATCAATGATTAATAGATACGTGCTAACGTGCATCGTATTTAGTAGCAGTGCGAATAGAACGACGTTGTCTTAATTATCATATAAAGAAAAGAGTGGACAACTGGTGATAAAATAACATAGTAGGCCTATATTCTCGTGCAAAGAAAAATGGTATACAACCTGTATCCTATGGTCTTCGATACAACGGTCAAGGTCTTAGAACACGACCACAACAGAACGAATAGCAGCGAAACGATGGCTAAACTAGGCTACTTAACTAAACTTATAGTAAACTTAAATATAACAATTCGAGTTTTGGACCGAGAACGAAATAACAGTGAAACACGAAAATTGCCAAAACTCGACAACGCCCTCTGAGCGCAGGCTAATAATATAATTTATGAATATATCCAACAACACAAACCACATCACATTCATTCAAGCATAACGCTAGCAATCACCAGACAGTTCTTCGTTATGAACTAACCCCCGTCATGTAAGGATAGCCTCACACAATTGCGATTGGCCAAATTCATTGCATAGGTCCATTATTATAGGGGTCCGCCATCAAAATCAAATCAAATCATTTATTTGGCAACCAAAATAAGACATCAAATCAAGCATATAAGAAATAAAGGTTAACAAATAATTATAACAAGGCAGTACTAATGATGCCAATAGTTACCATTTGGTTGCACAGAGGACCCGAAAGGGGTCTTGCAACCCCGCTAGTTGAGTCCTCTGGGCGGTTGCACCATGATGATGATGGCCATTAGGTTGCCGTAGAGTAGTCATGACAAAAATTAGAATGCATGAGTTAAAACAACTACCCGGTATGGAAAATAAACAGCAAACACAGTTTCACACTCGATGATCATATATAGAGCCTTTTATACGAAATTAAGGCAGAAAGGTCACTGGTTGATCGGGATACTGCACAAGTAGTAAGGGCTTTGATCTAACTTTAGTCGCCACCAAATTAAATTTGATTCAATGTGGGAGATTATTTCAAAGTACAGTTACTGTACGGTATATCGATTTATTCATTCTGTAATAAGAAACAATAATAATTAGTAGGCCTAGTCACAATGTTAAATAATTCATCAGTTATTGTCGAGTATCAGGGTACGCAGTCTTAATTTAATTAAAACTACAAAGATTTTAGGCAGCAATCTGATGGAAAGGGGAATCTTATTCCATGTTTGGGCCCCACTGTATTTAACAAAAGTGTCGGATATTGGTGTGGGCGTGGGCAAATGGTAAGAGTTAGCGTATCTAGTATGATATGAATGCACCTCAGAAGTATGAATGAAGAAATTCTTAAACACAGAAGGTAGTAGGCCATGAAAATAATTAAACATGAATTCGCCTGTCTGCACCTGTCTAATTTGGTAAAGTACACTGAGAAGGATATATTTGTGGAATTTAGATTCAGTCGGGGTCCATTAGGGCAGGTTTGCTATATTTATCGAATTGCTCGCTTTTGGAGCTTCGTTAGATTCAGAAGACTAGATTTATAGGCACATGTAGAGGCCCGTATTATGTTACAGTATGTGAGGTATGGGTTTATGAGTGAATAATACAACGTGAGACGAATTTGAGGAGGTACTAGCTGGGAGGTACGCTATAGTATTCCAAGGTTTTTAGCAATTTTATTAGATACAATTTTTATGTGGTCTTTCCAGGTTAGGTATATTGATCTACATAATTATACTCTTAAGAATTTGGTTGATATTACCTGGGTGAGTGGAACCCCTTCAATGCACACCCCCAGATTTCGTGTATGACAACTCTTTCTATGGGATTTAAAGATTATATAATTAGTTTTATCCAGATTTAACCACAGTTCATATAGCATGGAACGATTCGGTTACATTTTGCAATTCAAAGTTGATCGACGTCATTAAATAGGGTTTCAAAAGATGAGTTGTAGTAGAATACATTTGTATCATCAGCGAAGAGTATCGTACATTGTATAAAGTACAATAGAGAAGATGCATTTGGGAAATTATTGACATATATGATCAGAAACAATAAGGGACCGAGAATAGACCCCTGAAATACCTTTTTTGCTTCATAAAGTGAAGCGGAAAGCAACAGGGTGAACATTGATGAATTGTATGATTAATTATACGGCTGACAGCTGCAGTGCTCACATCTTTAGATGTTACCGAGCGCCTACTCGTGTATTTTTTTTGTAGGATTCACGCATCTGAATAAATGCATAGCACCTCTTTTACGTTGTAGCCTACTTTCAAAAAGAAAGGCTGCGCCTTGCACACCTGTTTTAAGCTTCATAATGGGTTATATTAACTATACCGCCTCTGTTGGTATAATGTTCCTCCTTAATTCGGCCTGCACTGTCACAGTACTGTTATAGTATCAAAGGTGTAAGAAGCACGTGACGCATGTGACCAATAAAAATTATGCCCAGGTCCGAGAAGCCAGTTGGAACGTGCACAAGCATTTTTACTAAGTCATTTCATGGAAGTTGCCCAGTTTTTCGTGACAAAATTAGTCGTTTCGAAGAGCAGCTTTTATCTGCTGCGTTTGTCTGATGTTTATTTTAAATTGGCAGCACGAGAACACCTTGATCTAGTACCTTGCTCATAAGTGCTGTAATATGCCGAGCAAATTTCTGTCCAAGGTAACGGCCTCTGTTGTCATAGACCCTGGTCAATTCGCTATTGGAGTTACGAACATACTAAGGGGGCAGAGAGTTCCAGATGAAGGGACCAGCAAATGTGAAAGAACGCCGGCCAAAAACAAGATGTGTACCAGGAACTACATACTTTCCAGCAGATGCTGATCGAAGAGAAGAGCGACCTTTACATGTAGCCTAACAGAGTTTCAAGATGTGTTCATAGAAGTTAAGTAGGATGGCAGGTGAAATCACCGTCCGTAAATTGAATTCGAAATTCCACCGTCCCTTTGTTGGATTTGAAATCCCACCGCTGCTACCAAAATGTCAACTTATTTCCCTCACGCCTGTCCAGTCTCTTCAAAGGTTCAGCGTAGCCTAATCCTATCCCTATTTAACTTTACTTTCGCAGCTAGCCTAATGGCTAGGTAAAAGTATCTACAGTTCTTTGACCTTTCTACCGAAAACAACGACAAGTTTCTCGTATAATTGTACTTAAAAATCCAGCAGAAAGAAACCAACAGCAACGACACGACAACGACTAATTTTTCGTTATCAAAACAACTCAACGTTAAGACTATCTATCATCAGTCTTCTTCTACCATTCATGTCCACACAACTCTAGTCAACTGCCACACCTATCAAAAAGCCTATCTCACCCTGAGCGTACATTCTTCCTTCAGTCGCTCCGTCCCTCTATCTGCCTCTCTCTCTTTGTCTGTCTCTCTCTCGCTCTCCAGCGTCGGTCCGGCAGCAATAACTTCCCCGCCACTCATCCACCTGGCCTATCTTACCTGACAGTCCTGTACGCTGCTGCACAATAATCCGCTGACCATTATACGTTATATAAAATTAGCTTACACAATGTCATACATACATACATACATACATACATACATACATACATACATACATACATACATACATACATACATACATACATACATACATACATACATACATACATACATACATACATACATACATACATACATACATACATACATACATACATACATACATACATGCATGCATGCATGCATACATACATACATACATACATACATACATGTTTAGGCCTACATACCGCATTCCAGCGTCGGCATTGAAATGTATATTAATTATATATAGGCCTACACCTCCGCCTCTGACATAGGCTATGTTCGGAGGGGCCACGTTCTTTGATAGTCCCGCCATGCCTACAAGTCTCACGGTCTGCTACTAGACTTGGCATGCACTGTTCCATATCTATCGTGGAACAGAATGCGCAACAGTCTTCGAGATCATGTAAAAATGCACCATATCTATAATAGAGACATTTAAATCACAACTCAAGGTCCATCTCTGACAGCAATCGCATAACTTTGTGCCGATTTGTTGAACTATAATATAGTGTAGGCTACATCGTGTATACAGCGCCCTTACCTTGTGCCTCAGCTGTGTTAAACATGCGCATAGTGCTTCTCATTTCTCTAGTTTTATTTTTTGTTTGTTTTATTAGGTTTACGGGCACGGTGTGCCTCGGCATTGACCTACCGCTATACAGGCTTACAGGGTTTTACCCCTTGGCAGCGGCCCAGCGGAGCAACATGTTGAGTATTTCTGACGTTTAAATAGAGTCGGTCGACCGCATTAAAAAAGTATCTAACGAGGCTATCAATTTGAACAGTGTTTTGCAAAGTATTACGGCCACCAGTGGCTTTGAAATTGAACGTATACGTTTACTGGAATTTTGTCCCAATTACGTGGTACATCTGGGCAAGTAATGAGAAACCGAGGACCTAAAATAGACAAAACAAAAAAGTTTCCCATCTAAACTGTGTTAAAATTAAGTTCATGGAGGCTGCATGCAGCGCCTCTAGTTGCAAAGTTTGAAACCGCGTCCTTGGATACCGAATTAATTGTGGTTGCTAAGAGGAATATAACGTGTAAAAATGAAATAAGGCGCTAAATCAAAATAACTGAATATGCATCACGCAGGGTCAAACATCATATTTAACATGCGCTATGTGTATAGGCCTAGGCCTACAGCCTGGAATAGTGTCTATTGCCATTTTAATGAGATATTGTTCAATTTTAGGAGTTAGGAGACCCATATTATTATTGGAGAGCTCTCTTAATTAGACTAGTGGACAGCTCCATGCCTATAATGGATGGCCTATATATAAACTAAGATCCAAAAAGAAGCGAATGAGCAAACCGTTACTGTTGGATCTTGTCTTGATAATTATGTCAGGTCATTTTGGTTAAAAAAGCGAGACGGTTAGGGTTAGTGTTCGGGTTAGTTTCGCCAATAGAAACTCTGGTGGATTGATAGCAAAAGACACTGTGTATTTTTCGCCCTCTGATAGTAGGCTACATGATCGCCCCCATTTCACACCTTGAATTCGCCTATTCACAGTAATATATAAATTAAAAATCGCGCATGTTAGGCCTACGATGCTTCAAATTTCCATTATCCTGTCTGCGCAATTACGTAACTGTTTTTTAAGACGACAATTATCATAACACAGTTACACAGATGATTACAGACCTTAATTGGGAATTGTCATGAAATTTTTGTTTTAATTCGTATGTTCCTTTTGATATTAGTGGTAAAGGAAAAAATTAATAAGTGTGATATTTTCATTAATTTGCATCACATCGTCTACCATAACTTACAAGTGTGTTAATAATAGACAGTGTTCGTTATTATTAATTTATCTCGATAATGATGAAAACATGCGACTTTATATGACTTTGTTGAACACCTTTTAATCGTGTGTTCAAGACGCTATAAATCTTGCGTAATAATTAAAATATAAAATCTAAGGAGGAGTGTGTGCCGCAATAATCTTACGTATAATTAAGCAACCATCCATTGTAACAACTTCAATATAAGCACTTTTTCAGTGCCCGTCCTAACTAGGCACGGGAGGAGGTCGGCGCTAATGATCTTTGTCATCACACATTGTCTTTACACTGAAGCAGCCAACCGTCCATTCATAACATGCAGCCATGACTGTTATCACAGACTGACTTTACACTCATGAGGACGAAGAAATCAAATCGAAATTCACAACAGAATATTATTCAAATCCTGTTCCTTTCATTTCAAGTTTCTGAATTCAACGGGAAAATGCGAAAGATATGACAACCAAACTAACAAAACGATGGAAAAGTTAAAAAAACTGAATTTACCAGCACGAAAAACTAATGAACAAAAGTCACCTAAGTTTAACCCTTTAATGCCGGAGGGTATAGGATTTCCCATACCATTTACTACCATCTCGGCATTAAAGGGTTAAATAAATGAAATCGATAGAATACTTCCAAAATCAAAATCTACAATTTCAACACAAAACGGAAGCAGAATGCTTTGGTCTGATTAGACACCTTCATTACACATTTGATAAAACATCGGGATGCATACCGTTTTGTTTTAGAGTATCCGAATACCAAAGGAATCGAATTAATAATTAACATAATAATTATTTAATGAAATATTCCTTCAACACCCGTTAAAGCAAATGACAGATAATTAGATAAGACACGTCTTTTAGGTTATCGAAATTCACAAGTGTAACTTGAAGGTCTATGCAAACCAAGGCAATTTATGGTAAATCAAGTTAAGTACCGTAACGCTAGACAAGATGAGGTAAATCAAGAATGTTCAGGTATAATTTTATTAGATAAGGCAATAATGAAAGTAAAATTAATAATTAATACGGTAAGTTACGATAAATCACGTTAGGAACGGTGTGGTAGGCTGGATGAGATACGTTAGGAATGATATGGAGAATTAGGAAAGATAATTTGAGTGGCAATGTAACTTCGGAACATAAAGATAGAAAAAAATTAACTTAACTTAAATATGGAAACAGAATGTAAAGTTACGATCGTTACAATAGTAATCACAACAATCTCAACTGGTTCAGAAGAAAACCACTGCATAATGCCTTGGAATATTGCCCAATGCCCATCCCGGTACTTGTCGGTTAATTCACCGCCACACACAGAAACCCTATATACGAAATTTTACATGCAGAAATTAATTCACCGCCACACGCAGATTTATTCCAGTCTATTGCCGTTTCTTTCGCAATTTCCAGTTCACACTCGCAAAAACGAATGCTCGTCATTTCTTAATCTTTGGACCACCAATAGGCCCATACGAGCAGGATGATTTTGTCGGTAAGTTAGGCGTGATCCTTGTAGCTACGTGCCTTGTCGCAGTGGGATGTTTTGGCCACAGATGCGCTTAAGACATATCCATCTGTCTTGCCGATCCTTTAAACATAGGCTAGCACCATTGGGGCTTTGTTATAGTAAGCGGGTCTCTATAATATTGGTTGGGTTCAGGTTAGGCATCGTGAGGGTCGGTTAGGGTCAGGTTAGGGTTAGGAATAGGGTTAGTGCAGTCATTCATTAACATAATTATATGGACCCGTTTACTATAACTATATGCCCACCCTTTGGTGATTGTTAGCAACTTAGCACACTCTCTCGCAGCATTGCTGCTGCAATAAATTAACGCTGCTTTGCTTATCGTGAACTAAAGCCGAAATTCTTAAGAAATTTATGGCATTCATGGCGGCGTCCAAGAAATAAACACGTGCTATAAGTTAATCGGATGTCACCATTACATTACGTCACTTTTCGAATCCACCTCGCCGCGTAAGGACCTTGGGCAAGTCCTTCACTCACAATTGCTCAGCGCTTCGGCGTGAAACTCCGATGCAGTGTCCGCTCTGCATTTGGGAGCGCCTCTGAGTAGACAGAGCTTGAAGGGGCGCTATAACAAGTGCACATACAAACACAAAAAACAAGTGCGTAACCTAATTATACGCAGTGCGTAAATATACGGCAAACTGTGGCGGTGAACTAACCGACAAGGTAGACAGACGAAATCTGTGGCGGTGAATTAACCGACAAGTACCCCCATCCCTATTATAGACCTACTAATCATAAACTTTGCCACTAAGAGTGGGTAGGTGAATGCCAAGGTAACTTCGGAACGCTAAGATAGGAAAAGCTTAACTGAAATAATTACGGAAACAGAATATAATGTTACAATTGTTGCACTAGTAACTTAACTTTTTCAAAAGAAGACCACTGCAGATTGATGATGGAAAATTTATTTATTATTATACTAATCATAAACTTTGCCACTGCTTGCAATCTGAGAGTGCCAATCCCAAGTCAGGATAAAGGAGGAGGGAGACACTAATGATCTCTGCTTTCATGCAATGTCGTCAAAGTGAAACTACTACTGTTCAGACAATACTTTAGTAAGCGAAATCATTCCTTAAGTTCACAGCTGCTGTAATAGCATAGCACATAGTGATACACTACTATTACCGGGGAGGGTTTAGCTTTTTCTTCATTCCACAGTTGTGTCAGCTAAAGTGCAGCGAGCATACGCCTTGAATGGATGCAACTTTTTGATTTATGTCTTATTATGATTTGCGATCTTGAAAATCGCTTGATTTGCGTAACTTGTACGTGTATAGGGCAGACCGATTATTTTGCTGGCGATTAATTAAATAATAATAATTATTATTATCGTCCATACCATCATGCATGCAAGTCGGTGCAGCAGCTCTTGCACTCAAGAATATAAGTCACAATATTCTTCGGTTTCTTATATGTTTGCTTAGTGCAAATATTCTGCCAACAACTTGAAATGGGAATGAATGAACGAACATTGAAATGAATGCGGACACTGCAAACAGAGGTTACATTAAATAAGCGGACACGTTTTCAAATATACATTCAAGCATTTTAGTATTTCGTGTGAGTGACTATGTGACAAAAGAGTCTAAAATTTAAATAATGCATAATTATGATGAAGATAAGAAACAATCTCAAAATTGCAATGTCTCTTCATTAGTGTTGTGAGGCGGAAATCTTTCCCGGAAAGTTTCATATCTTTCCGGAAACTTTCGGAAACTTTCCGACGTATCTTTCCGGAAACTTTCCGAAAATTTCCGATATTTTCCCTCAACACAATATTACTAAATAACAATTTAAATAAATAAATATGCTTAAACATCAATCACTGTAAGCTATATTATTTAGTCATTGCTGATTTTTTCATTCAACAAATGACACTTATTGCTTACTGTTTAGTGTATACACCAACAATACATTTATGAATTAATTGCAATAAGACTTCACTGTTATTATGGGGAAAAAATTTATGATTTGGTCACCTAACTTTTCTAATTTTTTTACTTCTGAAAATATGAAGCAAAAACAGCAATTGATTCAGTACACTATAGGCACCAGATGTTTTAGTAAGTACTGCAACAAATTAATTTCTACAAGCAATTATTTTATGCTTGAAATATGATGTTATTGGCAATGCCATTGCAGTGTGAGACTAATCTATTTTCAAATCTGCTTTTCTTGATAACCAGCAAAGAATATGTTTTGGTTTAAATTTCCTATCTATGAGTTGTTGCCTTGAGTAAGCGGTGTATGGACTAAGGAGAAGCCTTTTTATTATCTTATGTAACCTTATTTATTTGGTTACTTTCCATAATTATTTTCGTTAATTTATTACTTATAAAATCCCTTACATTCTTTCCTTACTTTCAAGGATTCAGCTAATCAGGGGTGGATACAGAAATTTTTGAAGGGGGGGAAATTCTTGGCCTTGAGTCTGGAAAAAATTTGCTCGACATCCGCCAAAAATTTTGATGACCTTTTTATAGTCTAAATTTCTGGGAAACATACCATTTTATCCGCCAAAAAAGCCTTTTTAGTCATCAGGTTAAATTTTCGCGAAAAAGATACAATTTTATACCAAACATATTACACATTATATTCATTGTTCGAAATCTTGTTGAAACCAAATGGGGGGCCACGATACATGGGCATTTCTAAATGGGGGGAGGGAGGCATGGCCGGATAAGCCGCTCCCTGGATCTGCCCCTGCAGCTAATGTACATCACTATTTAATTGTTGCAACATAATCCTAAATAGCACAGTGAAAGAAATAGTTGAGCAGGCTCAAAGCAGCTGCCAAAATGTCAAATTGTCAGATATATTCTGAACTGCTAATGAAAGTATTTATTAATGGTCATTTTAATTCTTTTAAGGTGAACATTTCTCACTTTGCCAGAAATACTGTAAATAAAAGAAACTTAAAAAACTCAAATTTTCCTATGTTTCTGATAGGGAAATATGTGATCTTATGCGTTAGATGTATTTTTCGGCCTACAGAAAATATCCGGAAAGTTTTCGGAAAGTTTCCGGAAAAATATCTTTCCGGAAAAGCTACATCACTACTCTTCATCATGGTCATGGTGTATCTCCTGCATGCTTCGCGTCACCGTGAATTGGGAATGACCACCAATGTTTCTTATGAAGCTGGACAAAATATTTTTGTCTTTTATCAAGAAATGTATCCTCAAACACACAATTTCATACACATCGATTTCGTAATGATAAAAATTAATAATAACTAGACTTGATAACTAAGGAAACCCAAGGAAAACAACGATGATAATTATAATACTACAAATAAAAAGCTAAATCGACATTAATTTGTCATTCGACTTCAACTTCTACACATTCCAAAGCGATCACTGTTGAGTAAACTTTGCTATAATTTTATTGTCATGTAATGGACAGAACTTCGTAAAAGAATGTCAAAGAGAATAATTGAGATTCTTTACCTTATCTCTTGAGTACTAACAGCTGTAGAAAGAGAATGAGAACCAAACAGTGTCCGTTCATAAACTCTTTAACTTATCGTGTAAACTATCACACTAAAAGAGGTGTTCAAGACTGCTAAAAAAGTGCATGATAAAGTTGATCATGCTAAGTTACATCGTAAATATAACACTGTAAGCGCAACACTATAAACGCAATGCTGTAAACTTAACTGTAAAAATTACACAGCAGCCGTTACTATTTAAGCATCAGAAATTACACCGTAACCATTACAACGTATATATTACACTGTAAACCCGACACTGGAACATGAAACTCAATAATAACACAGTAACTGTCTCGATTCGCATAATTATTATTAGTCAAAATTAATGTCAACTCAACATTGCAAAAATTATCCAGTAAATGTTAGATTGCAAACATTGCACAAATAAATTTATGGTTTCAACTTGTTTTGATCTGACGCATTTGGCCTCAGTTTTAATTCTATGGCTTTTTACGACTACGGAACTTCAGATGAAATCCCGACTAAAAGATTCTAGCAAATGCCGCTATGTAGAACATCACTTCAGTAGCTGAGCCAAATCGTTTTGGACAGACAACGATGGAAGAACTACGTTAAAATGGCATCGGACACCTACGGGCGATGAGCCCCATGGTTCACGATGATGAAGATGGTGATGACAGAATATCAAAATGCCCTATCATTGCAAATCGCAAGTTTAAGATTTCTGCAGATCGCACAAGAGTCCAGAAAACCACATGAAAACAATTAATAATAAAACAATGGCAGCTATTGATTATAAATTTGCTTTACAACGTCTTAAATGATATTCAAGATTTACAAGAGCGGCGAAACGTAAATTTAATGCATAACTCAAACGAAAACTATGATGGCGAACTCCGAAAAAAATGATTCAGATATGTAAACCAAAACTATGTAGGCCTAAAACAAAAACTATTCAGCGTATACCATTTACTAAATCATACCCAAAGCAGTACCAATAATATTAAAGTCATGGGTCATTCTTTGCAATACCACGAGCCGCAAGCACATTCAAATGTTTGGCAAATAGATACACAAAAACCGGTGACAACGAATTGGAACTTCGTGTTTATTTCGCTCATGCAAGTTAATCGGGAATCGTTCGAAAGACAGAAAGCCACAGACGAACACATTGAGGGACTGAATGTTGAGAACATCTCACGAAACACACGCACACACATTTACAAACTCACACGCAAATAAGCAACAAGCAATATACCGTCTACCGAGTAACAGAAGGGCGTAACTGACAGAAATCTAAAAAATTCATATTCTTTGTTTTTTTGCTCTTCCGGTATTATATTATGATGTGGATTAAGAAACGGGCGCAAGTGACATGTGCATACCTATGTAACATGCAGTAATCAAAGGGCGTAAGTGCATATGAGACATTTTCTGAAGAAACAGAAGGGCGTAAGTGATGTATCTACAGTGATAAGAATGGCCGATAGAAGGGCGTAAGTCTCTGTCCATACTGACGTGATATACAATCAAAAGGGCGTAAGTGACTTATACATGGGCGGAGGCCTAGGGGGACAGAGGGACGGTCCCTACCCGAATGTAGTGGTTGGGAGGGGACGGCCCATGCATTCGTCCCCCCAATAATTGAGCGTGAGGACTAAAATTTTTTTTTTAAAGTCATCAACTGTTTTTATTTCCTTCGGCCAGGAGAATTGGGGGGGAGGAATTCTCCGCCACTGAACTTATATTGCAGCTAAAGAGTGTTTCATTAAAATTAAAAGTTGTATGCTAAAAATTGCATGTTTTTAAAGTCTAGTCACCAACCAAACACGTACTTATAAAATAAAGCTGATTTGATACAGAGTGTCAAACTACTAACTCAATTATCTCCATTCGATTTTTTTTTAACTTACGTCCTTCTGTTACTCGGTAGACGATACGTTCATCCTTAACTAAACACTGTTACAGTAGAGAGATTTTGTTGACTTAAGATGACTTGGTTGAATTGGCAGCTAATCCTTTTGTCTCCACAAACGAATACTTCGATCTCTGCAAGAAAAATATAACGTGGATAGATAACAGATAAGTTATAATACACATGTAGATCAAGATATTAAGATAATAATTAGATTATATAAGATAGGTTAACTGAAGAAATTAAATACTTTGCATTAATTAAACTAACTGTTTTCCCTTTGCAACTGGATTTTAAACATTCATAGCAAAGGCTACAGAAAAACAAAGAAAAGTAGAAGAAAACCAAATGAACAGCGTAAGAATAGTAGACGAACAGCATTAGAGTAACAGAAGAATATCACAAGAATAGCATAAAAATAGCAGAAGAATAGCAGAAGAGTAGCAGAAGAATATCACAAGAATAGCATAAAAATAGCAGAAGAATGGTAGAAAAATAGCATAAGAATAGCAGGTGAATAGCAGATGAATAGCCGAAGAATTCCACAATGGAATAGGAATTTAGAATGTACAACTTGATAAAACGTACGTTGAAGCGGTGAAGACGAGTGTATTGTTGGTGCAGATGGCGTTGATTGGACCGACGTGTGCTTGTATTTCTCCAAGAAAAGTTGAGTTCGTCAGACTCCATGTTCTCAACGTTCCCGCTCGACAAGCGCTCACCAACACTCCGCCACCTGGTGATGAACTACGACGAACCAAAGCAAGACCACAGATCCAATCGCGATGGGCCGTCGTTATCGACTGAAACAAGCAACATAATTATAAGTTTCAAGTTATAATCACCAGAATCAATATATATATATATATATATATATATATATATACATATGTTAACTGTATATTAATTATATATATTAATGCGCAATATAATCACAAAATAAATAGGATAGATCTTATCCCACTACACACCTAGATATCAATCTTGATCAACGCTATAATAGATTATCGATGTACACGTTATCCATCTCAAAGTTCACCCCACACAATCATTCTCTTTTTTGTTGCGTGCAGTTGTACACAAAATGTGCAATTCTAAATTGATTTGTGCCGTTGTAGAAGCACTTCTATACAGTTAAAACTATGGCAAAAAGGTAATTGTCCTCCGATTGGAAGTAATTTACCACGGATGATGGAACAGGAAAGAAGCAGTTGTGCAGTTCTAAAAATTCCTTAAAAACAGCCCTGCGCAGTCTATGAAATTAGACGGCAAGCATTTCAAATGGTAACCGATCACTCTATTGTACAAGGAGGACCTGTGCTTGGAGCCTTAAACAAATTCTGTTCTATTAAATACATCGCTGCTCTCTGCCCCAGCGCTCGTGAATAAGCTGGTGCCCTGCGCTTGGCTTTCTATTGGCGCTTTAAAAATGTGGAGATTACGATTACGATTACTTTATGTGAAGACAACCATCCGTGCAAACAAATTATGCTGGTGACCTGTTTATTCAATTCTGAATATGAAGGCCTTAGCATCGGGATCCTTGAAAATTTTGATAATATCAAGCCATAAACAAACTGAAAATAAACGTCTAAAAACTTCTAAAAGATCGTTTCCAGACGTAATTATATAATTATATTAGGGCTGTTGATTTAATCGCGTTAACGCGTGCGATTAACGCGTTAAAAAATTTTGCGATTAAAAATTTTAACGCATTAATCGCACGCGTTAATTATATCTGATTAAAATAGAATCAGAGGCAGAAAACTCGTTTTAAACGGAAGGCTCATACTTAATTAAAACTAGTGATAGGCCTACATTCATTGGTAACTATTCCAAAAAAGAATTTGAGTGGGCTATAATTATCGTAGCAATTCTTTGCTCAATTATCGCCTAACATGCGTTAAACGCTAATGATGAGCCGCGCATCGCATCGTCCACTAAAGTTGTTTCCTCGCCCCGTCAGACTACATTGGTTGAACTCCAGGTTTAAAATGAAAAAATTTAATGTTTACAGAAGGACAACTGAGACGAGGTTTGGCAAGAACCGTAACCCCTTGTGAAAAAGTGTGACTACATAATGAGGTTCAATATATAGATCTAGTAGACCTACTGTTGTTAATTATTAAGAGCATCCCTTGAACCGACCAATGTAAATAAACTGGTCTGCATATACATATGGCTGAATAAATAATAAATTTTGATAGCCAGAAAATAGTTGCCCAATTTTCACATTTAGGCCTATATCATTTTTAATTAAAGGTGGCTCAAATGAAAAAATAACGGGATTTTGAGGTTTTGACTGATTTGAACTGTGTTTCAATTCAATTCTGTCTGTTATACAAAACTGTTCAATAAACTAAATTTTGACTGATTTGAACTGTGTTTCAATTCAATTCTGTCTGTTATACAAAACTGTTCAATAAACTAAATTCAGATTAGGCTAAATAGGCCTAAGACAAAGATTATTAAATATGTGTGCAATATAAAAAATGCATTCAGTCATTAAAATTATATGCTTCAGGGGTCCTTAGTAAATAGTAAGATTAATATATTTGACGGAAATGTATTGCGATTAATTTGGAGTTAATTGCGATCAAAAAAATTAATCGCGCGATTAATTTCGATTAAAATTTTTAATCGAACAACAGCCCTAAATTATATTAAAGCAATTTCCTCAACATAATTATAAAAAAACAAATATAAAAACATTGCGAAACTTATCTTACTGCACACCTTTAAATCGATTTAAAATCGACGCTTATATGTATCGACCCGGGCCCTTAACTTGGATCCAATACCACGAATGTCTAACAAGTTCACATTATCACATCATGAACAAAAAGATATAGTTTAAACTTTAAAAGCTTATCGCTACCTCCTTGATCATAATCATCTGCGCTCTCAGCTACATGTGGACGTTTTCTCCGACCTACATAATTCGTTCGTTCGTTCTTTCATTCGTTCGTTCCTTCTTTCATTCGTTCGTTCCTTCTTTCATTCGTTCGTTCGATCGGTTAAGTGGATCAACCCACCCATAATACACATCATAGACCCGTCCTCACGCAAGCCTATACCCACAAAACCCAATCTTTCTATCACAAATTGTGGGGCGTGGTGGTGTAGTTGGCATGTTCGTCGCCTTGCAGCCGGAGGGCTGCAGGTTCGATTCCACCTCAAGTCGCCGCGTTGGGACCTTGGGCAAGTCCTTCACTCACAATTGCTCAGTGCTTAGGCGTGAAACTCCGATGCAGTGTCCGCTCTGCATTCGGGAGCGCCTCTGAATAGGGAGAGCTACAAGGGACGCTATAACATGTGCACATACAAACAAACAAAATCACATGAATGAAAATATACAAGAACCCTGATATTCACCACATGAAACCCTTTACAACAAAAATCGCATCAAGCCATAACACTCCATATAACCTTTAATGGATGTGAATTACATAACATTCCATATAACATACAATGCATGTGAATTACATAACATTACATATAACACATAATATAATGCATCCCAATAACATTGACGTATAATACCTGTTTCAAACGTCCATCCGACAGATCCCAACTCTTGATGCACATATCACGTGATCCACTGTACAGCGTCGCACCACCTCCTCCCACAATGCACAGCGACTCAATGCCATCAGAGTGGGTCGGTTCAAGGGTCAAGCGAGGATTGAGAACACCAGAACAGTCGCGACCGACAGCAAAGACCTGAAGATAATACGGCGAAAAATATGAACATCTTATTCGTACCCATCGCCACCAATAATGACTATGTTTAAGCACAAGGAGCTGTTGCTGTAATTAATTTTCATTCTTATCGTCGTCGTCATCGTTATCATTATCGTCATGGTCGTCATCTTCATCATCGTCGTCGTCATCGTTATCAACATAATCGTCGTCGTCATCGTCATCATCGTCGTTGTCGTCGTCGTTGTCGTCGTCGTCATCATCATCGTCGTCGTCACCATCACCATCACCATCACCATCACCATCATCATCACCATCATCATCATCATCATCATCATCATCATCATCATCATCATTCATAAGTAACAACTTCTATGACGACATTTTAAAATGGAGATTGAGTTCAGATTTGATTTGTCATGGAAAACAAAATGAAGACAGAATGTGTGTCTGACCTTGATGCATTTGTCCTTTGATCCGGTCACCAGACTCGATGACCCCACCGATGACCCTGACGATGAGTCACATACGGCCATCGCCATCACGGCTGCTTGGTTCCCGCCACACAACTTACCAACAGATCGCATCCTGTTATAGCGTAGAAACAGAGCAGTGCGTTAAACACCTTTTCTAAGCTTTAACATGGTTTTATAAATATGAATAAAAGAATAGCAGTGCATTGAAGTCCGGAAACAAGAAGATGTTGAACTGAAAATGTATCCAAAATAGTTAGAAGCACTGAACAATATCATGTGGTTTAAATGACCTTCATCTTGAGCCTGTTCCATGCACGTGTGTCACTCTCTGCCACATTACATAAGCACATGCATGATGCAAACAATTCTTCTTAGATCTTGCTACAGTCGGGAGAACTTCCGAGCAGTTTCCCTGCGGATGTGCTATAATTATGAATGTTTTTATCAGTCAAAATAATAGCGTCCATTGTTCATTAATTCATCCATCCATCTATGCATGCATCCATCCGAAACCCAACCAACAATTGATTCATTAATTCATTCATCCATTCATTCATTCATCCATTCATTCATTCATTCATTCAATCATTCATCCATTCATTGATTCATCCATTCATTGATTCATCCGTTCATTCATTCATTCATTCATTCCGATCGAGCACATTCTCTACTTTAATCGGATGCACGAGTACGAAAACACGTGGTCCTCATTTAACATCGTAACTTGCCGTTAGGCCTACATTCCAGAATATCGGACAACTCTTTGATCACCAACACCGTCAATACTTATGACAAGCCACTCTTTCTGATGGTTATCAGTCAATTAAGCTATTAAACAAATTAGATCTATATAAAGCAAAAAACCGTTTAAAAGGTGTCTATAACGCCACTTAATAATTATATTCTATTATTATATCAACGAATTCATAAAGCGTCTATCACAGCACAACCAAATCAGAGGCACTCACAATTCGAAGAAACCCGCGAAATAGAAATTTCTTACGAGAACTGTACAGGCAGAAACAGAAGTTCCCCAGATACGATCCTTGCAGCTGGAGTTACAGCATTAAGGCCATTCCACAGCGACTTAAGCAACTGAATTCTTTGCAACTCATTTGCTTAAACTCAAGTTCCTGGGTTCAAAGATTTATTTTCAGAAAAGTTAATTGTATCAAGTTTTGATTAGCAACAATTCAACATCGTCTTGTGACATCAAATGCTATTTGTGAAACTAATTTTTTTGTGTAAAAAGTCCGAAATACAGCGTAATTATAATTCGCATCGTTCATCCAAGTCTGACTAGATGCAGCTGAACAATGAATAAAATTATTATCACTGACGTGAATCAATTTGAACACCTCTAAACTGAGGTACGTCATGAAATATATTGCATTAGCTATCCATCAGATTATCTGCAATAATCAAATAACGTTTGGAGGCTGCGAGTGCTGTCGCATTAAGCTCAAAAGTCGTACACTGTATCTAGGGTGGGTGTTATGGTGTTTTGGGTGTTTGAACAACCTTTGAAATGAAATAATTTATATTTGAAATAATGCATTTACTAACAAACAATGACAGGACTAAGGGAGGATTTGATTTTGATGCTCTTTTTTATGTGAAAACTTTCAATAGAGTATAAAATTATAAGGATGATAATCTTATAACGATGACGAAGTGGAAGCTGCAAAAGCTCCGAATAATTATTTCAGCTGAGTTACCCACCCCCCCAAAAAAAAAAAAAAAAAACAAACAACAACAACAAACAAACAAAATCATAGTAAACTCCGCAATGCACTGCTCGCTCTGGGACAGTGTTGGTTCCAAGTCTACAAACGTACGTGCGTCCATCATCCTGCCCTCCCACCCACCCACAGAAGGAGTAGTAATAGTAGTTGTAGTAGCAGAAGCAGTAGCAGTAGCAGCAGTTGAAGAAGTGGTGGTATTAGAAGTGGCAAGGCAATAGCATGAGAGAAAGACAGAAAGCCAGACACACAAAGTAAACATACATACAGCAGCAATGACAATTTTAAGCACAACGGAGACGTACATCTTGAGATCCCAGATGCGAACGGTGTTTCCTGCGGCCGTGTACAGCATGGAACCAGCGTTGTTCAAAGCGATGTCGGTTACGTTGATCTCTCCGGGTGGACAAGAAATCGGTCGCGTTGAAACATCGTCGAAGATGGCGCCACTATCGCTTATCATACCAGCCGACCTATAGTTTATAAAGCCAAACAGAAAGTTCCTTACACACCTCTGAAAACGATTTCATTTAGTCTATATTTACGGCTTGTATAACGGAAAAACTCTCGCTTACAATTTAATAAAACAAACAGTAGTTACTTGCACACCTCTATAAACGATTAGATTTTATCTATATTAGAGGCATGTATCACACCAAAACACTAATATTTTCAATACATCATACCAGCCGACCTACATTTTATTGAGCCTAACAACAGTTATTTGCACACCTCTATAAACGGTCATATTTTATCTATATTAATGGCCTGCATAACGCCAAAACACTAATGTACGCTCTGCATACTAGCCGACCTTCAGTTTATTAAGCCAAACAGAAACTTCCTTACATAATTTTTAATTAAAAAGAGCATTAATATGCCAAACAAATTTTTTCGAGGTCAACGGCCCTGGTCAATTCTGGATCCATCCCATCCATTTCTCTATAAACGATACTGTACAGAAAGATCCTAAGAATAAAATGGACGCAGAAAATAACCAAGGAAGAGATATTTCAGCGAGTCGACGGAGCAGAAACAATCTTACCAAAAGCCATGAGCGCAAACTGGTGCTTTTTGGCCATATCGCCAGAATGACGGATGACAGAAAACTTAAGACTCTTGTTTTCGAAATAATGGACGGAACTAATAAGAGAGGCAGACCGCATCGGGAATGGAAGGAGGACTGGTGTGATGACTCACTACAAAAGCTGTTCCACCTGGCCCAGGACAGAGGCTATTGGAAGAAGAAGACGAAGTTGACATCGGACACCTACTAGCATACGGCTCATGGCGAATGATGATGATGATGATGATGATGATGACGATGATGATGATGATCATGATGATGATGATGATGATGATGATGATGATGATGATGATGATGATGATGATGATGATGATGATTTTTTATATCTAAAAATTATCCCAAAACGCCTGTGTTCGAATTTAATCTTTATGTGGCTATAATATTGATCGATAAATAGGTAATTACACAGACAGACAGACAGAAATACAGACAGATATGTGATGGTAGCAGATAGGAAAGTTGAGTAGCATACGTGAGTGTGTTGAGACATGTTTTTCCGCTGCGAGCATCCCAGACTTTGACGAGATAAGCCGAGGCCGTGAAAACGAGAGACGTCGCTTCTGAATATCTCACAGAGACGACGTTGTTGGGATGACCATCGAGAGTGAGAATCTCAACACCAGTCGTCAGATCCCACAACTTTGCAGTACGATCTGACATCACCACAAATCAATCAATAAATCAATCAATCAATCAATCAGTCAATCAATTAATCGATCAATAGGTCAATCAATCAATCGGACAACAGATCGATAGATCAATTATAGGTCAATAAAAGCAACCAGTAAATTGATAGATCCATGGAAGCCATTTAATAATTAACATGCTTTAAGAAAATATAATTACGTGAGGTAGCCTAAAACCGATTTGGAGGTGAAATACGCTCTCAACCAATCAGCTGATTTGTAAAAAGCACACCTTAAAAACGGCGTGACCTTATAATAGACAAGCTATTGACGCGACACGTGATTCATAAGGTGTTTGAAACTTTGTTATAATGAATCACCGTTGTTATGAATAAATTAATGCCAAACGAAACGTAGGCTATTCACGATTGAATTACGCCACTGTTCGCATTTCCACAGTGCCAGACCCAAGCCTGGATGAAGAAAGAGGATGACGCCGATGAGCCAATTTTATCGCAAAGTATCGTTTAATTCAACTAATACTACTAACTAGGCCTACGGTTGATAAAACATTGTTTGTTGATGCCATGGGTAGCTTCAGTTATATGCCATCGTGTGATACGAGAGTTGATTAGAGTCACCCTCTACTTTATCAACGCTTGAGACGGGCACTACCAAAATATTGGAATTCGATTGAACCAACCTTTGCTGGAGCTATATAAAGTTGAGTCTGAAGCGAAGACGGACAGAACGGCTTTCGAATGACCAACAGCTGTATGTGAATGAACGAGAAGAAAGTCTTTCGCCATTGTACTCAACGGTACAGCAGCGTTTATCACACCTCTACAATGTACACAAGATTGATTGATTGATTGATTGAGTAAGTGAGTGAGTGATTGAATAAGTGAGTGAGTGATTGAAAGAGTGAGTGAGAAAGTGAGTGAGTAAGAGAGTGAGTGAGTTATTGATTGAGTAAGTAAGTGAGATAGTGAGTGAGTGAGTGAGTGAGTGAGTGAGTGAGAAAGTGAGTGAGTAAGAGAGTGAGTGAGGGAGTGAGTAAGTGAGTGAGTAAGAGAGTAAGTGAGTGAGTGAGTGAGTGAGTGAGTGAGAGAGTAAGTGAGTGAGTGAGAGAGTGAATGAGTAAGTGAGTGAGAGAGTGAGTAAGTGATCGATTAAGTAAGTAAGTGAGTGAGCGATTGAAAAACTGAGTGAGTGAATAGTTGATCAAGTAAGTGAGCAAGTGGGCGAGAGAGAGAGTAAGTGAGTGAGTGAGCATGGGTGAGTGAGAGCAAGTAACTAAACAAGAAACTAAATGACTGAGTGAGCGAATGAGCAAATAAGAGAACGATAATGCTTAAGTAAGTAAAGAAGTAGGTAAGTAAGCAATATTCAACTCTAATTGTTGTTTGCCGCTCTGTTAGTCGCCCATGTAGCGGCATTGATAAAATGGAAAAAGAACGATGATCATTTTTCTTCTAGAAAATAATAAATTTATATTTTTGGTGGCTACGATTAAAAGGTGTCCTATTTTCATGCGTAATACCATCAAAGTTAGCGAATATCTCCCTAAGATTGCAGGCTGTTGACTGATACCAGAGACAATCATTGATCAATGGTCAATGGGGGGAGGGCTGTGTTCAATGTACTCATACAAGTTTTTTTTATGTTTGTACAAATTACAATCCAATTGACTGAATGAACTAGTGAATGAATGAATGTTTCAATGCACAAATGAATGAATGCACAAATGAAAGAAAGAATGAATGAATGAATGAGTCAGTGAATTAATGAACGATCTAGAGAAATAGTGAACAAGAGAATTAATGACTAATACTAAAAGTATGATAAATTAGGGAATGAATGACCGAAATGTATAAATGAATTAACAAACCAATGAGTAAATGAATAAGTGAAAAAACTGATACAAATTAATAGTGAATTATTGAATTAATAAGTTAATAAAAGAAATAATTACTATAATATTTGAATAAAAGTTTGAATAAATAAGACAAGCTTTTTATACACCTTTATATCAGTAATTTATGCGACTATTTATATTCTAATTTCTTGACCAATTTTGTATCGGTAGCAATATCATGCTAAATGAGTGAATGCAAGTAGAAACTTTTCAACTTTGACTGAAAACCTCGAAACCCCTTGACATACTAATAAGGGCGCTATACAAATCATCACCCTGATCACATTACGATGTCCACTCTGGCCATAATGCCATGGTAACCGCAATTGAAAATTTATATAGCGCCGCATTCAGAGAGTTTTCACTTAGCGTTTGTATGTCTATACTAACGTTGACGTTTGTCTTTTGAGTGGATCTGATGGAGAGGAAGCAGTTGATGGCTTAGCATCTTTCTTCTTGACGGCTGGTGATGATGATGATGATGCGGAGGTCTTCATAGATGCAGAGGCTGGTCGACGAGCGGGAGAGGGGGAGGAGGGAGAACGCTTAGGATGCTTATCAGATCTAAAGAAATGCAAGTGAACGCTATTATTGTTAGCATTAGTGTTGTTATTATCATAAAAATCTTGATTATTATTAGTAGTATTCCTGTTGTTCGATTAAACTTGAAGGTATACGTCAACGTGTATACATGTAGCATTGTTAAGTATGGCGCTCATCATCGTTGATGCTTTGTTTAATAACTTGATGCAGCTAAGCATCAGATTAGTTTATGCGAAGGCAGCGAAGTTTAAACACCTGAATAACGATTGTACATCTTGCTATATAAAGTACATCTGTAATTTTTACACATGATATAGTCGTTGACGAAAGATTTGCAGTGGACCTTCTTTCAGAAGCCTTATTAATATGAACCGTGAAAGAAACTTTATTATTAGTATGTGCTATGTGTAACTAACATGTGAAGAGCATAAATTAAATGGCTCTAATAAAATGAAAGAAAGAAAGAACGAATAAACGAATGAATGAACAACTGAATGAAAGAACAACTGAATGAATGAATGAATGAATAAATGAATGAATAGACGGATGAACGAATGAACGAACAAATGAACAAATGAATGAACGAATGACTGACTGTCTGAATGAATGAATAAATGAGTGAATAAATGAATGAATGAACAAATGAATGAACGCATGAATAAATGAATGAACGAATAAACGAATGCAACTAACACGACGCTGAGTCCTGTTGGTCGGTTAGACTTCACTGTAGATATCGTTAGTGATGTAGACATTGATTCGTTCGTCTCTTTCGTCGCCAGGGGCGCTAGTTGTTCCCCATCCACGTTCTTCGCATCCTTATTCTAAAGATGGGAAAAAAGTAAAGAGAAAGAAAAAGCAGGCTTTATTCATTGTTTATATATTTGGAAAAATTGGTTTAATAAAAGATAATTATAAATAAATTGAATTTTTTTCAGTGCAAACTAATCTTTAAGTCTCTGTTGATTCTATCTGCTGCCAGTTACTGTACAGTGTATCTGCTTGTCCGTCTGACTATGTTCGAATACATAGTGAGTCTCTGTCTCTCTATCTGCCTGTATCTATGTATGTCTAAATACACGTGCCTATGTATCTATCTCTCTCCATGTGCCTGTATGAATCTTTCTCTCTATGTCTATCTGCATGTATGAGTGTCTGTATGTCTGTCTCATTATTTGTCCATTGCTCTCTGTGTGTCTATGTGCTTTTATATAAGTGCGTCTCTATCTCTCAGTGTGTCTGTCTGTCTATTTCTGTCTGTCTGTCTGTCTATATGTCTCTCTATCTCTCATTGTGTATGTCTGTTGGCATCAAAGTATGTGCTACTATGACAGCTTATCTGCCTCTCAGTCTGTCTTGTCTGCCTGTCTGTCCCTCTATTTAACCGTCTATGTCCTCTTCCACTCCTTCCAGTTCTAACCTTATCAACAGCAGCTGGAGCAACGATGAGTGAGTCAAGCGACATATTCGATGAACTCTTCTTGAGATGAGATGGAACGACGATACTCAGAACATCTTCAGCAACCAATCCATCTGACGACGATGACGGTGGTGGAAGGTCAAGGTCAAGGACCGAGGCATCCATCTGGAATGGAACCTCGAGACTGTCCGTCGGTGAGATGGAATCAATGGAATCATCGTCGCTCTCAACGTCCTTGTCTTTTTTAATAAAATATACAAAAAAAATTACTATCATGACAACAACCCTTCTTCTTAATTTCAATATTTTATGATTTACATTTTATAATGTTTTAGACACCTTTAAATCGGTTAAATACTTTTGTATATATATATTGCATTTCCAAAACACGTCTTACGATTAGCATTTTGGGTACTTGTCGGTTAATTCACCGCCACAGGTTTCGTCTGTCTACCTTGTCGGTTAGTTCACCGCCACAGTTTGCCGTATATTTACGCACGGCATATATTTACGCACTGGTTTTTAGTGACGTAGGCGTAATGTAATGGTGACATCCGATTAACTTATAGCACGTGTTTATTTCTTGGACGCCGTCATGAATGCCATGAATTTCTTAAAGAGTTTCGGCCTTACTTCACGATAAACAAAGCAGCGTTGCTGCACATGTATGCTGCAAGACAGTGTGCTAACAATCACCCAATGGTGGGCATAGTCTATAGAGACTCTAATATCTTTGGTTATAGTACACGGGTCCCTATTATAGGCCTATTAATGAATGACTGCACTAACCCTATACCTAATCCTAACCGACCCTCACGATGCCTAATCTGACCCTAACTGACCCTCACGATGCCTAACCTGAACCCAACCAACATTATAGGGACCCGCTTACTATAACAAAGCCTAATCTGACCCTAACCGACCTTGACGATGCCTAACCTGAACCTAACCAACATTAGAACTATAGGGACCCGCTTACTACAACAAAGCCCCAATGGTGCTACATGCATGTTTTTAGGATCGGCAAGACAGATGGACATGTCTTAAGCTTAGCTGTAGGTAAAACATCACACTGCGACAAGGCACATGGCTACAATTTTAAGGATCACGCCTCACTTACCGACAAAATTAGTCATCCTGCTCGTATAGGCGTATTGCTGGTCTACAGAAATGACGAGCATTCGTTTATGCGAGTGTGAACTTGAAATTGCGAAAGAAACGGTAACAACTATCTGCGGGTGGCGGTTAATTAATTTCTGCATGTAAAATTTCGTATATAGGGTTTCTGTGTGTGGCGGTGAATTAACCGACAAGTACCAGATAATGTATAGTTGTGTGAGTTGCTTGGTTTTAATGGCATTATTTTGTATCTTAACTCCTCTGGCCACGACCGAGTCGACTGACCCTCCCTGCAAAAAATCCTGCGGGCGCCCATGCGCTTGGCAAGAGCTTTTTGTATACGGGCAGAGAGAGATACAGCCATTGAAGTTGTTCAGTCATGAATGGAAAGATGTGTGAGAATCGAGAAACTCGGGCTATAAGTCTATTATAGCAGCACTGAATTAATACAGAGTTGTTGAACTGATGTGCGCCCTGTCCTTCGACCCGCGTGCAGCGCTCTATGTAGCGTTCTATTTTATTTGTTTTTGTTGTTTTGGTTTTTTTTTGGGGGGGGGGTGTGGGGGTGGGGGGGTTCAAAGTGAAACATACTTACCTATACTTACCATGACCGAACGGTCTCTACTGCTAAGGGCTTACAGAGTTTTACCTCGTGCCATTGACCCTTGCAGGCTGCACTCTTGGGAGTAGTATAAATTGTACCACTCCTAGAGTACATAAAAGTTTCACTTTGAACTTAGCCAAAAGGCCGAGTAGCGTTAACATCTGAAACATTTCTGAGACTTATATAGGGTTGGTGAGATGCATTAAAAAAGTATCTAACGAGAGCTTCATATAAATGAATGTTAATCAAAAATTATGGCAGCTAGGAACTTTGAATTTGACGGTATTCGTTCATTGCAATTTTTGCCTAATTAATGCGTTATTTCTAAGTATCTATAAAGAAAAATGGACATGTAAAAAGAAAAAAGTAGAATGTTCCCTATCTAATCTATGTTAAAATTATTACGTGATACTGGCGCCATTAAGCCTAGCTGTGGGTTCTGAGCGTCGTCCGTTGTCATTGGAAACCATTATTATAATTGCGGTTTCAATGACGAAAGGCGTTGAATAATAATTAGTTTTGAGCGATCATACATATTATAGGCTGTAAAATCACGTAGGCCATTTAAAGCGGAGCTCATTCAGTGCCCAGCCACGTAGGGATGTAATAGGCTATGTCCTAGGCATAACCCCCTTACTTCGATCCTTGCCCCAGCCACCTTTATCGTCTCTTTCTAACATGGATTTTTAAAAGAAATTTGGTATTTGTCGGTTAATTCACCGCCACAGTTTGCCGTATATTTACGCACTGCATATATTTACCCACTGGTTTTTAGTGACGTAATGTAGCCTACTGGTGACATCCGATTAACTTATAGCACGTGTTAATTTCTTGGACGCCGTCATGAACGCCATGAATTTCTTAAGAATTTCGGCTTTAGTTCACGATGGGCCTGAGCAATGCAGCGTTAATTTATTGCAGCAGCAATGCTGCGAGACAGTGTGCTAACAATCACGCAATGGTGGGCATAATTATAGTAAACGGGTCCCTATGTTACTGAATGACTGCACTAACCCTATTCCTAACCCTAACCGACCCTCACGATGCCTAACTGACCCTAACTGACCCTCACGATGCCTAACCTGAACCCAACCAACATTATAGGAACCCGCTTACTATAACAAAGCCCCAATGGTGCTATGTTTAAAGGATCGGTAAGACAGATGGACATGTCTTAAGCGTAGCTGTAGTCAAAACATCCCACTGCGACAAGGCACGTGGCTACTAGGATCACGCCTAACTTGCCGACAAAATTAATCATCCTGTTCGTATATTGCTGGTCCAAAGAAATGAGGTTTTTGCGAGTGTGAACTAAAAATTGCGAAAGAAACGGTGATATAGGCCTACTGGAATAACTATCTGCGTGTGGCGGTGAATTAATTTTTGCATGTAAAATTTCGTATAGAGGGTTTCTGTGTGTGGCGGTGAATTAACCGACAAGTACCGCATTTTGTATTCTATTGCAATGCTCTCCTCATTGGTCTTCCTGAAGTTCGTCTATCATCGAAATGTACAGCTGCAAAGCGTTGAATTATTTTAAATCGTGTTTTACACACCTTAAAATTAGTAATAACTTATTCTATATATATAAGAACAATTTCATAACACGTTGTAATAAGACCAGGCGAAATCAGTTACTGTAGCTCTCCTCAATGGTTTCATAAAGTTCGTCTTTCACCGATTCAGTCGGTTCTCAACTCAGCTGCTAGACTGATTGCCCGCCTTCCCAAGTACTCTCACATCTCTATCTTTATGTTTCATGAACTTCACTGGCTTCCTCTCCGTGCTCGTACACGATTTAAGAACCTCACTCCGATCCCAAAGGCTCAACGGGGTCTTGCCCCAAATATCTGACGAATGTTATACTTTGACCTCATTCAGCTTCCTCCAACCGTCCACTTCGTTCATCCAAAAAACTTGACCTGTTGTTTCTTCGCTCTAGAACTGCTACGGCTCGGCCTGGATAATTAATTTTGCCTAGCTCAATTGTTCTTTCGATTTGGAGTGCAATGTAGCGGAAGACGCTTTTTAAAATGCTTAGATATAATAAAATATGAGTGAAATAAGTTTAACAAAGTCATCGGTAACTGACTAAACAAACGAGTCAATGGATTAATGGATCGATAGATGGATGAATGGATTGAACGATGAGTGGATGAATGAATGGACTGATGGATGGATGGATTGATGGATGAATGGATGGATGGACGAAAGAATGGATGGTTGACGGATGGATGGATGAAAGGATGGATGGACAGATAGATGGATGATGGATGGATGAATGGACTGACGGACGCATGGATAGATGAATTAATGGATGGATGGATGAATGGACTGATGGATGGATGGATTGATGGTTGACGGATGGATGGATGAAAGGATGGATGGACAGATAGATGGATAGATGGATGGATGCCCTAACCTTGCCAGATGATTCCGTTGTCGATTTCCACATCCACTTTGTCCTGGATCAGATACTGGAGCATGTCTCTCTGGAAAATGCTTTCCATCTGTTCCTGATGTAGCTTAGCAACCAACTCCCGACATTCGTCATCCTTCTGGGCGGCCAGAAGACCCTGCACTCCAAAAAATGCAAATTAATTACACTAATAATAATATTAATTAATTATAATAAAAATAACAATAATAATAGGAAGAAGAAAAATTGATGATGATGATGATGATGATGATGGTGGTGGTGGTGGTGGTGATGATGATGATGATGATGATGATGATGATGATGATGATGGTGGTGGTGGTGGTGATGATGATGATGATGATGATGATGATGATGATGATGATGATGATGATGATGACGACGACGACGACGACGACGACGACGACGACGACGACGGTGATGATGATGATGATGATGATGATGATAGAAAATGTAATAATATTAATTGTGGTAAGAGTAATAATGATTATAATCTAATAATAATAATAATATTATAAAGAATAGAGCATATTAATATATTATAATTATGGCAATATAATTACATTCCAAGTAACACACCACAAAGTTTCAAATATTTGTTACTATAAATTTGTCTAGATTACCCTGTTAAACCATATTAATCATATCTCCGCATCAACATGACGAATACTAAGTCTTATCCTGCTGTTAACAGCTAATTTTCACAGCTTATCCACAAAAACAATAAAACATAAATTTACATAAATTTGCATAGATCTGCATACATTACCTTGCTAATGGCCAGGGAGGTGCAGTGCTCTAGCAGATAGACTGCTTCCATAAATGAACAGCTTGCTAAGATATTGGCAGGATCAACATCATCAACCTACGGAAAAGAAAGATCGACAGCATACACGAATTTAAAACAATTTGCCAACACAACGTTCCAAAAGAAAATTACGTGTACGCTCAGACAAACAAGATAATGCCTAGATGAATACCAAAAAATGACCAAGCGCTTTTCAAATTTTGCTAATTAAATGCCAAAAAAACACAGGCAAACACCAACGTAAAGTTTGGTGAAATCAGGCAAAACAATAATGCCAAGAAAATGATGATAGAACTCGAGAAAGCGTTCATATAATTAAAAAGCATGTACATAGGATAAATCACGCCAGAAATTTTCGATAAGATGTCATGACAAGTTCAGGATTATGCAAAAAATATTTTCATAAATTCGAAACAGGAAGCGCTCGTAATTACGTGTTACAGTTACAATTACTGTAGTCTATTTGAAAACGGTCGCCTATAGACACCTTCAAAATGCTTATAGTTGAAACTATATAAATGTTGGTAACAAAAGATATTTAATCTTTGCACCAATGGAATTGGCGCCTGGAGGTATCGTCGTTTATTTTAAAGACATTCACAAGGTTAAGATTACTGCCCTACCTTTTCAGCCAATCACCGTTTAAAGTTCAACGAACTGACAGAACGAGGTGACAAGGTGACCAATTGAAGGTCAAATCACAAAGCCAAATGTTCGTGTGTATCGCTCTAAGGCAGTGGTTACCAACTTTTTTGACTTCAGGACAACTTTTTCTAAGTTGGAGAATATGAAGATATGAAGATATTAGTTGAAGGCCATTGGAGGGCCACAAGGTTGAAATTGAATAAACTGAAAGCATATAAAATTGTTAGAATTGAATAAAAAAAGAATGTTGATGCTATTTATAGACATCAAAATTAAATAATTTAGAATATAAAATAATTATGTGCTATATCCTGTTCAAATTGTCAATTTTTTCGAATACTTTTTTTAATTCTTTGAGAGGCGAGGGAAATTTTTCAGGGCCTGGCGGGCCACTTTTGGTCCGCGGGCCACAGGTTGGGAACCACTGCGTCTAAGGACACCTTTAATTGCTGTGTTTAATGGGCGTAAAGTGCGTGGGCACGCTGCGTGAAGAAATCTAGTGTGGAGATCTGACATAACATCAGACGGTTACTGATAGCTTTTTTAACGTGCAGTTGTACACAAATTGTGCAGTTCTAAATGGATATGTGCTGTTGTAGGAGCACTTCTGTACAATGAAAACTATAAAAGAATGGTCATTGTCCTCCGATTGGAAGTAATTTTACCATAGAGGATGGGAAAAGAAAGACGGAGTTGTGCAGTTCTAAACAGTCCTTAAAAACAGCCCTGGGGTTACTCTGTAAAAGAATTTAACTCGCAGTTACACTTCTGTGTGATTCGCGTTAAGACACAATTATAAACTACAAAAAAACAATAACAACAGACACATAAAATCGCGTCCTACTCTCATCTCTACTAATCATACAACACAATTAATAGAACAAACAACAAAGTTTAACAAAAGCAAAAACAAACAACAAACAAAAGCAAAAACAAACAACAAACAAAAGCAAAAACAAACAACAAACAAAAGCAAAAACAAACAACAAACAAAAGCAAAAACAAACTACAAACAAAAGCAAAAACAAACTACAAACAAAAGCAAAACCAAACTACAAACAAAAGCAAAAACAAACAACAAACAAAAGCAAAAACAAACAACAAACAAAAGCAAAAACAAACTACAAACAAAAGCAAAAATAAACAACAAACAAAGCAAAGACAAACAACAAACAAAAGCAAAAACGAACTACAAACAAAAGCAAAAACGAACTACAAACAAAAGCAAAAACAAACTACAAACAAAAGCAAAAACAAACAACAAACAAAAGCAAAAACAAACTACAAACAAAAGCAAAAACAAACAACAAACAAAAGCAAAAACAAACAACAAACAAAAGCAAAAACAAACTACAAACAAAAGCAAAAACAAACAACAAACAAAAGCAAAAACAAACAACAAACAAAAGCAAAAACAAACAACAAACAAAAGCAAAAACAAACAACAAACAAAAGCAAAACCAAACTACAAACAAAAGCAAAAACAAACAACAAACAAAAGCAAAAACAAACAACAAACAAAAGCAAAAACAAACTACAAACAAAAGCAAAAATAAACAACAAACAAAGCAAAGACAAACAACAAACAAAAGCAAAAACGAACTACAAACAAAAGCAAAAACAAACTACAAACAAAAGCAAAAACAAACAACAAACAAAAGCAAAAACAAACAACAAACAGAAGCAAAAACAAACAACAAACAAAAGCAAAAACAAACTACAAACAAAAGCAAAAATAAACAACAAACAAAGCAAAGACAAACAACAAACAAAAGCAAAAACGAACTACAAACAAAAGCAAAAACAAACTACAAACAAAAGCAAAAACAAACAACAAACAAAAGCAAAAACAAACAACAAACAAAAGCAAAAACAAACAACAAACAAAAGCAAAAACAAACAACAAACAAAAGCAAAAACAAACAACAAACAAAAGCAAAAACAAACAACAAACAAAAGCAAAAACAAACAACAAACAAAAGCAAAAACAAACTACAAACAAAAGCAAAAACGAACTACAAACAAAAGCAAAAACAAACAACAAACAAAAGCAAAAACAAACAACAAACAAAAGCAAAAACAAACTACAAACAAAAGCAAAAACAAACAACAAACAAAAGCAAAAACGAACTACAAACAAAAGCAAAAACAAACAACAAACAAAAGCAAAAACAAACTACAAACAAAAGCAAAAACAAACAACAAACAAATGCAAAAACAAACAACAAACAAAAGCAAAAACAAACTACAAACAAAAGCAAAAACAAACAACAAACAAAAGCAAAAACAAACAACAAACAAAAGCAAAAACAAACAACAAACAAAAGCAAAAACAAACAACAAACAAAAGCAAAAACAAACTACAAACAAAAGCAAAAACAAACTACAAACAAAAGCAAAAACAAACAACAAACAAAAGCAAAAACAAACAACAAACAAAAGCAAAAACAAACAACAAACAAAATGCAAACAACAAACTAAAAACAAACAACAATGCTAAATCAACATCTCTCACCCTCATCTCTTCAAGTCTAACAACGCAGTTCTGACATTCGTTGATATTCTCTTGAATGTAGCTGAGATTATCTCGTAAACATTCGATCTGATCGTTCAACTCCGCATTCACAGGTTCTATTCCATCCTATGCCATCATACAACACATCATACAAGACAAGAATTATAATTCATTAATAGCATCATGAAAAAACATTAAAAAATTCACAGGTTCAATTCCATCCTATGTCATCATACAATACTATAGATATAGTTCATTTAAACATAATCAGCACACCTAATTATTCAACAAGTGATACTAGACGGTGCTTAAATAACTGACTGAAGTCTTTATTATTATCACCATCATCATTGTCGTCGTCGTCGTAATTGTCGTCGTCGTCGTCGTCGTCGTCGTCGTCATCATCATCATCATCATCATCTCCGCAACAACCACCATTACTTAGAGTTGATGCCATAATTATCACTCGCCGTGCTTTCGGACATTGCCTTCTCTTGCCTCTTCAGAAACTTCTCCAATTTCTTGCCAATGATTTCGCGTTGCTGCAAATCAAACAAGATGAACAATATTCAACATTTCAATCAATCTGTAGCTCAACTGTTCATCTTTCTAATAACTCACATGAATTCAGGCAAATCTCTTAGAATCGCAAGTTCACTGCAAGTTATAATGCGCATTAACCCGTTAATGCCGGAGGGTATAAGATTTCCGACACCATTTACTACCATCTCGGCATTAAAGGGTTAAGAAGACTGATATATTGTCTTACGCGATCGTGCAAAGAACCATTTTGTATATGAAGTCTTATATCCTTCATTTTCTTAGCCTCGGCATATAAGTGCAAAATAATGGTCGTCAATCCATTCCCTCGCCATCTTGAACTTCCAGACTGAAAACCATCCATACTTCCTTACATCCACGCATCCGTCCGTCCATCCATTTATTCATCCATCCACCCATCCATCCATTGACTGATTGATTAGTTCGTTTATTCATTCATTCATTCATTCAGAACACTTATCATCGTCATCGTCATCTGTAGTCAGATGACATTTATAAACGAGCAAGTCTTTCATTTCATCCGGGACACCAAGTCCTAATTTTATCATCTTAACGTTAATGACAGTTACTTTCGAAAAAAATTGGACACCTCTTTTACATTTCATAGTAGAATTATAAGTAAAAAAGACAAAGGCTTCATTTTGCATTCCACCCTTAGCCGACTTCGTGTACTGATTTTATCATCTTAACGTTAAAACTTTCGACAAAAATTGGACACCTCTTTTACATTTGATACTATAGTTATAAGTAAAAAATACAAAGGCTTCATTTTGCATTCCTCCCCCGACTTCGAATACTGATTTTATCATCTTAACGTTAAAACTTTCGACAAAAATTGGACACCTCTTTTACATTTAATACTTTAGTCATAAGTAAAAAGCCAAAGGATTCATTTTGCATTCCGCCTCCTAGACGACGTTGTATACTTTCATATATTGCAACACTAACCTTAATCCATCGATCCATATCTTTGTCGAGATGAGTCAACGTCTGACGTTTTGTGATAATCGATCCGATCTGCACATCAACAAAACATAATCACAAAACTGATCCTAATTAATATTGCAATTATACATTTCTAGAGCTAAATGTATCAATTCATTTGTAAATCAATCAACGTAAGCCCTGCATCCCTGCCAACCCATTAAATTTTAATAATTCTAGAAAATCATATATTCAATATATGAATTGCATAGTGAAAATATGATGCGTCAGTTTGGTCTAAGATGAAAATTACCATTATAACAAACGCTCCCTGGCTTTCATTTATGACTTACAAAATTTGACACCTTTATTATACAGAACCTTGCGCAATAATAACTGAAAATTATGTCAAATTGCTACCTCTAATGAAGTGGGACATTCATCAGGTTTTTACTAAGAGCCGTTATCAATAAAATTCAATATGCATGCAAATGAGCTTAAGCAAAGTTTAACGTTCATATAAAGCATACTAGTCTTTCAAACACTGAATTATAATTACCAGTTTCTCGAGGTTGTCCCATGAAGACTTCAACGCCCTAGGATCAACGGTTTCCACTTCATCCAAACGACGATGAGATGATGATGATGAGGAGGAGGCAGCTGGTGTGGGAGAAGATAATAAATATCAGGTTAGTAATTGTAATTGTAATCGAACATTTACATAGCGCCACTTGAAGAAAACTCCTCAGAGGCATATGTATAATTATGACATTCTCAGTTCTTAATAACTGGAAAATTATTTCAGATGATTATTTTTTTAAATAGTGATGGTATCCTGAAGTCCTGGACCTGGCACAAAATCTAAGCATTGCATCAGGAAGGGGGTGGGGAGCAACGAGAAACAACATTTTTATTCCAGCGTATATCGTTGACGATACAACGCTACAATGCGGTGGTCTTTAGGGACAATTTCACCGACCAGGAATTAGCATTATGGGCCTTTCCGGGCTTTGATTTTATGCTAGGCGGTAGTTAGGTTCCTGAGGGATCTTGTATACCTCTGGAAATAATAATATTCTGATAGCTGGTTTTAGCTAAACAAAACAATCACAATAATAATCATCATCGTTATCGTCGCCACCAACATCATCGTCATCATCATTACCACTAATATTCTTCCCATTATTATTATCATAATTAATAAAAGCAACACTAGTGCCTTTTCTCAAGTGTTCTAAAGCCATTTTCTATTGTCAGCTAACAAAGAACTTGGACGAATTCCTCTAAAAACTGCACTATATAAATTAGCGACACACCAATGTAGTTACCTGTTGCGGGTGACCTTGGATACCTGCTGACCCTTCCAGCTGCCTGTCGTGACATCGTCTCCTTCTGTCTTCGTCTCAATGCTTCCACCTGGAAAAGATATTAATATACTACACCTGATCACGACTCTTGCAAAGAAGCATGCATCCGTACATGATACACCAGCATCCAATAGATCCATGCCATGTTTCTAAAAGCGTTATACGGTTATTGTAACGAAGTAATTAAGTAAAATAAGTAGGTAAGTAAGTAAGTAGGTAAGCGAGTGAGTGAGTGAGGTCTTGCAAGATGCTAGTCAGGCTGGACACCCTCTTATCTGTGTGAGTTTTGCTTCCTACTTTCCACTTGCATAGACCGCCGCGCACTGCGCTCTGCTGTCCATGATAACTTAATGGTTCCTTTCACTCGCTATGCAACAATGCAGAGGCGTTCGTTCTCTGTGGTTGGTCCAACAACCTGGAATGGACTTCCCTTGACTATGCGACATCTCCCAAGCTGTTCTCAATTTCACAAGCTGTTGAAGACTGTTTTTCTTCTGAGTGGCTACATATAAGGGGCTCTATATAAATTCTAATTATTTGACTGACTGACTGACTGACTGACTGACTGACTGACTGACTGACTGATTGATTGATTGATTGATTGATTGATTGATTATGTAGTCTATGCCGAGTGTATTGTTAGGGAGAACACAGGATAAGGCACTGTGCGAAAACATATATATTTTGGTTTAATAAAAACAAATAAAGGGTGTTTAAGATTATTTTCACTATCTGCAGTAATTAACGACAGCCTGCCTCATATTTAAATCTCACGATATAAATATAAATATAAATATATGTCATGTATATAAGTAGGCACTCCTCCGAAGTCCGGTCCCAAATTATTTCGCATGGCTTATCACATAGATATGCTTCTCCAATGCTTACTCTCCCACCCTTATATAGAATAACGTCGTTATTGAGGCCAGTTTGTTTACCAGTACATTTATAGCTTACATGGAAGCTGGATTGATGATTTTCATTCATGTATTCCAACATGCACTCATTTCTACTTCAAATCTAAAAATACCTTCATCCAGCTTCTATTTCTCGCCTGTTATCTTAGTCAATCCAGCTTCAATTTCAAATATAAAAATACCCTCATCTAGCTTCCATTACTTAAGCGGTTTTCTTATCAATCCAGCTTTTATTTCAGATCTAGAAATACCATATCATCCAGATTTTAATTATCATGCATTATTTTCGTCAATCCAGCTTCTATTTCACCTGTAAAAGAATCATCATCCAGATTCCATTTCTCTTGCGTTTTTCATCAATCCAACCTTCATTTCAACTGTAAAAAAAACTGTCATCCAGCTTCCATTTCTGAAGCTGGATCATTGGTCAGTAGACCAGTTGTCGTTAGACGAATGGTTTTCGGCAGTTAGGCTTATCTGCAAATGCTGTGCGCCAATTACAATATTTGGTAGTCGGTGAACGGTTTGGGAATTGACGGTGAGAAAAATGCTGTGAATTGTGAAATAATTTGGGACCGGACTTCGGAGTAGTATTTATAAGTATTTAATTATGCATGCAACCTGATTGGCTTTCGCTCGAAATTTCGTTACGATTAAATTCTGCATACGATAAATTTGAGTGATTAAAATTAAACATTTCTCGCCTTATCTCATGCATGGCTTTCTGAAAATTAATATTGATTGTTGGGTTTTTGTTGAGTTGAGTTCATGATTCAAAACACGATTCTGCAGATAAATTATTGCACAGTGGCATATTGCAATAATAATTAACCATATCACTAAGGATTCGATAGCATGATTTTTTTCGCTCTTTCATTGATTTTCATGCGTGCCGTAGACTTTTATATGGATTTCTGACATTTATTTGAGGAGTGTAAGATCTATGGTGTTCAACTATGCTATACTATACTATACCATACCATACCATACCATACCATACCATACCATACCATACCATACCATACCATACCATACCATACCATACCATACATTACCATACCATACTATACTATACTTAACTACCAACTGAGGCAGCTCAGGGTCATTGCTCGTTCTCCGACTTCTAAAGCTGTAGTTTCTCTTGTCCATGCAGTTGTGCTGAGCCGCCTTGACTACTGCACCACCATCTTTGCTGATCTCTCTATGGTTCGGATTGATAGATTGGAGAGGGTCCATCGGGCTGCCGTGCGTCTTATTGGGTGGTTCACCAAGTCCGACCGTGTATCCCAATAATTATATGCGCGAGATCTTGCACTGGCTTCCTTTCCCGCAGCGCATTTAATTTAGGATTGCATCCAAAAAATTATAATATATATATATATATATATATATTTCTATGACGCTGTGGCGCCTGGGTTAATACGAACGGTTCTAGCAGCTTCAAGATGTCGCTGCAAATGCATACAACCTTAAAATGAATGGCACTCGTTAGACACCTTTAATTGTTGTTACCGTATGCTATAAAAGTCTCCACTGTATTACCAGCAATGTTTCTGCTGTCGCCAAGGACATGACAAGAAAACTTTAAGATAATAATTAATTTTATACATTACATGACATTACATTCAAAATGGTTCTTTACATCAACACCTTTAAATGTTGTTTCCACAAGCTATAAAAGTCACCGCTGTATAACCAGCAATGATAAAGTTAGTCAAAGCTCTCTTTTGATAGTAATTTCTATTATGACATTACGCCACATTATAATACATTACATTGAATTACATTACAATGAAAATGTTTCTTTACATTAACTATACCTCTTCGAGTTTTCTCTTGAGAATCGTTTCCTTCTTCTTCTTATCCGTCTCCAACGTTCGTATCTTATTATCCTTCAATCTCTCTTGCTTCTTCAGCTGCGCAACTTCCTTCTGACGACGTAACTCACATTGACGCGTTTTCTGCGCCTCTTCCTGCAACTGACGCATCAGCTTCACCTGCGCAACAGAAAACGCACCCAAAATATCATTACCTATAGAACATTATTTTATTTGTTTATACTTACATATCCCAAGAATTTATGTAGTGCCTCGCCTCGATATTATATTATTATTATTATTATTATTATTATTATTATTATTATTATTATTATTATTATTTTTTTATTTTATTTTATTTTTTTTATTTTTTTATTATAACATAATATTTATTAAACTATTAATATCAACATCAAACAATAACCGGAGATATAAATAATGTTGATCTGGAACGGCTCACTCGATAGTGCGCATATGCATGTCTGGTTGGGCAAAACTTATTATTATTATTATTATTATTATTATTATTATTATTATTATTATTATTATTATTATTATTATTATTATTATTATTATTATTATTATTATTATTATTATTATTATTATTATTATTATTATTATTATTATTATTATTATTATTATTATTATTATTATTATTATTATTATTATTATTATTATTATTATTATTATTATTATTATTATTATTATTATTATTATTATTATTATTATTATTATTATTATTATTATTATTATTATTATTATTATTATTATTATTATTATTATTATTATTATTATTATTATTATTATTATTATTATTATTATTATTATTATTATTATTATTATGCAGGTGCAGTGGTGGATATCTAACATTTCATTTGTCTTACACTTGAGTCTATCTTATCAATCTATGTAATCTGTGCATTTGCTATTTCAATTTTGGAAACACACATAAAAAATGTATGAACTAAAAAATCCCTTCTTCCCTCCTACCCTCCCTTTCTTCCTTCATTCCTTCCTTCCTCCGTCCGTCCGTCCCTCCCTCCCATCCTTTCTTTCTTCCGTCCCTCCGTCCCTCCGTCCATCCGTCCGTCCGTCCGTCCGTCCGTCCGTCCGTCCGTCCGTCCGTCCGTCCGTCCGTCCCTCCCTCCCTCCCTCCCTCCCTCCCTCCCTCCCTCCCTCCCTCCCTCCCTCCCTCCCTCCCTCCCTCCCTCCCTCCCTCCCTCCCTCCCTCCCTCCCTCTCTCTTCGTGTCTTTACCTTCATCTTCTTGAGATCAGCGAGGTCTCTCTGCAATGTCTGTAATTGTGTTTCGTAATGTGTTTGGTTTCTCATCAGTTTCGCATGTTCTCGTTTTGCAGCATGCAGTTTCTTCAGTTCACCTTGCATAGAGGTCAACTTAAGGTCATACTCCTCCCTCACCTTCTTCGCCTTTCCTTCCTTCTGAGAATCACTGCCACCTAAGGAAAGAGAGGCATGCAGGCTGAGTCACAGTGAGTTAAAACATATGTACCAAAACAAACGTTGTAATCATCATCATCATCATTATGGTCATTGCCATTGTCACTGTCATCATCATAATCAGCAGCAGCACCAATAATCATCGCGATGATGATGATTATCATCATCAACAGCAGCAGCAGTAGCAGCATTTCTACACAATGACCGTTAATTATTATGACTGAATTGCTGGTTACTTAGCAAAACTTTGCGAATGATTCGCTACAACGTCTTTAATGTGGATCTACCAACATTTCTGACGGAAATAAAACTCAAATAGGACAATTAAAACCGATTTAAAGGTGTTCTGGTAAAAGCCACAGAAAGTGCGTCATAATAGAAACGATTGCACCAAACTAAACAATATCATCAGCGTAGCCGTCATCGTAATCATCGTCGTCGTCGTCGTCGCCGTCGCCGTCGCCGCCGCCGCCGCCGCCGCCGTCGTCGTCGTCGTCGTCGTCGTCGTCATCGTCATCGTCATCATCATCATCATCGTCATCATCATCATCGTCATCATCATCGTCATCGTCATCATCATCACCGACCGTCGGAAAGAATAATAAAATTATGTCATTGAATGAATTGCAGGTTACTTAGCAAAACCTATCGAATGATACGCTACAACGTCTTTTACATCAAATTACCAACATTTCAGACGCAAATGAAACTCAAATAGGAAAATTAAAACCGATTTAAAGGTGTTCTGGCAAAAGTCAGAGAAAATGCGTCATAATAGAAACGATTGCACCAAACTAAACAATATCATCATCATCATAGTCGTCATCGTAATCATCGGCGTTGTCGTCGCTGTCATCATCATCGTCATCATCGACGTCAAGATTCCCATCTTCATCATCATCACAATAACCATCGCGATTATAATCATCATTATCATGACAATCATTATCGTATTCATTAGCATAATTTTAACATGAAAGAATTACTGGTAGGTTGTCCGATTCTTTTTATTGGTTACCTAACAATTATTATTATTAAACCGTCGTTAGACTTATCTGTCTGTTACACACCCACATTTAGACGGTTGGTTGACTGTCTGTAATTCTATTCATTGGTTACGGATGACCATGATCTACCAACATTTAGATCGAAATTAAATCTATTTAAGACGTCATCAATAACAGATTTAAGGGTTTTGAAGAAAAACCGAGATAAAGTGTGACATAACAGAAATGTTTAGAACAAACAAAACAATATCATCATCATAGTCATCATCGTAATCATCGTCGTCGGTGTCATCACACCACTATGATGCCCATCGTGACCACTACCACGACCACCTACGCCGTCGCCAGGATCTAGCGTTTCTCACGGCGATTATTAGTACTTTTAAGGTAAAAAATTGAGGTGAAATGTAGTAAAGAAGAGCAAAAGAGCCGCAAGATTTCGGAATTTTTGAGCGAACGACTAAAATTGGTCAACATCAATAATTGTAGAGAAAGAGACATAAAATCTTGAACATTTTTGTAAGAACTGGAGACTAGAAAATGTCCTCAAAATTTTCGAGTAAGAAAATAACAGTTATTTTTTAAAAATTTCTCATTCTAGCTTTTTCTAGCATTTTTTCGACCGAATCTGATATTTTTTTAAAATTCTGAGAGGCATCCCTTAACTCCGCCATTGTTTGCAATCTGACATTTCGTGGATAAGTTGTCTTTAAACACAGAACCAAACTAATTATGTCGCTCATACGACACCTTTTAAACAATAGTTTAAGTTCCTATATAAGCGCAAGATACGACAAGAACTTTTCGGAACTTTTCGTTGACTAAATAATGCTGACAACATAATGTAATTTTTAGTTACAGTCATTCTTATTCATTCAATCTTATTTTTCGGATTTGTTACAGCGTCGCTTCAAGCTCTCTTTTCATAGGTGCTCTGGAATACAGCCGGGACACTGCATCGAAGTTTAACGCTGAAACCCACGAGCAATTGCGACTGAAGGACTTGATCAAGGTCCATTATAATACACGGCACACTCTTGAATTGGCTTGGCTAAAAAGATTGACCTAAGACACCTTTAAAATAAGAACAAACAATAATATAAAATCGTATGCAACAAAAAATCCGACATATTGCGTGTATAAATGATGACGGCAACACTAATCATCTTTGCAATGGCAACGTGTCGTTAAACTTCAACAATTAATTTAACGATTACAATAGTAAATTATTAATTACCGATCGTTGCGAGGACGCGATCTCTTTCCTGTTCCGTCTGTCGGATGCGGTTTTCGAGCGCATTCAGTTTCTCCTCGTACTGCATCTTCAGCGAACGAAGGCGTTTCTGACTCATCTCCAACTCATCAATTAACTTCTGCTTAATAGAGATCTCACAAGTCAAGTCGGCCAGGTTCTCCTCCAACCGACCACACTCTACACAAGTCAACAACATAATATTATATGATTAGGCCTTCAAGTCAACAATAGTTATTAGGCTTTAAGTGGTGGTTTTTCAGTTTAACTTCACTGTGTGGTAGCAAAGACCATTAGCGACGCCCTCCTCCTTTATTCAGGCTTGGGACTGGCACTGGCAGAGTGCGACCAGTGGCGGAGTTTAGGCCTTAAGTCAACAACAATTATCAGGGCTTCAAGTCAGCACCATTTTACTAGGCCTTCAAGTCAACCATTACATGTCAATGGAACTTATTCTAGTAGTAAATAAGTTATTACAAGCTGGGAAAATATGTAAAAATAAAATATCCAAGTTGTGTTACGTTTTCTCTCATTTAAATTTGCATGCATTTAGCCTATGCATGCATTTATATGCGGATACATGTATGTACGAATTAGAATATCTACGCATAATGTACACATGTATTGCATATGCCTATAATTTTATACGTGTATGTGAGCATGCTTATATATACTCATTCATTCATTCATTTCGTGAATTTATATAGCGCTTCTTCAAGAAACCTACTCAGAGACGCTCCCAGCCCAGCCACAGCTAAAATAATAGGTTTTGAGCGACTTATAAAAAGCAGATGAATTTAGTCTAGGCATAAGTCGCAAGTTTAGTGGGAGGCCATTCCAGATAGCGGGACCCACAGTAGAAAAGGCTCGGCGCTGTCTTGTAGAAGTGCGAGCTCGAGGAACCAAAAGCTCCCCCGTAGTCGTAGAGCGAAGAGCTCGACGGGCAGCAAGGTCAGAGACAGGTCGACAAAGAATAGACAGGTATGATGGAGCACAATCAGTAAGGCAACGCCAGACAAGTGCAGCAACTCGGTAGGAGATGCGCTGTGAAACAGAGAGCCAGTGAAGAACATCACGCATATAAGCAGAGACGTAAATTATTACTTACATACACATATACATGGGTGTAGTATAATTGCGTAGATATATAAATAATGATATGAAGACAAACCATTTTCCGATTCCGATTCGCTATCATCTTCATCCTCCGTTCCTTCTTCTTCGTCCGCTGCTGTTCCTGTTCTTCCAACTTCTGTTCCCTGAACAAAAAAACATGTTTATAGTAAAGTTCTAAGGAGACATTACGATGGAAAAACTACACTAGTTTTCAACGCACAATCTTCGAATGCTCAAAAAATGAGCCTCTTACTTTTATACAGTCAATATCATACTACAAAGTGGTGTTTAATTATTCCGAGCTGCACTGACAAAAATCACGGCATATAGTGCAAATTAAGGAGGTGTAAGAATCCATAATTTAACGACAACTTATGACAACAGAGGCTGTTGACGTTGGCAAGGGTTTGTTTGGTATATTTTATGTCATTATTCTCAAACGTATACGGCGATGTTAAACCCCATCCGAACAATGGGGTCTGGCCAGACCCATTCATATAATATTTGATGCATAACTTTTTTAGTGATATTTCCTCAAATTGCTTCAATGACTTTGTTCTTATTATATTAATTGCTGAGCTACAATCAGCACATCTATACAAAAAAATCTACAAAAATCTTTTTATAGCAAAGTTCCGATAACACATTAGGGTTGAAAACACCGTTCCATTCGAGACAAAATATGTCCGCTCTAAAAAAACTATAACTCTTATAAAGCCAGAATCATATTAAAAAGTGGTGTTTAATAATTATCAACTGCACTCCCCAAAACTGCATGCCTCTACAACTTTTTTTCATGCTAGTTTTCTAACTTCTAAGGCGGCGATAACTTCTGTCGAGGGCAACGGCCTCAGTTGTCATAGGCCCTCGTCAATTCTGGATCATCATCCAACATTGATAAGATTTTAAAATCTATTATAATGATAGAAGTGCGACTTAATCCTCATCCGAACAATGATGAATGCTGTTAATATGTTCAATAGACTGCTTTCTAGAAAATACCTATCACAAATTAATGGAACAGGCTACCCTTTGAATTGTAATCATGTATCCTATTATAATAGTCCATAAGCTGTTGCTTTCTGAGTGGTACTCCAAACGATGATATAACTAAACCTCGGCTGCTAGTATTATATAAAAACAACATCGAACGTTCTTAAGGTGTCCGTATTCTTTTATCCCACATATTTCTTTTACTGTATGATTGTGCAAGTGTTTTGACTGCCAACCATTATCCGGATCTTTACTCGTACTCAGGTATCTCGGCTTCATCAGAATCAGCAGTTTCATTAGCGTTATCAACTCTATCAGACTATCAGGTCCAGTCTCATCATCATGCTCATCATCATCTTCAATTTCAATATTGCCTTCATCATAAGAAACATCTGAAAGTTGTTATTCAGGCATTGGCATCTCCTCACATTCACATTCTTCGTCTTCGTTCTCGCTGTCACCATCAGATTTATCATTAGCATCTCATTACCATTGTATCATTTTCTTTGTCTAAGCGGGTGAAATATTGTAATATTCCATTGTCACTATACGATACGTCAACCATCTACTAAAGACTTCTGAAAAGTCTAATTTCGACGGTCACAGCTCAAAAAGGAACAGTTCCTAATATATATCGAAGAATGGTCTATTATAGAATGGCGTAATTATTCCAAGAAAAGGAGACTTGCTGAAAAATTCTTATAATAACAATGACGATTTCTATGACGCCTTAACACAGCCATGCCGTTACAAGGGCGCCTCACATACTAAAATAAATCCGAGAAAACAACGAGAAACTAGCAGAGATCGGCACTATCCGCTCAGCAGCCACAAGCGGCACTCCTCCTCTTAGTTTGGGTTTCTATCGGATTTTGTGTAATTAGATTTCAGTTGAATTTGGCGCAGCACATTTTGTGGGCGGTGACAACACAAAGCCTCGAAAAGACAGAGTACTATTATCCCTCGGGCTACCAGGGGGGGGGGTGGTATCCACCCCCCTAGGTTTTTCCCAAATCAATTTTTTTTCGTTAGGAATAAAATTTTGACGTTTTAGGTAGCTGTAGAGGATTCATTTGCACACATTCTGAGCAAAAATGTGTGATGATATACCATACCATTCAAAAGTTATACCCGATATACCCGAGGCACCAGGGGGGGGTGGATACCACCCCCTTAGATTATCGGCTGTATCTTATCCGTCCTTTGACATGAAGAGACACCAATTACACCATTCTGTAGAGGGAATGTGGGGCTACATTTTGGTGGTCACGGAGTTGTCTTTTGACAACCGGAAGTGCTCAAAATAAATTAAAATATAAATAAAGGTGTTTTATTTTCATAAAATTTTTATGTTTTTCCTATTAAATATTATTCATAATTTATTTTTTAAGGGAAAAAATTTATGTCATTCTATAGAGTGCATTTAGGGCTATTTTTTGATACCAATTAATTTGACATTTGATGACCGGAAGTGCTCAAAATAAATTTAAATGTGTGAAAATGTTGGGTTTTTTTACAACGCAAACCGATAAGTCTAGGTAAACGTTTTTCAGCATGTTTTACATGTTTTTTCTCTTTTTATTGTAACTAAAACTAACTTATTACTAGTTTTTATAGTTGAATATTGGACTTTATTATATGTAAACTATTTTTAATTAAATAAATTATGTTAAAACACACAGAATCTAATATTTTGCTTATGCGAAAGTATACATTTTGTGGAATCGACGGGTGCCTACGGTAAAAAATTCATAACTTCGGGGTGCTTTCATATATTTTAAACCTAAATATACCATTTTGTGCATAAATGAATGCTGAATCCATAGGTGTATTACAAGTTATGATATCTCAAACCAAACCCAAAATCCAGGGGGGGGGTGGTAACCACCCCCCCTTGGTAGTCAGTGTTACAAAAATAACGTGGTAGCCTGAGGGTTATAATTATAGTGAGTCCCTAGTAAAGATTTTAATGAGACAATAGCCAGCCAATATATTAAAATTGCATTGTTTCTGCGTTTTGAAAAATTAGTGCTGAAGGACAACGCACTGGCTTTTAAATTAATTGTCTTTAGCAACTCTATTATAAGAAATGCGAGAAACGTCTCCCTCCTTTTTTCTACACGCTTGGGACTGACACAGTCACTTCTTTTCAAGTTCTGAGGTGCACCAACACAAAACCATCATCCCCGAGACCATCTTTGTGTTATTTCAAATACTCTGACATAAATATTCGTTGGTCATAATAATAAAAGATAAACTGATATTTGGTAAAAAAGACTAACTTCTTTCGACTTCTCTGATTCAAGCTCCTCAGCTTCGGACTTCTCGCTGCGCAAAGGAAACACGTTAACATCATTAAAACCTCGTCAACAAACGTTAAGATTCATTAAAGAAAAAAATATAACCATAAAATTTATGGTTATTAATCGGAGGTTATGAGACGTCGTACAGTAGGTGTACTTGAGAGTGTCCTTCACTCGCTTTCAGTAATAATATTGTAATCTGCAGTATACTGTAGACAGTGTAGCGCGTATCCATCCCATTTTTCAGAATGATCTCCTTAAACACCTCTATAATGGTGCAAATCAACAGTTATAGGCGCATGCAAACGCAAAATTTACTGGTCAACGACAGTGTTCTTTAGACACCACTAAAACGTTGTTTCCTCATGCAATAAATAGATTCGTTACACCAATTTATGTTGAATCGCGGTGTCTGCTGTTATCAACTTCATAATGTTACGCAATTACTAATGCAGAAAAGCTTTAGTATACATTCTAATACTGTTAGACCGATTGTTTGCTTCTTTGTTTATGATGATGATGATGATGATGAATGACACAAACAATAATAAAAATACTAAAGTAACAGCAACAATAACAACAATATAAAAGTGGTAAAAAAATTAACAACAACAACAGTAGTAGTAACAATAGCAATAAATGACAATGGTAAAGTCCTACGTCTGTTGAATCGACTTGATTGACTTCACGAGATCCCGCTTTGCCTCATCCAATATTTGTCGAATGTGATCATCAGGATCTTCGATGACGTCAAGCGATGACGACGTCATGACTGCAGACAGCGAAGAGTCGAAGGCACGTGACATCCGACCTGTTGACCTTTGCTGTTGATTTGACTGCTTCATTGATTCAACTAAGGCGTTTGATTCAGTCAACCGCGATCTGAGATGGGCAGAAGAAATAAGTAAATTAATTATTTTTTCCGATAATTATGTCAAGAGATCCATTCAGAGGCGTTCCCAGCTCATCCACAAAACTAAAAATGTAAGATTCTTTGATTCGAATAAGGCGTCAGTAGAGGTCATTGTAGCAAGCTCGGACATTTGACCAATATAGCCTTCACCTTTGACCCATTTGACCAATACAGCCTTCACTTTCGTCCCATCTGACCTATACGGCCTTTACTTTCGTCCATTTGACCAATACCAGCCTAAAAAATTGAGTGCCCGCGCAGTTTGACCAATACTATGCTTACTTTTTTAATTAGACGTCCGGCGTAAAAAAGTAAAAAAAAATTTTCTCTGGCGTATATAAAATGACTGAAAAAATGGAATATACGGCTCGACCTAAAGACGAGATATCCCAATATAAAATGGTTTACCCGGAGAAAACTAAAACTGAATTACGAAAAATCGCCAGGCAGCTCGGCTTGGTCGCATATACAACAAGACTGCGGAGATCGGAGTTGATTGTTGTAATTGACGCCCACAACCGCGAATGCTGCGACGATGAATGCCCATGCAAGTATCCACGGCCGGATCGTCAACAACGTCCGCGCACGAATATCGTCGTTCATCGTCGGCGTAATGTCGGCACGTCTTCATTTTCAACCCGAGAATAGTAGAAGGGGCCGCAAGTGGGGGCAAAAAACCGTAATGTGCTGAAATAAATACAAGCCTATAATCCTGGCCACATTAAAAGTAACGTTTTAATGTAGACACGATCGTATAGGCACGCCGCGATACTGTGCGACGTAAACACAGCGGGTTCAAAGTCCGACGAGCGAAGATCTGCGCGCAATTAACCGCCCCCTCAAAGCTAAATACAACGCGAACGTAAAAAAGAGAATTTATCAGCAGAAATTTTGGAATATTATTGCGAGATAGACTAATTTATTCCTTTGCTGTTCCATTTACAACACCAACAGTAATCTGATTCAGGTCCCCCAAACTGAGGTTTTTCCAAGTTTTATCAAAATGTACAAATTATTGCAGCTATAGTAGAGGTTCAGTTTTTAGGAACACCGCGTAAAAAGTGTAAATTTCCCGCAGTATTGACGATGTGCTATTAGGTCCACAGTCTTTTCATTCACTTTCGTTGTCGATATCAAACACGACATAGGCTATTTTTCATAATCGTCTCACAATGTCAGCAAGTCTTCATTTTCGATCCATGAATTAAACGAGTCTGGGTAGCCCAACCACTTCACGAGACATTTCTTCCCGCGTTTCCTAATCACTTTTTCGATTCTAAATATTTCTTGAGTTGTTTTCTGTAGCTCCTGCTCGTAAAAAGAGCCTTGTATTTCCTCGCCAGCAGAATCAGTAATCTTGTAAGTTGGCGGATCCGTATATTGAACCTGGGATACTACAAAGACTTCCTCCACCCATCTAGTCGTATAACCCTTTTCAAAAATATTCTTCTTCCTAGTTATTCTGACTTGATCGCCGATTGAAAACTTTGGTGTAATAGGCTCTGAAATCTCATCGCCGTATAAATTCATAAATACGGTCTTTTCATTCACTTTCAAACTAGCCTTGGTGGGAGTCATTTTAATTGAAGAATGTCTCGTTTCATTATAATTACTAACCATTTCATCTAATACATCGATATATCTTCTTGTTGAATTAGCCGTAAAGTATTTGAACATCTTCTCTTTCATCGTACGCACCCATCTTTCTACGATGGAACTTTTTCCCTCGTTTTCGGTAGAATACAACTCGACTAAATTCTTCACATTTTTATTATAAAATTCTTTCCCTTTGTCGCACCAAACTTTGACTAGCTGTCGACCACCCCCGAGAATCTTCACGAACCCATCGGCTGTAGACTTCCCACTCTTGTCATGTAATGGAACGATCCACCCATACTTGGAAAACACATCTATAACGGTCAATAGAAATTTCACGCCATCATTATCTCTAGCGAAAGCCTGCATGTCGATTAGATCAGCCGCCCAAATCTGGTCAATCCCGCCAACACGGACCCGCCTCGTCCTAAAATTTCTCACTACTGGTTTGTGTAATTCATTCGCTAATTGATTAGTCCATTTCAGGTCCTGCTGTAATTCTAGGCTTTTTTAAAACCTAGCCCGAGACTCGTTTAGCGGATAAAATAGGTTTTACTATCGCCCTCTCTACGCGTTCCCGCAAGCTTGGATTAGGTATATTATTCAACTGGTTTATCATTGCTCTATCAGCGACATTCCTAGAAGCCGTATCAGTGTGTTGATTGTATGCCAGGTCGTGAATATATGCCGCGCTATCTACCCTGTTTATAGGTTTGCTCCAATCTTTGGGGGTTTCGTTGGGATTCAGACGCAAATCTAGTCTAGTACCGGGACCAGTAAACTGATGGCCTGGCAAATGTACCTCACCAGCAAACTTGGCCCAAGGTAATCTAATGTTGCTAGTGGCAGCGTTCAGTGAACTAACTAGATCTCCGCCTTGCACAATAGCAGACGCCTTCACGAATTGAGTTTTTGTTTTCCCGCATACGACGCAAACACCTCTGAGCATCGATCTCCCATTATTAGCCACGGCGTTCTGCACATCTGTCGTCTGGGTCTGTTTTTTACATTTTACGCAATACATTTCGTTTTTAATAATATATATTTTTAAAATGGAGATTAGAGATATGAGTTGGGGCACAGCGCTCTCGAAAAGATTCAATAATCCGTTGTTACCCAAAAGCATACGCGGTTTGATAGTTGGGAAATCGGCGTGTGGGAAAACGACGCTTCTTCTCAATCTTTTACTCAGGCCGGACTGGTTGGATTATAATAACTTGCAGGTATTCGGTACTTCTCTGTTTCAACCGGAATATCGCATTATTAAAAAAGCCTACGAAGAAAAATTACCGAAAGAAGCGATCGTTTGGTTGTTCGAGCAGCGAGATGAAATCGTGGGTCTAAATGCGTCACCAGACCTTGTAATGGAAGAACTAGCAAAAAACTCAGAAGCTAAATCTGATATAATTGCCAAGTTCTTTGAGAGCGCCGACGATGTACCAGACCCGAGAGATCTGAGCGCCGAAAAGAAGAACCTGATGATTTTCGATGATCTTCAATTAGAACGACAAAACAAATGTGAAACGTATTACAATCGGGGGAGGCATAGTAATGTAGATTGTTTTTACCTCGCCCAGAATTATTTCAAATTACCGCGCCAAACAATCAGAGAAAATGCGAACTTTATTTGCCTGTTCAAACAAGACCTGAAAAATTGTAATCATATTTACAACGATCATGTGAGTACAGACATGTCGAAAGATGAATTTAGAAAACTATGCAAAACAGTATGGGAGCAGCCTCATGGATTCGTGGTTTTAGACCTGACTAGCGACAAGTACAATGGTAAATACCGATGCGGACTCGACGAATTTTATATAATCGAGGATCCGCCATTGTAAAAATTGTATTGTATAGTAAAAATGGAATCATCGCTTCTCAAACAGATATCAGAAAACACGGAAAAGACGGCCTGCAACACGGAACCGAAAACATCATTTTCCATTTTTCTCAGCGAAAAGAGCACGCGAATCAGAACAAAGTTTAGTCCACTGCTTGAACTGGAGAAGAATAAGAAATATGAAATGGCCTTAGTTGCCCTCGAGACGTACTATTCTTTTCCAAATATCGACGCGACAAACAACGTCTTTCGGTATTCGCCAAATCGCGACACAGATTGGGTGCGCATTGAAGTTCCAGAGGGTTGCTATGAAATAACGGATATCAACGAATATATACAGAGAGTGATGAAGGGGAATGGGCATTACGACGGAGTAAATGGAGAATATTGTATCTCAATAGCACCAAACACCAATACGCTGAGGTCTGTGGTAAGTATAGCAGCTGGCTATATGGTTGACTTTACGTCAGAGAATTCAATCGGAAAGGTTCTAGGGTTTGAAAAATGGATCTATTCGGCTGGATATAATGAATCGGAGGGCTTGGTAAATATAATGAGTGTAAGCAGCCTAAGAGTGACCAGTGACATTATCGGGTCTTCGTACACTAACGGAACATCGGAAAACGTGATATATTCTTTTTTCCCAAACGTAGGCCCGGGTTACAAAATTATCGAAGTGCCGCATAATTTAATATATCTCCCGATTTTGCTATCTACAATTTCGACGATGGAAACGAGGCTCACAGACCAACACGGGAACCTACTAAATCTTCGAGGTGAAGAATTGGCGATTCGATTTCACATCAGGGAAGTTTGAAAGTTTTTGTAATTTATTAGTAAAATGAATCGTTACACGGGCGTAAAAGTTAATATTTCAGAAGCGCAACAAGACAAAATTTAAAGATCACTTGGCGCGGGAACTGGCGTGAGTATCAAACTATCGCACGATGATTTGAATGGCGAACACGTTTTGGCTCTCACCCAGGCGCAAATCAATAAAATGGCAGCAGCCTACCAAAAAGGAACTGGCATGATTATTAAAATGAGTAAAACGCAATTGGAGAACAACAAGAAAGTCGAAGGTGGATTCATAGGCGCTATACTTCCGTTTCTAGCGACAGCGGGACGGTTCCTTCTGTCTAATGCACTGCCAAGTTTGGCGATGGGAGCACTAAGTGGTCTCGGCTCCGCGGCAACTACTAAGATTGTAGACAAAATCAGCGGTTCGGGTGTAATGTATGTCAAGAAAGGTGACATAGCGTGCAAAATAAGACCAGCCGGATCTGGTTTGTACTTGTCCCCGTGGCAAAAAGGTAGCTCGATAACGGCATTCGGGCTGTACATGAAAACAGGGTCGGGCTATGCTAGAGGCGAAGGACTTTTGTTGGGCCCCAACTCTCCGTTTCAAAACATTCCGATTCACGGCATGATATTATAAATTATTCTATTAAAAAATGTCGAGACCAATACACAAATTTGGAACTAAACCAACTAGACCGGTAGAGGTTAGAACGCAGCCCGTTTCAGTCTTTTGGAAGATTACGAGCGATGTTACTCGCGCCCCAGTAAGACAACTAGGAGGTCTGCGATGGGAGATTTTTGCGCAAAATGATATCACGATACAGCCAAAGGCGGCAAATACGCTAAGGCTTGGACTAGGTGTAGAAATGGCGGCAGGACTTTGCCTCGTTTCCCTCAGACAGAGTATCAAAGAACGACGATGCAGCCTACTAGACGGAGTGATTTCAGAAGATGTGGTCGATGATATCATAGTTTCCATTCAAAACAACTCCGATTCAGCAGTAACGATAAACGAAGGAGATTCGCTATGCTGTGTAAATTATCTGCGGTAAAAAATATATATTGCTAATAAATAAAAGAATGGAATTCGAAGGCATCAAACTCTATCCAAACCTAACAAATATAACGCCCTCTGCGCCAGAAGGTGAAATACAAATAGCCGCAGGGTCCGCACAAACGTATCGGCTTCAAAAGATTAGCGAAATCAAAAAGGAGATCGAGCAAGAACGAGACAAAAGAGCAACGTTGAGTAAAAAGTACCATAGAAGTGTAAGCGTAATCGGCGTAGTAGACAGCTTCCTCATGGTGGTCACGATGGGGCTCGGAATTTCGGGAATCGGCGTACTAGCTACCATAATTGCGGCTCCCATCGCTATTGCTATGGAAGGGACAGCGCTAGGTGCGGGGCTATTGAGTATAATTGGCAGTCGAATCTGTAAAAAGCTCGCCCTGAAGGCGGAGAAGCATGAAAAGATCAAAACGCTAGCTGACGTGAAGCTCAACACGATCAGCGACCATATTTCAAAAGCCCTCGTGGACGATCATATTTCAGATGAGGAATATTCTCTGATTCTAAGCGAGATTGAAAAATTCAATGGCATGAAAGAAGAAATTAAAAGTAAGTCGAAAGTTGCGATAGACGCGATGGACGAGGAAACGAAACAATCACTCATCGATCGGGGGAGAGAAGAGGTCAGGCAGTCCTTTCAAAGCATGTTTGAGAAAAATACCGAATCTGCTCGAAAGACGACTAACGCGAACATGTATGAAATCATGTCGACCTGTAGAGTTTTGTAGACCTATGTCGCTATGTCTGAAAATACGTCTAACCTATGTTTTTACACATGTCGAAAAACACGTCTAAAAACACGTCGAAAAACACGTCGAAAAACACGTCGTAAAACATTAATTTTTTTATTAAAAATGTCGTTTCTAAAGATAGATGACCCGGCGAAAAGAAATTTCATAGTCGAAGAGTTTCTGAAATCCAAGAAGAATATTCAACAGAACTTTTTATCGGAGAGATTGGGGGATTCGGGGCTGCAACAAGAATTAACCAAGCTGTACAAGCCTATCGTCGATTCGCAATCCGCAATTTCTAAAGAGCAGAATGTCCTACTATCCGCCATCAAAGAAAACTCGATAGCTACATCAAACGCGCTACAAACGCTACCCGCTTCGTTGAAGGTTCAATTTCCTCAGTATCCCTCGATAGAAGCGTATAGCGACGATCCGACCGAGGATATTAGAACTTTAGAATTAGGTGATGTAGCCACCAAGTACCTTCATCAATACGCCTCCGATAGAAAAATCGTAGACACGACGTTCGGAATACGATCAAAAAATGGACAATTCTACATCGGCGACACTCCGATTTTTATTCAAGGAGACGATGTGACGGTTGGAAATAAGACGTATAGCGGAACACCGGGGCTTTGGGAGTTGTTGACGATGAAACAACCGAACACGTCGATATACGATAATAATGATAGAGACGATTACGCCGAGATTCTACTCACGACGGATGCTATCAGACAGCCAAAAAATCCTAACAAACCCAAAGCATCTGCGAGCGGCAAATATCGGGAAATTATCAAACCGATATGGGAAAAGAGGGCTCGTAATGCGGTGGGCAAAGGCGTCGGTGTAATTGTTATTTCCGAAGATCCAAACGTGTTAGCGAAACAGCTAGAACTACGATTTCAAAGCTTCAAAGCAGGCAATACCGGCGTGAGAAACGAGATCGTGACGATGTGCGACGCGTTATTGAGGCAGGAAGTGCTGAGTAAAGATGCTTACAAAAATATAATGATGGCATTGTAAAATGCAGAAAAAATGCAAGTCATTAATAGAAGGAGGTATAGAAAACAATACGTTATCGGAGGATCGGGAATATTCGATACAATTTCGGGATTTTTCAAACGACTAGTAACGTCGAACGCCGCCAAACAATTAGCAACGACCGCTCTCAACGCGAGTAAAGACGTGGCGAAAGAAATTGGGAAAAAGGCCATCGACGTTGGGAAAACAACCGCAATCGACGCTGGTAAACGATTAGTGGACAAAGCAGTGGCCAAACTGTTTACTCCTGCTCCTACTCCCACCTCCAAGAAAATTACGCCAGAAACTAGACAAATTTTAGAGCGGCTGGCGTCGGGTCGAGCCCAAATATCTCGAATATTAATAATCTGATGATGGGGGATGGTCTGAAGAAGAACGGCGTCATATCGATACAAGATTTAGTACGCTCGCTAAACGGCGCCGGAATGAAGGTCGCGTAAAAAATATTATCGCGTAGTAGTAAAAATGCAATCATCCGATATTCTGAGATTTACCGAACAACCATTGAGCGATGAAAGCGTCGAACGCTACGAATGGTATGAGTATGAGCCGATATCGGGGGCGAATCTAAACACCTCCGGCGAGATTAGAATAAACATCGAACTTCAAGATCTATTTTGTCATCCGGCAGAATCTTACCTGTTATTCGAGGGTAGATTGACGAAGGCAGACAACATCACCTTCTACGTTAATGCCGATGAAGCAACCCTTACGAATAATGGGCTCATGCATCTTTTCAGTCAAATTTCGTATTCACTGTCGAATCAGGAAATTGAATCGTTATTTCACCCAGGCCAGGCAACGACGATGCTCGGATTACTCAAATACCCGAATGATTTTCAAGTAGCTCAAGGTTTGAATCAGTTGTGGTACAAGGACAGCGGAGCGACGGCTGCTATCGCGGATAATCAAGGTTTCGCCGTGAGACAGTCGTATATAATTCAAAAACCAAATGCCAAAGGTACTTTTAGCTTTGTAGTTCCATTGAAGCATATTTTCGGATTTTGCGATGATTACGACAAGGTTGTTTTTGGTGTGAAACATACGCTAACTCTGGTTCGTAAAGCCGATGATGACGCAATTTTTAGACTCGCCGCCGCGGGTGCAGGGAAAGTTAGGCTGGATAAAATCTCGTGGTTCATGCCGCACGTTATTCCCGCGGATATGGAGAAGATGCAATTGTACAAAACGATCGAATCGAAAGCGTCGCTGCCAGTTGCGTACAGAGCCCGTCAATGCGATACCACCTCCGTCGCACAGTCGACTAATTTTAGCTGGAGACTTAGCGTCAAGACATTACCTGAGAAGCCTAGGTACATCATCTTGGGTTTTCAAACCGACAAAAGCGGCGATCAAGTACAAAATCCATCCATTTTCAATCATTGCGATCTGAAGAACATGTTCGTGATGATGAACCAGGACCGATATCCAGTTGTCGACTATAATCTATCATTTCCGAATCAACAATTCGCGCGGGTGTACCGAGCAGCAGCCGCGTTTAGTGAAAAATACTATGGAATGGACGAACTAATGACACAATGCAATATCACACCCTCGGATTTCAAAGATCTGTTTCCGATTATGGTGTTTGACGTGAGCAAGCAATCCGAGCGTCTGAAGTCATCGGTGATCGATATCCAGATCAAAGGCACGTTCAATACGGCGCCGCCGGCCAATACGGAAGCGTACGCAATGGTGATTTCAGACAAGTTACTGAGGTTTCAATCGGATGGCCAGAAAATGAGCGTGGTATATTGAAGCTCATGATAGAATGGTCGATGACAGTTCTGAATAATGAGACTTTGAGACTTGTAGATACCTATCGTGTGTTCTCGGACGATAGGTATCAACGGGAAAAATACGGACTTAGTATAGAAACTCGACCTGCAATCCACACCCAGCCACAATAAGAAGGGAGGTAACCTTTGGATTGTCGAATTCGGCGGAATATACCCTCATACCGAGCTGATCGCCGGCGACTAAAGACATGGCGGCGGTTGGTAATACGAGCGATACTCTGCTGTCGGCTGTTTGTCCGCCCGCCATGTATCCAATAAGTTCGTTATTATGTATCTCGGATTTGAAATACGCAACCCGGACTATTTTTTTTACCACATCATGACTCCGCACATTTCCGATCATGAAATTCGCGAATCCGCTAAGTCGATATACGCCCGTACGAGGAATAGTTATTACCCCTTCAGCCGCCGTATACGCCGAATCCGTATTTATAACGATGGTTGTTAATTGGTCGTGCTGTACATCGTCGCCTGAGAATCCGCCGGGCAAGCTTGCGGGCGCACCCGATGTTGCCGACTCTTTCAACGCGCAAATAGCCGGTCCGGTTGTAGGTCTCCAATTCGGGGACAATGCTGGTGCCGCTGTTATAGCTCCAGCCGTTCCTTCGAACCTATATGTAATACCGCTCGTCGTATTTCTCACTAGATTGCCCGGGGATACCCTCATACCCGAAACGTAATCTCTAGGAGCGATATCCGCTGTTTTATCAACGACTAGGGCAGTAGCTTGAGCAAAACTAATAGCATCATCATCGTTACCCGCAAAAGGGTAATCAGTCGGCAGACCAACGAGATGATGGCCGCGCATATCTATATCCCCCGTAATGTTGTTGTCGCCATCTAACCTTAGAAAAGTACTATTTACTTGACTAAAAGTAACACCGCCAGCAATTATTCTTTGCGTAGAGCCAGAATCTGTATGTCCAAATTTATCAACAGGCATTTTGAATATAATAATTTTTATTAATTAGGGCCGTAAGAATACCGCAGAAAAGTCCCTACACAAAATGTTCGTAGCGATGGATGAAAAAGCGTGTATGCTGAGGTAATCGAACTCGTCTAGAAAAACTACGTTACTTCCGATTGAATGGTTGTGCGAACCTCTCGTGCTCCCTCCGCCCGCAATTTGCATGTACGACACCCCATTTTTATACAGGTGGACGGTGCCATACGCGGTATTACTATTGTTACAAAATTCTATGTACACCGAAACGATATAGTACCCGGCTTTACTGGGGAAGAAAGAAGTCGTTCCGATACCCTGTTCAATACCGTGTTTTGCGGTACCGCATCTGATTACGTCAAAAGTAACTGCAGTGTGAGTTCTAGCGATTATAGCCTGTTGAGTTGAACTGTAAGCGCTAACCGCGGGACCTACTACCGCCGCCACTTTCGAAGTAAGTTGTTCATCGACGTATTTCTTATTCGTCAAATGATTATTGTCGGTCGGGACGTCGTCGTGATTCCGCAGTAAATCTATTACTTGCCCCCGACTTACAACCTCATCTATTCCCGCTTCCGGAGTATTCGCTGTATTCGTTGTATTCGTTGTAGGCAGACCTCTAATAGTATGACCACTCATATTTAGATCTCCGGTCGCGGGGTTTGCCCCATCCAGCCTTAGAAAAGTACTGTTTACTTGACTTTCAGTTACTCCACCAGCAATTACTCTTTGAGTAGATCCTGAATCTGTATGTCCAAATTTATCGACAGGCATTTTTTACATCTGAATATAATTTTCAATGCAGGCTGTTTATAACTTCTTGAAAAGTCACTCCATCTTTGCATGTTTTTTTCAGGACGTGCAGGCATAGATGACCGCAAAACACTTCGTTGTCGGGCTGTATGCGTTCGCTATTGTAGTACACGGGACTCTGTAAATACTTTACCAGTTCTGTAGGAGGGGACAGGCCATAGCTGTCGAAATATATTTTGTCCTTGCCGTTTTTTGAAAAAGCGACCCAGTGCGAGCCGGTTCCATTAGAATCGTCTAGATTCAATATCCCGCATTCAGTCCGTCTAGGTTTCTTCGGCAGCTCGTCTCTGAGAAATACTCCCCGGAAATTAGGGATATTGAGCTTTTTCGCGGCATCTAGTAGTTCAAAATTCGTCAACGGATGATTTGCGAGAATAACACCTTCGACATTTATGTTTTTCACAGTTGTATAGCTCATTTTAATATTTCATCTAGATGTTTCACAAACTAATGAGCTTTCGAGCTTCTACGCAGGCGAGATAATATTTATGTCTGCAATTTTTGCATTCATTCGCCTTTCCATCTTTTTGAAATCGATTGTTGTCGTATCCCGATATGTTCTGATTTACCTTACACCGACTGCAAACTTTTGTGTCTTTTGTCTCCCTATTTTCCTGTCTTGCGTATTTGTGTGCAAGCTCCTTTACTTTGGCATTTTTACAAAGTTTGCAGCTCGGATAGCTTCCGTTCTTTTGCGTATGATCTTTGTGAAATTCGCCCAAGCTTTTTTCTATTTTGCATTTGGTACACACTTTTACCGCATCCATTTTATATTAGTGTAAATTATTCTTTATTTTGTTTAGTTTTCAGCGTGTAGTGCCCATAGGCTAGGGTATGGATCCCGTCGTCCATTATTACTCTTTTGTCATCGTCGGCAGACAGAGCTATTTTATTTACTTCTTCGGTGTAAATTTCATGACGATAGGATCGAATGACGTTCATCGCTCTCGACTGTTGTCTTTTCGTAAACACGCAGTCTTTGTAATCTGCGTGAGTGATTGATTTCTTGACGACGTTCTTTTTCACTCCTTTACATTTCTTGTAGTCTTCACCCGCCATCTTGTAAGAGTACAACTTGGATCGCAGTCCGACAAATTCTTCGATCTGTTTTCCCGCGGCTTCGTCTTTGAACATACCAACCACTTTTTTATTAACGCCGGATTCTATACCCGACGGGTGATCGCTCGGATAGTCTGAAGTATCGAACATACTTTGGACGTCGGGGGAAATATCTTTGTAGAAGTCTTCCGTTTTAATTTCATACGCCAAAGAATCGGTATCGGTGAATAATAGCTTGGCCCTATCTCCGTACTTGGCCTTGATGTAATTATAATGAAATTCATACATGAGCGTCTTACTGGTGTCTAATATACACATCCCTAGATATATCGGCTTGTTGTAAAACAACTTGGTCTTTTTCATGTGAACGGCGATGAGGTTTTCATCGAAAATCGTTCGTCTGTCGTAATTGGTTTTCGCGGCTAGCTTGATGGCTTCCTTCTCACCACTCACCAATCGTATGTCAACACGATTCTCGATAGCTTCCATTGTTTTACCGAAAACGCTATTATTCATCAGCTTGAAAAAGTCTTTCTCAAAATCGTTCGTAGCTTTCGTTCTCAGGTTGGTATTCAGATCGATATACTTTTTCAGCCAGGCACTTTCCACGAATTTTATCCCCCGATGTATTTTTACGATTTTCAATCCGAGACGTTCGTACAATTTTAAATTTTCGTAATGAACGACGTACTTCTTTTTATCGTTCAAGTTTGGAATGAGTTTTGCGACATTCGATCCCGCGGGTTTTACACTCTCCGGAGCTAGAGGATAATCATTATGCAGGTCGTGCAATTCCTTCGGATATTCTAAGTCGACTTCTAACACACATCCCACTCCATCTCGTTCGGTAATGTTTCTCCAATCATTCAATTCGTCATCGTTCATCCATTCAAACCCATGAGTTGGTAACGGTTTGCTCATCGCCCATCCGTACAAGTTGTTCGCGTCCAAGTATGGAATGAATACTGAATGCTGGGTGGGGTTGAAAGCTTCACCCATGTACTCGTTGTTCGCCTTCGCGTATCGATGTGAAATCGTGCTGACGCCTCCTCGTATTCCCTGCTTGATCATCAGCAGCATATCGTAGTCACTCAACAACTCCAACTCTACACCAGTCGTCTTCAACGCCGCGTCCCAAGCAAGTCCTGGGCTAGTGTAGTACCACGCAGGATCTAGGTTGTAGTGCTTCATACAGACGTCTCTAAAGTTTTCGAACACATCCGCTAATAATAGAACATCCGATAAATTGTACAAGTCGTGATATTGGCGTAATGTTTTGCATTCAAATTTGTCCCATACCGTTTTCGCGTGCGCGTAATCTTTTTCACTAATACCCGAATCGTTTAGTTTTGAATAGAAGGCATGCTTCGGCGGCAATTCGGTTTCGTTTAATCTTTCAACACCGTCGACGTAATCATACGGGTAAACGCCTTTTCTGAGTAAAAGATCCAGCTTCTCGCCCTCAAAAAATTTCCCTAAATTCTTGCACTGATCTTTCTGAAGATTTTTCGATAACGCGTCGAGACTCGAAGGCATGAATCTAAAACTATCGATAAAACGTAATTCGCGCTTGACTTCTCTCTCTTTCCCATCTTTGTCCACAAATTTATCGACGACGACCTCTCTGCTGAATGAGATATACTTTTCTTCGTTACAGGGAATGCATTTGATTTTCTCGCCGTGTTCACCCCGTAATTTCTTGATAAATAAATGGCTGTCATAACCGGTCAAATTGTGAAATATGACGGGGAAGAACTTGGGGACTTTGTATTTCAGATTACAAAGGTTGTGAGCGGCACCTCTAAATTTTCCAGTCAAATGACAGTGATCTCGTACTCGATCCTCACGCAACTCTCCCCCGCAGATATGGCAGTTGACGGCCTCATCAAAACATTTCTGTTCAGTTTTGCCGAATATCATCTTCTTGGGGAATTTGAACTCGTTGTATATTCGTTTTACATTTTCTTCGATAGAGTCTATGAATAACTGAGCAACATCATCGTCTTCGTTTTCAGCTGTAAAACACACCGGCTCTTGGGAATAAACTTCATCGTCGAAGCATTTCAAATGATAACAAAACGAGCCAGGCGTATGTTTTTGATACTTGTTGGTGTAAGACGTGCTAGGAACGGGTTGACATGTACCGATAGGTTTGATGAACGATTCAAAATCGGCAAAGTACACAAACGGTACACGCATCTTTCTATAGTAATGTGTAAAACTTAGCATAGTCCCAGGTTCCGGAAGTTCTATTCGTTGGGCGTCCTGCTGCGAACAGTACTCAGTATGTTTGTGAAGCGATTCTTTTCTACTGAACCCTATTAGACATCTTTTACAATGGTACATTGATGTACTAGTATTTTCTGTTTTCACCGCCATCAGTCTATTGAAATTCCTGATCCAACAATAATGCTTCTTTTCTCCATCAGAAATGAGTAATAGATCTACACACCTATCGTTCTCATGCTTTGATATATATAGTGGGAATAGATTCACATCTTTCTCGTAACCAAAAACATTAACACTAATATTATTATTTCGCTCAAAATTACTCATCACATTAGCATCCGCTGCTACTGGGAATTCAATACCAGACCAATTGAGTTCCTCAGACTGTCTAATTAATTCTTTCGTAATTCTCTCCGGATGTTCTTCAACGGGGTTTACAGCCCTCGTTACACACCACTTGAAGCATTCAACATCTTTGTTCTTCATATTAATAATAGCCTTTTTATTCGCTAAATAATCTGGAAGTGGAATGTAGGAACTACCTTTCAATGGTTTATATACCACTGTATCGATATCCAACGTCAAAACGGTTTTGAATCTCCAATTACTCCCCCGCATCTGAAAACTTGCCATGCTCTCCTTAATTTTATCCGCTGCGTTGGTATATATTTCTCTCACATCGGTTGCTTCTAAAATAATATCACTCTTTGATTTGAAATTAGGCTCAGCCGTTACTACTTCGCCGGTTTTCATATCTACTTTCTCCATTACGCACATGAGATCGAGTTGAACTTTTACCCCGCGATTTTTCCCTAGCAACCTAACTACCTGCGGTCTTACAGCCTTGAGAAAAGTTGCAACATCGATCCTGTTGTCGCCATCGATCGTGTATCTTTTTGTAAACCCTTTGATAGCCGTCGCAGTCTCTCGAAGTTTGAACCTATGAATGGGCGGTTTTATTTGCGGAGGTAATCGACTAATCTCGCTAGTCAGCCAATCCGAAAAAACTATTTTATTTTTCCCCGGATGCAAAAATTTCCAAGTAGTAGTCAAGAATGCCGTAAGTTCCGCTTTTGCTAATCTCGAGTATCCTCGCACACCTCTCTTTTTTGCAATTTCTCGCAATTCTCGCACAGTGGCGGGAGTATGCGCTGGTGTTTTGTTGACCTGAGCCCGAGCGCCTAGTCGATCTCCCCGCGATATGAACGCTATGAGTTCCGCTTTTCGCAAACTCGAGTATCCTCTTTGTCCTCTCTGTTTAGGAATTTGTCGTAATTCTTTCAGGTTATACGATGAGTAGTCCATTTTATATTGGGATATCTCGTCTTTAGGTCGAGCCGTATATTCCATTTTTTCAGTCATTTTATATACGCCAGAGAAAATTTTTTTTAACTTTTTTACGCCGGACGTCTAATTAAAAAAGTAAGCATAGTATTGGTCAAACTGCGCGGGCACTCAATTTTTTAGGCTGGTATTGGTCAAATGGACGAAAGTAAAGGCCGTATAGGTCAGATGGGACGAAAGTGAAGGCTGTATTGGTCAAATGGGTCAAAGGTGAAGGCTATATTGGTCAAATGTCCGAGCTTGCTACAATGACCTCTACTGGCGTTTGATTCAGTCAACCGAGATCTGAGATGAGCAGAATAAACAAAATTAATTATGCACATTCCGAGAATTAATATCATGAGTCTTCAAGAGATCCACTCAGAGGCGCTCCCAGCCCAGCCACAAATAAAAAATTAAAGATTCTTTGATTCGACGAAGGCGTTTGATGCGGTCAAACAGAATCTGCGACCAAGAGAAGAAATCAGCTATGGCCTGAGAAGCCATGGAGTGCTAAAAAAGCGAAAGTGAGGATGAAGGATATGGAGAGACAACAAATATATATCGAGGCGATAGCGAGAGAAGTGAAAATGTGGACTGAAAATGTGGACTGAAATGTGGACATAAATGGTGATGGAATTTTAACTATTATAAGACACACCCAAGGAAGATCTTCTTGCAGGCAGGCAGGCAGGCAGGCAAACAGGCAGGCAGGCAGGCAGGCAGGCAAACAGGCAGGCAGGCAGGCAGGCAGGCAGGCAGGCAGACGTCAACTTCTGAGCAACAACGATGACTCAAGATCGTTAGTAGTTGCCCTTCGTGTGCTAGGTATATATAATGCCAATGAATCTAATTGTAAAGGTGTCTAAGAATAGTGATCTAATAATTCGACTTTCATTATTTTTAAAATAGACAGAAAATTTAACAACAATCTGTATTTCAAGGAAATAAGAGAACAAAAGAAAGAAAAAAAGGAAAAAGAGAGAAGGGAAGGAGGAATTAGTTAATGAATGAGCTTACAATCGCTGTTGTAGAGGACTTTGGAAATAAAGTTTTTATAAACCTCAGCTGTTCCACTTCTGTGGCATATCCTTCCAGAACCTTCTTTACGTCTTCATCCGTCAAAGATTCTACCAATCAGAAAACGACATGCATGTCTAGGATCTTCCATAAAATATCATCCATTATAAAAGGTCTGTCTCCGCCTCTCTTTTTGTCTGTCTGTCTATCTGTCCGTCTGTCTATTTGTCGTATAAACACATGCCAGCAGACGTGAAACAAATTATAAAGAGACATCAAAAGCAATGGCAGAATACCTCACCAAACTGAACATATTTGGAGCGCCTCTCAGTAGATTCCTTGAAGGGGCGCTGTATAAATTGCATAGATAGATAGATATTAATAATTAACGCTTCTTGAAACCGTAAGACGCCGAACAACTTAAATTTGAGGGAAAAATGCGATCAGTTTAAACACCTTCAAATTGTGATACTATGAAACGGTAGCTCATCAAACCAAAACAAATTAATAATTAACGCTTCTTGAAATCGTAAGACGTCGAACAACTAAAATTTGAGGAAAAAATGCGATCAGTTTAAACACCTTCAAATTATAATTCCATGACAATATTTATAACCTCAATTCCGATTAAAACGTTGATGAGACAGTTAGATGCTAGCATATTTAAGTGACACAAACATGAGTTCTTCATTCATCAGTTAATGTAATGTAATGTAATGTAATGTAATGTAATTAGTAATTTCTACAGTGATGGTAAAGGATCGAGTTTGAGCAATAGTGGTCCTAGCTGTCCAGAGTTAGCACTGTTTGTCAGTTAATAACGGCAATAATGGCAATAATAATCACCATATCACTGGCGATTGGTCTTACCCTTTCCTCCTCCAGTGATATTAAACATTTCCTTTTCCGCTTGCAGTTGAGCATTTCGAGATGTTACAGAATCAACGGTCGATTGCAAAGCCTTCACTCTTTGACGCAGAGCCTCATTCTCGCTCTGCAGAGCCTCGTTCTCATGGAGGACGTCACTCACACACTCACCGTCAGCAACCTTTCGACCCTGAAGTATTAAGAAAACCTCTCCACCTTAGACACCCTTAAATTATTTAAAAATAAGCGTATATAAACAAAAGAACACGATACATTAGTTACATCATATCGAGGTTAATGCGCATTCGCAAATTTTTCCTCCCGGGAAATGTAGAAATTCCTTTATAAAGTGGCAGAAGATTTTGACTCAATAAAAATCACAATTAAAATTAAATTATTTAAATTCAGTAAATTGACCGTGTACCATTCGATAGTCGCTTAGTTCTCTGTGCAGAGATTGGATTTCCGCTCTAAGCGCCGATAGTTGGCTGCTTGCCAAGTCCTGATTGACGACGACCTTGTTACGAATGTTACGAGCGCGATTGGCGTACTTCAGAGTATTCAGTGTTTCCATGAAGTCACGATCAGAAGGCGAAATACACGCTATCATCGTTGTTCGACTAGAAAATAGAAATAAATAGAAATAGATAAGTGAACACGAAAGTTAAACAAATTTTCAACTCCTTGAAAACTTTGAGAATACTTGCAAAAGTAGTAGTACATTTTTAAACTTATAAAAGTCAATGTTATGTCTCAAATTGCTCAATAAATATAAAAAATATCATAGTGTATTTATTCTAAATAGAGGAAATTGTATATTTTAGTAAAAGGAGACTGATTTATTACACACCCATTTTAAGGTGTAAAACTGATCTATAAGTACCAGGTAAAAGAAGCCAGGCGTTCGCTTCTTGGCGAAAACCTTGTTCTGAATGTTACGAGCGCGATTGGCGTAAAAAATTCAGAAAGTGAATTAAATGAATGTGTATAATTGAATCTATGCATGCTTATGCATGTGTGTTAAATAGTGAATATTCCCTGAACTAGTACGTTGAGTAAAAATATTGCAACTAGTTTCTGCTCTTGCGGGATTCGAACCTAAACTCGGGGCAGCTAGTCCCGCAAGGAACCACTAGAATAGTAGGACGGGTAATTTTTTATATGCACGAATCATCAAAGTTCGACTTCAATGTCACATTCTAAAAATAACTACATGAAAGAAGGAAATAAAACACAGGAGCTGTTCCGTTTGCACCTCTTTTAAGCACTAAATTGTGGCTTTA